>OZ004681.1:390588-859542 GCA_963924505.1 Agonopterix alstromeriana | reverse complement strand
GGATTTACTAATGGCTTTTAACCTTGAGACTATGGCAGACTTTTTGAAACCTTGTGGATATGCTGGTGCACCTTTGGGACAGGCCTATAGGTACGTTCAGGATAGTAGGCTGATGATGATGATGATAATATAAGGTTTAGTAACTATTGTATAACTTGACTATTACCGTTATTGCTCTGCTCGAATACAGGGTCCTTTTTAATATGCTGACACTTTTATAAGGGGATAATCAGACCATCAAGATGGCTTAGAAATTCTCTGATAGCATTGGCCACTAAATTGCCTCCACGAATCCGCACTGGGCCACCGTATCATATGGCCCATTCCCTCTCTCCCTTATTTGTGAGAGGAGGCTTTTGCCCTACACTGGGATCCTACAGGCTGTAACTTATCTTAAGACGTATCCCCCACTGAACGACCTTGACCCTTTCAGACCCGCCTCAACTCTACTAAACTACGTCATTTTAGTAGCTATACCTATTTTTGACTAGCTTGTTCTTCATTACGTCACTTTGGTGCCTTCTAATCCAAGGAAACCAAATTCGAAAATCATAAGAAATAGCACCATATTTTATAGCACCAATTTTTTTAAATTACCTATCTAACATTTTAGATCACAATATGTAATAAAGCCGAGATGTTGAAAATCATTGTTTTTTTTTTCATTAATATGTTTAGCTTTCAAATAACGAGAAGATAGCTTCTGAAAACCAGTATATTTTGCAAAGTGAAATTTTTAGATCATAATATTGTCTACACAGTGTACTCCACCGGCTGAAGAAAAATTGTTTTTGATATTATTAAAGTCTGCAAAGTTTTATATATTATTAGGTATATGATGTAGAGTTATACTCCAAAAAAATATAAAAAACTAGAACTTGCTTTTGATAATAGTTCATAACCTGGTTCGCCGATATCTAACATTTATAACAACTGTATAATATGAAGCTAACGACACATAATGACAGTTGAAACCAGAAATATTCAATTTTAGATCAATATTAATATGAGATAATGAGAATACCTAAAGTGTATTTACCATAAGTTCGAAAGTGTTATAACATTTTTTAATATGTATATTAACATATACCCGATATATATTTTTGATACATCATCAACTCTAATATTATTATAACTAAGTGGTTATTTTACGGCTTCTACGCCCGGACTAGTGGTGTGTATATCGCAAGTAAAAGTGACTTCAACTTATAAAGTAGATGCACGTAATACAGACTTTTTCAAATATTTAGGCTTTCCTTTAAACACAAGTTTCATCTTTATTTAAATAGCAAATAAAGCCGAGATGTTGAAGATCATTGCAATATTTTTCATTAATTTGTATGTCTTTCAAATAACGAGAAGATAGCTTCTAGCATAGCATAGCACAGCATATGCTCACGACAATATTCGCGAGGGGATAGTCATAGATATTCTGAAACCACAGAACATCCACCTAGTATCTAGTACCGAAACTCTATCCAGTGTGACGGGGAGTAAGCCCGTCGCAACTTGTAATGGACAATGCAGTGGATAGTTTCTAAAAACCAACAAAATATGGCCCGTCCCAGCGTTTACCTATGGGGACCGCCTTAACTTTTAGATGCTCCGGCACTGTGATGTCCCTTGCTTTGACTTACAATTCGCGCTCTTTGTTTTTGCAACAAAAAGTACCTTGAAGTAATTACGCACCTGAGAATTGAGGAAATATGGTACACTTACTGTTACTTCGAATAATATTAAATTATTAAAACCAACCTGTTTTAAACTAGTCTCGCTAATTTTACTGCCAGTTTTCAACACTGGTTAAAAACTTGTTAGGTACTGTCGAATGAGGTGTACCTACTGCGAATCTTTGGTGCATTACTTAAATTGATATTTTACTTCATAACATTATATTAGACCACAGAATAAAGACTTTATACTTATAAGCATAAGCATATACACACGACTATATTCCCCGAGGGGGTAGTCAGAGATATTTTGAAACCTCAGAACATCAACGTTTCAACAGTAGTACCGAAACTCTGTCCAGTGTGATGGGGGGTGAGCCCGTCGCCACTTATAATGGACAATGGGGACAGTTTCCTCACGATGTTTTCCTTCACCGAAAAGCCAGTGGTGTTACAAATCGTACATAAATTCCGAAAAACTCATTGGTACGAGTCGGCCTGGACGGGGATCGTACCATCGCCTCCTGCACGACAGGCAAGGTTACTCGCCACTCCAAAAAATTGGTGGTTTGGAGTCAGGGACACCTAAAAACCATATCATTTTTTTTGTTGTATAATTTCTTTAATGTTCAGACACGGTTCCGTTACAGTTTTATAATAATAGAGATTGTAAGTAGGTATTCCAAATTTCATTGCTCTAGATTCACTGGCTGTGGGTTGTCTGTCAGTTAAAAGTATTTCAAGTCAAAATAATTAGACTGAAACAATGACTTCATTATTTTGATCGTTAAAATTTAAAGTTATTCACATTTTAAGTTTTCAGGCAAGATGATTTGTTATCTTTTCAGCAATGAATTAAAGCGCTAACGTGATCATTGATACATTTTAAGAATCTTGTTTTGGTAGTAAGTAGGGTGAGAGTGGCCGAGCGGTGAGTTGATATCGAGTTCAGAAAATTTTAAATTTTACAAACAAATTATTAAATATTTTGAAAAAATTACCTATATTGAAACCATGATAATTCGATTCTGCTCCCGATTCTAAACTAACTACTTTCTAGTTTTACGTTAATTCATTAACACGTTGTAGAATAAGAACTTGAAGGAGGACATAGGCATAAAAATTCCAAATAGACAAAGTAGCTGGTAATAAACAGCTTATAAGACAAAAATAACGTGTACAGTTGTTTTATTGTTTCGACGGCCCGATAGCACAGTCGGTAGTGAACCTGCCTGCTGTGCCGAGGGTCGCGGGTTCGAATCCCGTAAGGGACAAATATTTGTATGATGAATATGAATATTTGTACCCGAGTCATGGACGTTTGTATCTATATATTTATTCTATATCGTTGTCTAGTCATCATAACACAAGTCCAGGCTAGTTTCTGGTACTTTAAATGTGACTAGATAATTTGTGTGACAATGTCCAAGATATTTATTGTGTTTTCTTAAATTACAGGTAGCAGCGGAGTCAGGGATCAGACAAGCAAGACAAAACGCACCAAGTGAATCGGAAAATGTTAGTATTGTCTATACTAAAATCACGTTAAAGCGTATCTTATACTATAAGATAAGCTCTTAAACTAGGTATCTTAAATTATACAATTCAATTCAATTATACTTTATGCACACCAAAACAAAACATTTGAATACAGATAAAGAATTAAACGTAGGTACAAATAAGGCGGTCTTATGGCGGTATTAAATTATACTAACTTATCTTATACTGCTACTGGTAATATGTATAAGATAAGCTCTTAAACTATCTTATATTTCAAAGTCAAAGTCAAAGTCAATATAATTTATTCAATATAGGAGCTTGCAGCACACTTATCAAACGTCAAATCTTTTTTAAAGCTACCACCGCGTCGGAACGTGTTGTCGCTGTAGAGAAGATATAATAACATAAATATGCTATAACTAGCTGTGCCTGCGACTTCGTACGCGCAGACTACTGAAATAATATAAAGAGAATGAAAAAAAGAATAAGAAATATAGAGAAAGAAAGAAAGAAAGTAAAAATAATTCGCATAACGCCATCAAATTAAGACATAAAACAGAATATATCTATACATTTACACTCTAAATTGCTTGATAAGTTGTATCACAAATATTTATTAGTCTTGACTCACATTTTACGTAGGCAGTACACCTACAGCATCATGACTAAGTAATGCTATAATTGCAGGTAGCAGCGGAGCCGGGGATCAGACAAACAAGACAAAACTCACCAAGTGATTCGGAAAATGTTAGTATAATATAAAGTCTTATACCCAAATCACGTGAAAGAGCTTTACTTATCTTAAACTATAAGATAAGCTCTTAAATTTTCTTATATTATAATAGCTTAGCTCATACTTTATAAGATAAGCTTCACTTGATTTTAGTTCTTATTTACCTATTGTACCGGCATTACAATCTGTATATTCAGGTATTGTATACAATACCTAGTCAATTTATAGAATGCCTGAGGCGTCCAGGCAATGTATGAAATATTATGAATATTATTGTCCATTACATACTTTACCTAGGTAATGTATACAATGCCTAGGGATTGTATAGAAAACCTGCTGGTCCACCGGCAATGTGTAAAGTAAATGGATTTTAGTCAGTATTTATCAATATCAGATAGACATACAGGACAAGAGAGGAGAGGAGAGGAGATATTGATAAATACAGACCGGAATCGATTTATTTTACACATTACCGTTGGACTAGCAGGTATTCTATACAATCCCTAAGCATTGTATACATTACCTAGGTAAAGCGTGTAATGGACAATTATTAACAATATTTTATACATTGCCTGGACGCCCCAGGTATTCTATACATGCCTAGGTATTGTATAGAATACCTGAATTATACAGATTGCCGGTAACATATATAACTAAACAGTTTAAAAGACTAGCAAGTTTTTGAGATGCTACCGAAGAGGCATTATGCCCAGCAGTGGAATTAATTGGGCTGATAATGCTGAAAGAAGCGTATACTCTGAGTATCGGGGTCCTATGCAAATTTTTAATGGAAATCTATAAATACAAGTAAAAAATATACAACGTGTTAATGAATAAGCGCAAAACCTCATACACCCCAACTGATTTACAACAAAATAATTAGATTGAAACAATAATTTCATTATTTTGATAGTTAAAATTTTAAGTTATTCGCACTTTAAGTTTTGAGGCAAAAATGATTTGCTATCATTTCATGAAAGCGCTATCGTGCTCATGGATACATTTTAAGAATCTTGTTTTGGTAGTAAGTAGGGTGAGTGTGCCCTTGCGGTGGGTTGAGATCGACTTCAGTAAATTATAAATTTTAGAAACAAATTATTTAATATTTTGAAAAAAATTATCTATGTTGAAACCATGATAATTAGATTCTGCTCTCGATTCTAAACAAACTACTTTCTAGTTTTGCGTTAATTCATTAACACGTTGTATATGTAAAAAGCCGTGGTGGTCCAGTGGCGAGTAACCTTGCCTGCCCTGCAGGAGGCGATGGTTCGATCCCCGTCCAGGCCTCGTTCCAATGAGTTTTTCGGAATTTTATGTACGATTTGTAACACCACTGGCTTTTCGGCGAAGGAAAACATCGCGAGGAAACCTGCATGCTTAAATTTCGAGGCATGTATTGTACCCACTGTCTATTACAAGTGGTGACGGGCTGAATCCCCGTCGCACTGGACAGAGTTTCGGTACTACTAGTGAAACTTGAATGTTCTGAGGTTTCAGAAATATAGTCGTGAGCATATGCTTATAAATACAAGTTTTGGTAACATTGAGTTTCCGACAGTTAATTCCGATATTCGTTATCGTTTCTTATAAGTAACTAGTTAGTTACCTACCTAACGACATTATTTTTCGCCTCATGCATAATTCTACTACAACTTTCTTGTAAGCCATTTTCCTCTTAAGTCTTTTGAAATGCATTCCGTGCCTAAGGATTATTTTAAGTAAAATGTTTAAGTATTTATGGGCATAATTATGTATACACGGCGACACATCAACCTACCCATAGTTGAACTCTATGTCCATGAACATAGAGCTCAACTATGGGTAGGTTGATCTGTCGCCGTGTGTACAAGGAAACCTGATTTAAAGTATTTCAAGAGTTAGTTGAAGGGATTGCAATCTAGCACGTAGCTTAAGTTTTCATATAGGATCCTTCTTAATATGCTGACACTTTTTAAGGGGATGATCAGACCGTCAAAATGAACAACTTTCTCTATGGCACCAACCAATATGGAAATCGCGAAAAAAAAATCTGGTGTTCCATACAAGACAGATGATTTTTTTTTCGCAATTTCAATTTTGGTCCCATAAAGAAAGCTGCTCAGTTTTTCGGTCTGATCATCCCCTTAAAAGCATATTAAGAAGGACCCTGTATAACACACCCGATTTCGTTCGCGAGGTTACTCAAGAATAGTGTAGATGTCTATTAGTGAAATAATTTTTACAATTGGTTCAGTAGTTCCAGAGAGTAACCCCTACATACAAACAAACAAATATTGCCTCTTTATAATATTAATATAGAGAAAAGAGTTAAAGAATGAACTTAAAAACAACATGGCATAGAAACTAACAACGGGTAAAAAAAAATTGACATGTATGTATGTATATGCTCACGACTATATTCCCCGAGGGGGTAGTCAGAGATGTTCTGAAATCTCAGAGCAAAAATTGACATTGTCTTATCAAATTTTTTATGAAACGTAAATCTAACAAATTTCATTAAATCTCTTCAACAGAAAGATACAACTGCGAAGCCATCATCATTTAACGATGATGATGATGACGATGATTTCGCCGAGCCCATGAACACAGCACCATCTACCGGCAGTGGCAGTAATATATTCAGCCTTCTCAACCTGGCCAATGCTTTTTTCCCTGGATCTAGTGCGTCTACTGTAAGTACCTAGCTATAAGGGCCTACCATGATGCGCGCGTCAAAACTATCCCGCGTCTTGTCTCTCGCTCTGTATGCTTAGTGCGAGTTTTTCTAACTACTCGAACGCGTTAACGTAAACCGTGATTTGTATGGGATTGAAACAGAGCCATCTGGTGGCATTCATGAGAAACATAATTTGCGAGTGCGAGTTTTAACTCTGTCACTGACGACCACTAAGTGAGCACGTAAACATCGATGTCCTTGACGTAAACAGTATTGGTGACAGTTTTGCTAGCTTTTGCGAGTGTGAGTTGCGACTTTGACAGTTCGAAGAGTAAACTTTACGCTAACGCGATAGTGAAGTTGTCACTAAAGTTTTTGTCGTGAGAACATTTAATTACACAGTTTTTTTTCATTAAAAATGTTGTAAGAAGCGGATAAAATAATGGCAGCACGTAATTTTTCGCTTGGAGGTTGTTTGCGACAGCTAAGGCACAAGATAAACGCAATTAAACGAACGAAATGACCCTAATTAAAAGTGGTTCAGACCATCAAACTAAACACCTAAAATCACACTCAGTCAAAATCAGTTTTTCCATACAAAATTGCAATGCCTCCTCGACTCAAATGTATGAACAGCAGATTTTTTTTTGCAATTAAATTTTGCTCCCATAGTAAAAGTTGTTCAGTTTGATGAGATAACCCGTAAAAAAGTTTGATTCTTTTCTATTCCACTCTTTAGTCATCACAGAAAGTGAATTTATGAACTCGTATAAGTATTTCACCAGATTTTAACTTAATTTACGTTTAATAAACTTCACTTCACTCACTAGAACTTCAATTAATTTCAATGTTACAAATAACTAATATTCACTTATACCTAATGCTCCTGCAAACATCACCAATATTTCATTGGCTCATCTTAATTTTTAATAAAATTTCATGTTATTAGACCTGAATGAATATGCCTAAACACACCATATTGCAATCAAAGAAGGTAAACAAACCTGAGCAATGTGAACAACGCTAAATTCGAAATGATAACCCGCCTTGTTTTGATTGACAGCTGCTTACGTTAAGAGCTTTATTAAAAACAATATCTTACATTTAGTCGGCTTATCTCACACACTCCATCATAATGCCAACTTAAGAAAAACAATAAACGCTATTCAAGGTGAGTAAACGGCGCTCGAGAGTTACAAATGCTTGCAACTCACACTCGCGTGTTTTCGGTCGTCGATACGTTTGACGTTTATTCGATTTACTTTTTAGTAAAGTCATTCGATTTGTTTTGTGAAACTCGCACTAGGGGTACTGGTACGCGCGAAGTGAAAGAGAGATAAGCTCAATGGTAATGTGCAGGACCTATGTATGCAGGCATACTTAACCTCATGACTATATATATTGGGTTATGAATCAGATCAATACTAGCCACAGAATAGATACTAGTACCTACCGGTACTGAAGGATCACTCCGAAAAAGATTTAAATAAATAGCGACTCTATCTGCACAGCATTAAGGTGCAAAGTTATCGTACAATTCGCGAATAACCTACCAACCATCACAACGGTGCGCGTGCAAACAAAAATGAACCGAGTCATTTGACATGAAAGCTTCCTTTACATAGTCTCCCTCTTTCGTTCTTTCACGTGCTGGTAGCGTGCACAAGCACAAAATGGCGACAAGTCTAATGAGATTTAACCAAGAAGTTTACACGGTATACCTAACCAATTTCCATTCACCACTCGGTGGGGATCGCCGACAGGCTGACCTGACTGAAGATGTAAAATTGATTGTTGTAATACAGGGTCCTTCTTAATAAGCTGACACTTTTCTAAGGGGATGATCAGACTATCAAACTGAACAACTTTCTCTATGGGACCAATGTCGAAATCGCAAAAAAAAATTTGCTGTCCCATACATTTGGCTCGAGTAGGTTTGCACTTTTGTATGGGACAGCTGATTTTTTTTTCGCGATTTCGATGTTGGTGCCATAGAGAAAGTTGTTCAGTTTGATAGTCTGATCATCCCCTTAGAAAAGTGTCAGCTTATTCATTTCATTCATTTCATTTATTTACTTCCATTAAGAAGGACCCTGTATATTGACCTGTTGGTGAGCCTAATAAAATAATTATATTCCATGAGGTAGTCAGAGATATTCTAAAAACTCAGAACATCCGCGTTTCATCCTTTGGTTTCATTCAAAACTCTAGATGAAGAGTAGTCAGGGAGTCGGTATCTACTCCTGTAAAGAATAGACAGTGGGCTCGAAATTGAAACATGCAGGTTTCCAAGCAGGTTTCTTCACGATATTTTCCTTCACCGACAAGCCAGTGTTATGTAATTTAATCAAACGCTATCCTAGTACACGCCATGCGATACTTGCGTATCTTGTCTTCATTGGAATACTTTTAATCATTATCTCATTACGGTGGGCCACCAAAACTGGGAAAAAATGCTTTCTAAACAACTTTTAAGCTTTTTGGCACGTTTGAATTTGCACAATGATAACAAACTTTGAGTGATTGTGCATTGGGATTTCTAAAACTTAGTTAAGTACTTTAGTGAGGCAATTATTAACCGTTGTTTTGCACAACCTTTAAATCGCTCAAATTGCACATAAATATATAATTACTATTACCGTCGGTTATATACCTACTGCACAGTGAAAATCTGGCAATGACGTGTTTAAATTATACCTACGTGTAGCGAAGTGCAGTACCCGTAAATTCAATGTCATGTCGATCGGCAAGTTACACAATACAGCAATACCTGTGTAACTCTACCATCCTCATATGACGACCGATAGATCGGTAGACCTTCGACTTGCCGGTTAACAAGTAGTCGGTTTATACAACGTGTTAATGAATAAGCGCAAATCTCATACTCCCCAACTGATTTATAACAAAATTACTAGATTGAAACAATAATTTCATTATTTTGATAGTTGAAATTTATAGTTATTTGCATTTTAAGTTTTCAGGCAATAATGATTTGTTACCATTTCAGCAATGAATGAAAGCGCTAACTTGCTTTTGGATACATTTTAAGAATGTTGTTTTGGTAGTAAGTAGGGTGAGTGTGCCCGTGTGGTGGGTTGAGATCAATATCAGTAAATTTTAAATTTTACAAACAAATTATTTAATATTTTGAATAAAATACCTATGTTGAAAACATGATAACTCGATTCTGCTCTCGATTCTAAACAAAGTACTTTCTAGTTTTGCGTATATTCATTAACATGTTGTATGTTGTTATAACTTGCCGATCATTCATCGACATTAGATCCATTTGTGTTTATATTCTGGGCTATTCTTACATAACGTTGTCATTTCAAATTAACATGAACAGTCTACCAAAGTAAGCCGCCATAAGAAGTACGCCGCTAAGAAGCATAGGGCTGCAATCACGGTAAATATTCGGTGATTGAACCGTGATTGGACTACGTGTGAACTATAACTTTTGACACGTTTGGTATTGCGCTAATCGCGGTAGTGCTCTTGACAGCCGTTAGAGCCGTTTTGACAGATCGCTCAGACGTTAAGGGCTGTCAGTTTGAATAGTAATTGGATTGCAATGTGATTAGAACTGAAATTGAATAAAAATAGAACTTCGATGTTTTAACTTAGCGCAATCGGGCTTCAGAATCTGTGTGTAATGTCATAAGGAGGCCAACATTTAAAATTGGTTAGCTATAGTTGGCTATAGGTATGTCATCTGAAATTGCCAATTAAATACCTATTTAAGACCAAATCACAAGAACTGTAGAAACATCGGCATTTACACGAAAGCACCTCTTTTCTCAGCATTTGTGTTTTACGTTTTTTCAAGTATTTATACGGTTTTATTTCACTACTTACCCTATTAAATTACACACGGCGACACATCAAGCTATACAAAACCAACATAAGCTAGCCACGCGTAGGTTGCATGACGCTTAACGTCGCGCGGCCAGCTTATTTTGGTTTTGTATAGCTTGATGTGTCGCCGTGTGTACCTACTAATCTGAGTGACTTAACCTAAGAGGAAGGATCTCCATAGAGTCCGCATAAATTTACGATTGTAGTTGGTCTCTTTTGTCTTATGACGTACCTTTAATAGTAGAAGAAGATGGAACTATAGATATTTGTTTATGCGGCTATCCACTTTTTTTTGAGCTAGTGTGTGTGAAAATTGACCGTAAACATAAGGCCATCTGTCACTTGGTGCCTTTTGTCCATACTACTTGACACCACACACTCAAACCTAAACGTCAAAATAAGTGGACACTTTACAATTGGTATGGCTCACTCTAGTCTTAAAGAGAGATCCTTCCTCTTAGGACTTAACTAACTTTAACTAAAAGTGAGTGATTCTTGCACATAACTGTGGTGAAGAAATACTTAAACCTCACCTTTTTTTGATAATCGGAATAAGGTAAGCACTTTTTTTTTCTTTTTTGTGTGAATTTCTAACTTTTCTTTGGTTTTAGCGCGGCTAAGTCCACATGGAATTCGATAATACATATATGTAGTGTCCTTCTTAATATGTTGACACTTTTGTTAGGAGATGATCAGACCGTCAAACTGAACAACTTTCTCTATGGCACCAACATCGTAATTGCGAAAAAAAATCAACTGTCCCATACATTTGGCTCGAGTAAGTTCACAGTTTTGTATGGGACAGTTGTTTTTTTTTCGCGATTTCGATGTTAGTGCCACAGAGAAAGATGTTCAGTTTGACGGTCTAATCATCCTCTTAAAAAAGTGTCAGCATATTAAGACGGACCCTTTACAATTTCCGTCTCATTGCCATAGGTTTACATGCCTACCAAGTTTCATGTCGATTGGTTAAAGTAAAAAAAAGCACTGTAAAAATATATTATCACCAGTAAATTAATTATCACCTTAACTTTCAGATATTATTGAGAAAACTGATACGCGAGTATTTATTAGCTTACCAAGCACGTCAACCAATCCGTCGCAGTGACGTAAAGTACAACGAAATACAACTTGATGACGAATTAAAACCACCGCCATTACAAAAAGAAAAGCTAGAGATCGAAGATGAAAGTGATAATTCTGAATCTGACTCATCACGTGAAACTGAGGAAGACAATGATGATAATGATGATGATGATGGTAATGATGATGATGGTAATGATGTTGATAATAATGATGAGGATAATGAGGATGATGACGATAATAATGGAGCTGAAGATAGCATAGAAAATGATGATAAAGGAAATAATGAAAACAGTGATTCTAAACCTAAACAAGATGATGATGATGATGATGATGATTATGATGATGATGAGCCGCCTGGCGGTGGTGATGGCCAGGGAGGCGGCATTCTAGGTCTACTAGCCGGATTGAGTGGCGGAGTAAGTATAACTTTTTATTAGTCAGTATTTTGATATCGGTTGAGTAAATGTTTTTGAGATCCATTGCAATTGAGAATCAGACCACTAGACAGTTTGTAAATACAGGGTGTAAACTTACAACTATACAGGGTGTTAGGATAAACAGTTGCATTACTCTACGGGGTGATTGTACCCATGATACTGAACAACTTTCCCTAGGAAACCTATAGGAAATACGCAAAAAAAATGTTCGTCTTCCCATACTAAATGCAATCAGCTGATCAAACGTTTGTATGAAAAGTCGACATTATTTTTGCGAATTTGCTATCAGTTTCTTTGAGAAAGTTGTTCAATATCATGGGTCCTATCACCCCATAAAGTAATGCAACTGTTTACCCTAACACCCTGTATAAGGTGATTCTGACCCTCAAATTGAACAACTTTCAATTTAGGACCAACCAACATTGAAATCATGATAATCTTCACCTGTTTTCTTCAAATGTATGGGACAGCAGATTTTTTGTATTTTTTTCTCGACGTTGGCTCCAGTTGATGGTCTGAAGCATCCCCTTAAGTTTTACTAGCGTGTTTTCTTACACCCTGTATATGTATACTAGAGCTTCCAATCCCGCATACCCTTGCGGGATCTCGGCACTTATCCCGCACCATTACAGATTTGTGATCTCGCTTACGAGATTTGTAATGGCGCGGGATCTCGATATAGGGGTTCCTTTATCATGATCATTTAATTTGGCAGTAGATGTAAGGTTAGTAATAATTTTGTAATATTTTTTTAGGAAAACGGTGAATCAGATTTGGGATCCCTATTGGCAGCAGTCAGCGGCATCGTAGTGAACCTCAGCGTGAGTTATTTCATCAAGAACTGTGATGATGATAATGATCGGTCGCTGATGATGATAATTAAATGATTTCAATTAATTACAGGGGGATGGAGTCGATATTAACGCGATCATTGCAGCTGGTCTTGGACTCTTCGTCGGTTTACTGGTATGTTACAATTCCTGTTTCATCCACGGCCTGATAACTTTTTTTTAATAATGTCTTTAACGGCTCTGGATACTAGTCCTTTTGAGCCACTCGTTATTTTTTTTTTCTATTCTTTATTTTGATGATGAGATGGCAATGAATCTGTGGTTGACGTGGTTGATTTCTAAGCTCGCGCGTTGCCGCCAAAATGACCATGTACGAGTTAACTTGAACCAAAACTTATGTTCTGTTATCGTATTTATTTGAAATTCCTGTTACGTCGGTCGCTTTATGCAACTGTTTAGTACACAATCCGCACGAAATTATGCCACAAAAAACCAATTAAACCAATTTTTACGAAATTCAAATACGACGAAACACAGAAAGAGCAATGGCGCCAAGCAAAACGGCCTGATAACTCAGTCCGTAGTAGGGTTGCCAACCATAGTGCACGGATTAGCGGGAAATTTTCAATCAAAATGCGGGACACGACTAAAAAAAGCGAGACCCATCTGTCAAAGTAAAGAAAGTCGGTAGTGAACCTGTCGGCTGTGCCGAGGGTCGCGGGTTTGAATCCCGTAAGATTATCAGATTCCCGAGACAAATATCTCCCGGAAAAAATGTCATTGTTTTATTAACGACGAATTTTTTTATTTATTTATATGGACATCCTATTTTATTTTTCTAAATTGCGGGTTACTATTTTGACATAGCCTGAAAAACAGGGTAACCCGTAAAATACGGGACATCTGGTAACCTTCTAGGCACTGGGAATTTTGGGGAAAAAATCCAGTTTTCCCCACCAGTGGGGATAATCTGTTTTGTAAATAACAAGAACAAAAAATTTTACTTAAGGGAATATAATTCGAAGCGCGCTCCATACAATCGAAGTCTGGTGATATTTTCAATACTAACCAATTAAATTCAATGACATTTTCCAGGAACAATCTAGAAACTAATCTCTATGCTTGTATAAAGTCAGATTTTCGTTAAAATGTATAGTTTTAAAGTTACAGCGGCTCAAAGATTTCCATGCAAATCTTAAATTAATCCTAGTAAACGTAAAACGTCAACTTAAACTGTATATTTTTAACGAAAATCTGACTTCATACAAACATACAGATTAATTTCTAGATTGTTCCCGGAAATTTTCATTGACTTTAATTGGTTAGTATTTAAAATATCACCAGACTTAATTTGTATGCAGCGCGCATTTACGCATTCGGAATAAACTTCTCTTAACAATATTGATCACATTTTTATGTTTAAGTCTCAACCTACCTTAATTCTTTGCAGTCCGAAGGTGAACAAAACCCAGGGGAGATAATAGCGGGCTATCTTCTGACGTCCCTGGACACTATTACTGGCGGTGGATCTGTACGTATATACAACGTGTTAATGAATTAATGCAAAACTAGAAAGTAGTTTATTTAGAATCGAGAGCAGAATCTAATTATCGTGTTTTCAACATAGGTCATTTTTTTCAAAATAATAAATAATTTGTTTGTAAAATTTAAATTTTACTTAACTCAACCCACCGCATGGGCACACTCACCCTAATTAATACCAAAACAAGATTCTTAAAATGTATCCACGAGCACGCTAGCGCTTTCATTCATTGCTGAAATGATAACAAATATTTCTTTCCTGAAAACTTAAAATGCGAATAACTTTTTTAAGTATCAAAATAATGAAATTATTTTTTCAATCTAATTATTTTGTTACGAGGTTTTGCGCTTATTCATTAACACGTTGTATACAGGGTCCTTCTTAATATGCTGACACTTTTTTAGTGGATGATCAGACCGTCAAACTGAACAACTTTTATGGTACCATAATCACGAAAAAAAAATCAGCCCATACATTTGGCTCGAGTAGGCTTGCAGTTTTGTATGGAACAGCTGATTTTTTGCCATAGAGAAAGTTGTTCAGTTTGACGGTCTGATCATCCCCTTAAAAAGTGACAGCATATTAAGAAGGACCCTGTATACCGACATTATGAGATAGTGTTTATTTTTTTTTGTACTTGTTTATTAACTGCTGTTTTGTGTTGCAGAAAAATAATGGAAAGTTCTTTGGAAAATTCTTGTCGAAGTTGATTAGAGGAACCAGTGCTGTAAGTATCCATTGAATTTATTTTGAATCAGCGAGAAAACAAAACTACGTACTTAATGCCTAAAATTAGTTAGGTAACATTTTTCTAGAAAATGAAAAGAGAATCGTATTCACCTTGCTCCAACGGTTTTTTCCTCTGCGGTTTTTCTACAATTTTGGTGTGACTGACAAAATTATTATTTTTAACTAATTTGCTATTTTATCTCCCCCTTAACAGTCCTTTTCCATTAACTTCGCTCGCTCCAGAATTCAGTGAAATCTCCAACTCGCTTCGCTCACTCTAAGTTTTCGATCCTATGTGTTTACATAGTGAAGTAAAATCTCGAGCTTGCTTTGCTCGTTCCGGAATGAACTAAAAATGTTACCATCGCTTGATATATTCCAGGGTGGTGACCCAGAAGCTGATGATGACGGCGAAGGCATGCAAACAAAGGACTCAGCCGGATTCTTCACCAGTCTCCTCATGGGATTACTTGGAGAAATGTCCAAGGGTAGCTCAGGGGGCAGTAGCCATCCTTGGTAGAAGGATGGGCATGACGGACCTACCATACCCCTGGCCATACCCCTGGTGGTAGGATGGGACCCAACCATACTACTATAGAAGTGATGTGACCATCATGTGTACCTGTTTGTACCTACACTTCTGGCTCTCCTGGTACATCAACAAATTACCATTATACCAGGAAAGCGTTTAAGCTTTGAGATGTACCAGGAGAGCAGAAGTGTACAAGAGGTCATTAGGTACCTACTGACATTTAGAGATCGAGTGATTAGTTTAATGTTAATAATATTATTTATTTCTTTTGTACAAAATAATTACCTAGTTGTAAATAAGATAGATACAATAATAACAATATGTAGCAACATAGCTTTTGTTAATACTCATATACTAAGAATTATTTGTATGAAAGTTCAAATCGAATTATTGTAATCTACAACCCTTGTGGTTCTGAGGCCGAGATTCAGAGAAGATTTTTAAGTCATAGTTCGAACTCCCGTATGTCAAAATCCATACATTTTCGCCCTGCTTAGCTCGAGCTAAGAATAAAAAAATTGTCTCTGAATCTCGGCCTTAGAGCCGGCGCACACCCGGCGAAGCGCAGTGCAGAGCATTTTTCACTGCCAAACCATAAGAATAATGAATTCTATGGCCAAACACTGAGTTATCTAACTCAGTGTTAGTTTGACTTAGTTGATTTTCTATGTTATTTCCACGCAAGCAAAGTATAATGGTTTAGCAGTGAAAAATGCCCTACGCTCAGCTTTGCCAAGTGGGCGCCTTCCCTAAGGTATCATCTGAGACCAAGAATATAATAATGAAAATAAAGGCAAGGTTATAATAACAATAAAATATGTTTTTTAAATTTATTTTGATTTATATGTCTATTGTTTTATTATCTGTGAGACGCAACAATAAAAAAAATTACTGTTTTTTTTCTTGGAAAAATCTTACGAAATAAAATTACAATCTTACAGAGTTATACAAGGTGTAAAATTTAATGTATTACATTCCGAACAGGGTTTTTCAGGCAATCAAACTGAACAACTTTCACTATGGAGCAACATCGACAACGCGAAAAAAAATCTGCTGTTCCAAAGCTACTCGACCAAAATGTATTTAAGATGTGTGTTGTAGAGTTTCTGGTCGCATCTTCTCTACAACGGAACACCTTCCGACGCGGCGGTAGAGTCAAAAATGACGTCAGAAAGCTATCCATGTGATATTATTTTGAATAATAATCCCCGGTTAATATCGTAAATTTGAGTAGATATTTAATATTTTGTAAGTCTTCGAAAGTTATAACCTCAAAACTAAATTATTTACTGTTTGTTTGTACACATTAAATTTGCCTTGTGATAATTAAGTATCTCTTTTGCTAGTATGCTGGAAGAAATATATTTCGAAATAAGCTTGCCCTTTGTACATTTATATCGATTTTAAGGTATTTCTCAGGTTCCTGAGCCAATACAACCACAAAATCTCGACAAAACTGTTATAAACTAACAATAATATTATTTCAAACACAATTTACTAAAGTGTCTTTAATGCAATCTCAAACCTTATTTTTCCTAGACTATAATTGAAATTATGTATTCCACAGGGTCAAAGGGATTCGGATCAGCAGAACGGTCCGTTCTGGACCCTCAAGATGAGCGTCCTCCGAGCCCTCCTCCAGTTCGGGACCAGCCTCCTTGGTACTGCCTCCTCCTCTTCATCGAACGCCTCCACTACTTAATGTATTAGTCATTAGGGTGCCATATTTTGTAGACAATAAAGTTTAAGTTAAGATCTCGTATATTTATTTCTTACAACCTTTTTTCTGCTACTGGTCTGATTGTTAGTTCGGTGATCTGAAAAAAAATGTTTTAGTAAGGTACAGTTGGCAACAAAAGTCGGTGGATATTTTATTGTCATCATCATCATCTTACAACTTTAAATTGATATCATTAGCATCCTTTTAAACTAAGGGTCTACCCATCAAACTGAACAACTTTTACTATTGTCGCAAACCGGTCGGAGCAAAAAAAATCAACTGTTCCATACTAAACTGCTCGACTCAAATGTATGAACAGTTTTTATTTTTACTCCGATCGGTTTGCTCCAATAGTAAAAGTTGTTCAGTTTGATGTGTAGACTCTTAGTTTAAAAGGATGCTAATGATATATATTTCACACTGTATACATTTTTGTATACAGGGTGATATTTTAGTTGCAATAATTTAAAGTTTGTACTCATGATAGGTACTGAAAAACTTTCCCAGAGGAAACAAAGGGGAAATTAAAAAAAAAATCAACCCTTTGTATTTCAAACATTCAATCATCTGTTTGCATTTTGTATGGCAAATCAAATTTTTTTTTTGCTAATTTCCTATGGGTTCCTTGGGGAAACTTCAGTATTATGATAGAAGTCTTTGATCTTTACTAGTAGGTACAATCCATGCAACTGTCTCTAAGAGGAAGGATGTAGTTGGTCTCTTTTTTCTTATGACGTACCTTTAATAGTAGAAGGAGATGGAACTATAGATATTTGTTTATGCGGCTGTCCACTTTTTTTTGAGCTAGTGTGTGTGAAAAGTGACCGTAAATATAAGGCCATATGTCACTTGGTTGCCAACCATAGTGCACGGATTAGCGGGAAATTTTCAATCAAAATGCGGGACACGACTAAAAAAAGCGAGACCCATCTGTCAAAGTAAAGAAAGTCGGTAGTGAACCTGTCGGCTGTGCCGAGGGTCGCGGGTTTGAATCCCGTAAGATTATCAGATTCCCGAGACAAATATCTCCCGGAAAAAATGTCATTGTTTTATTAACGACGAATTTTTTTATTTATTTATATGGACATCCTATTTTATTTTTCTAAATTGCGGGTTACTATTTTGACATAGCCTGAAAAACAGGGTAACCCGTAAAATACGGGACATCTGGTAACCTTCTAGGCACTGGGAATTTTGGGGAAAAAATCCAGTTTTCCCCACCAGTGGGGATAATCTGTTTTGTAAATAACAAGAACAAAAAATTTTACTTAAGGGAATATAATTCGAAGCGCGCTCCATACAATCGAAGTCTGGTGATATTTTCAATACTAACCAATTAAATTCAATGACATTTTCCAGGAACAATCTAGAAACTAATCTCTATGCTTGTATAAAGTCAGATTTTCGTTAAAATGTATAGTTTTAAAGTTACAGCGGCTCAAAGATTTCCATGCAAATCTTAAATTAATCCTAGTAAACGTAAAACGTCAACTTAAACTGTATATTTTTAACGAAAATCTGACTTCATACAAACATACAGATTAATTTCTAGATTGTTCCCGGAAATTTTCATTGACTTTAATTGGTTAGTATTTAAAATATCACCAGACTTAATTTGTATGCAGCGCGCATTTACGCATTCGGAATAAACTTCTCTTAACAATATTGATCACATTTTTATGTTTAAGTCTCAACCTACCTTAATTCTTTGCAGTCCGAAGGTGAACAAAACCCAGGGGAGATAATAGCGGGCTATCTTCTGACGTCCCTGGACACTATTACTGGCGGTGGATCTGTACGTATATACAACGTGTTAATGAATTAATGCAAAACTAGAAAGTAGTTTATTTAGAATCGAGAGCAGAATCTAATTATCGTGTTTTCAACATAGGTCATTTTTTTCAAAATAATAAATAATTTGTTTGTAAAATTTAAATTTTACTTAACTCAACCCACCGCATGGGCACACTCACCCTAATTAATACCAAAACAAGATTCTTAAAATGTATCCACGAGCACGCTAGCGCTTTCATTCATTGCTGAAATGATAACAAATATTTCTTTCCTGAAAACTTAAAATGCGAATAACTTTTTTAAGTATCAAAATAATGAAATTATTTTTTCAATCTAATTATTTTGTTACGAGGTTTTGCGCTTATTCATTAACACGTTGTATACAGGGTCCTTCTTAATATGCTGACACTTTTTTAGTGGATGATCAGACCGTCAAACTGAACAACTTTTATGGTACCATAATCACGAAAAAAAAATCAGCCCATACATTTGGCTCGAGTAGGCTTGCAGTTTTGTATGGAACAGCTGATTTTTTGCCATAGAGAAAGTTGTTCAGTTTGACGGTCTGATCATCCCCTTAAAAAGTGACAGCATATTAAGAAGGACCCTGTATACCGACATTATGAGATAGTGTTTATTTTTTTTTGTACTTGTTTATTAACTGCTGTTTTGTGTTGCAGAAAAATAATGGAAAGTTCTTTGGAAAATTCTTGTCGAAGTTGATTAGAGGAACCAGTGCTGTAAGTATCCATTGAATTTATTTTGAATCAGCGAGAAAACAAAACTACGTACTTAATGCCTAAAATTAGTTAGGTAACATTTTTCTAGAAAATGAAAAGAGAATCGTATTCACCTTGCTCCAACGGTTTTTTCCTCTGCGGTTTTTCTACAATTTTGGTGTGACTGACAAAATTATTATTTTTAACTAATTTGCTATTTTATCTCCCCCTTAACAGTCCTTTTCCATTAACTTCGCTCGCTCCAGAATTCAGTGAAATCTCCAACTCGCTTCGCTCACTCTAAGTTTTCGATCCTATGTGTTTACATAGTGAAGTAAAATCTCGAGCTTGCTTTGCTCGTTCCGGAATGAACTAAAAATGTTACCATCGCTTGATATATTCCAGGGTGGTGACCCAGAAGCTGATGATGACGGCGAAGGCATGCAAACAAAGGACTCAGCCGGATTCTTCACCAGTCTCCTCATGGGATTACTTGGAGAAATGTCCAAGGGTAGCTCAGGGGGCAGTAGCCATCCTTGGTAGAAGGATGGGCATGACGGACCTACCATACCCCTGGCCATACCCCTGGTGGTAGGATGGGACCCAACCATACTACTATAGAAGTGATGTGACCATCATGTGTACCTGTTTGTACCTACACTTCTGGCTCTCCTGGTACATCAACAAATTACCATTATACCAGGAAAGCGTTTAAGCTTTGAGATGTACCAGGAGAGCAGAAGTGTACAAGAGGTCATTAGGTACCTACTGACATTTAGAGATCGAGTGATTAGTTTAATGTTAATAATATTATTTATTTCTTTTGTACAAAATAATTACCTAGTTGTAAATAAGATAGATACAATAATAACAATATGTAGCAACATAGCTTTTGTTAATACTCATATACTAAGAATTATTTGTATGAAAGTTCAAATCGAATTATTGTAATCTACAACCCTTGTGGTTCTGAGGCCGAGATTCAGAGAAGATTTTTAAGTCATAGTTCGAACTCCCGTATGTCAAAATCCATACATTTTCGCCCTGCTTAGCTCGAGCTAAGAATAAAAAAATTGTCTCTGAATCTCGGCCTTAGAGCCGGCGCACACCCGGCGAAGCGCAGTGCAGAGCATTTTTCACTGCCAAACCATAAGAATAATGAATTCTATGGCCAAACACTGAGTTATCTAACTCAGTGTTAGTTTGACTTAGTTGATTTTCTATGTTATTTCCACGCAAGCAAAGTATAATGGTTTAGCAGTGAAAAATGCCCTACGCTCAGCTTTGCCAAGTGGGCGCCTTCCCTAAGGTATCATCTGAGACCAAGAATATAATAATGAAAATAAAGGCAAGGTTATAATAACAATAAAATATGTTTTTTAAATTTATTTTGATTTATATGTCTATTGTTTTATTATCTGTGAGACGCAACAATAAAAAAAATTACTGTTTTTTTTCTTGGAAAAATCTTACGAAATAAAATTACAATCTTACAGAGTTATACAAGGTGTAAAATTTAATGTATTACATTCCGAACAGGGTTTTTCAGGCAATCAAACTGAACAACTTTCACTATGGAGCAACATCGACAACGCGAAAAAAAATCTGCTGTTCCAAAGCTACTCGACCAAAATGTATTTAAGATGTGTGTTGTAGAGTTTCTGGTCGCATCTTCTCTACAACGGAACACCTTCCGACGCGGCGGTAGAGTCAAAAATGACGTCAGAAAGCTATCCATGTGATATTATTTTGAATAATAATCCCCGGTTAATATCGTAAATTTGAGTAGATATTTAATATTTTGTAAGTCTTCGAAAGTTATAACCTCAAAACTAAATTATTTACTGTTTGTTTGTACACATTAAATTTGCCTTGTGATAATTAAGTATCTCTTTTGCTAGTATGCTGGAAGAAATATATTTCGAAATAAGCTTGCCCTTTGTACATTTATATCGATTTTAAGGTATTTCTCAGGTTCCTGAGCCAATACAACCACAAAATCTCGACAAAACTGTTATAAACTAACAATAATATTATTTCAAACACAATTTACTAAAGTGTCTTTAATGCAATCTCAAACCTTATTTTTCCTAGACTATAATTGAAATTATGTATTCCACAGGGTCAAAGGGATTCGGATCAGCAGAACGGTCCGTTCTGGACCCTCAAGATGAGCGTCCTCCGAGCCCTCCTCCAGTTCGGGACCAGCCTCCTTGGTACTGCCTCCTCCTCTTCATCGAACGCCTCCACTACTTAATGTATTAGTCATTAGGGTGCCATATTTTGTAGACAATAAAGTTTAAGTTAAGATCTCGTATATTTATTTCTTACAACCTTTTTTCTGCTACTGGTCTGATTGTTAGTTCGGTGATCTGAAAAAAAATGTTTTAGTAAGGTACAGTTGGCAACAAAAGTCGGTGGATATTTTATTGTCATCATCATCATCTTACAACTTTAAATTGATATCATTAGCATCCTTTTAAACTAAGGGTCTACCCATCAAACTGAACAACTTTTACTATTGTCGCAAACCGGTCGGAGCAAAAAAAATCAACTGTTCCATACTAAACTGCTCGACTCAAATGTATGAACAGTTTTTATTTTTACTCCGATCGGTTTGCTCCAATAGTAAAAGTTGTTCAGTTTGATGTGTAGACTCTTAGTTTAAAAGGATGCTAATGATATATATTTCACACTGTATACATTTTTGTATACAGGGTGATATTTTAGTTGCAATAATTTAAAGTTTGTACTCATGATAGGTACTGAAAAACTTTCCCAGAGGAAACAAAGGGGAAATTAAAAAAAAAATCAACCCTTTGTATTTCAAACATTCAATCATCTGTTTGCATTTTGTATGGCAAATCAAATTTTTTTTTTGCTAATTTCCTATGGGTTCCTTGGGGAAACTTCAGTATTATGATAGAAGTCTTTGATCTTTACTAGTAGGTACAATCCATGCAACTGTCTCTAAGAGGAAGGATGTAGTTGGTCTCTTTTTTCTTATGACGTACCTTTAATAGTAGAAGGAGATGGAACTATAGATATTTGTTTATGCGGCTGTCCACTTTTTTTTGAGCTAGTGTGTGTGAAAAGTGACCGTAAATATAAGGCCATATGTCACTTGGTGCCTTTTGTCCATACTACTTGACACCACACACTCAAACCTAAACGTAAAAAAAAATGGACACTTTACAATTGGTATGGCTCACTCTAGTCTTAAAGAGAAATCCTTCCTCTTAGAACTGTCTGCATACATTATGTAATATTTTCCACTGCCTTAGAAATAAATCGTAGGAATCTAGTCTTCGACTTGTAGCTATTATGATGACTACGAGTAGATAACGATATAGATATTATGTACTTATGCATACATATTTATAATTAGTATAACATCAGTGACTGGTTCAAATTCATATTCATCATACAAATAGGTATTTGCCTCTTGCGGTTTGCGGTTTGCTCGTTTGCTCGAAGTTCAAATGCGTTTGGCGTGCGGGCTCGGTCCACTCATATGGATCATAATTCTATAGAAAAAGTTAGTAACAAAATCGTGAATCGATTACAAAATGCGCTTCCTAGAGTGAAGTAAGTAAGCCGACTGGCCTAGTACACCAATCACCCTGGGCAATTAGCAAGCATCAATAAGGCAAACTCTTCACCACGAAGGCACGTCAAACTCAATGATATGTCATCGTCTAGACAGAAGAAGCACTTACATTGACATTTGGTGGCGTGGAGACGACGTACAGCACCGCGTCGGCCACGTCCTGAGCCCGCAGCGGCGTGAAGTCTACCTTATCCGCCGCGTCAGCCGTCATCGCCGTGTTCACCAGTCCAGGTGATATACTGTGACAAGAGAAGAAGCACTTACATTGACACTAGGTGGTGTGGAGACGACGTACAGCACTGCATCGGCCACGTCCTGAGCCCGCAGTGGAGTGAAGTCTACCTTATCCACCGCGTCTGCCGTCATCTCCGTGTTCACCAGTCCAGGTTATATACTCTGGCAAGAGAAGAAGCACTTACATTGACACTAGGTGGTGTGGAGACGGCGAACAGCACCGCGTCGGTCACGTCCTGAGCCCGCAGCGGAGTGAAGTCTACCTTATCCGCCGCGTCAGCCGTCATCGCCGTGTTCACTAGTCCAGGTGATATACCTACTGTGACAAGAGAAGAAGCACTTACATTGACGCTGGATGGCGTGGAGACGACGTACAGCACCGCGTCGGCCACGTCCTGAGCCCGCAGCGGCGTGAAGTCTACCTTATCCGCCGCGTCAGCCGTCATCGCCGTGTTCACCAGTCCAGGTGATATACTGTGACAAGAGAAGAAGCACTTACATTGACACTAGGTGATGTGGAGACGACGTACAGCACTGCATCGGCCACGTCCTGAGCCCGCAGTGGAGTGAAGTCTACCTTATCCACCGCGTCTGCCGTCATCTCCGTGTTCACCAGTCCAGGTTATATACTCTGGCAAGAGAAGAAGCACTTACATTGACACTGGGTGGCGTGGAGACGACGTACAGCACCGCGTCAGCCACGTCCTGAGCGCGCAGCGGCGTGAAGTCTACCTTATCCGCCGCGTCAGCCGTCATATCGGTGTTCACAAGGCCGGGCGATATGCTCTGACAACATACATGGTCCTTCTTAATATGATGACAGTTTTCTAGGGTTCCGTAGTCAAAAAAGGAACCCTTATACTTTCGTCCATTCTGTCTGTCTTCTGTCTGTATGCCCGGTCTCAATAACTCGCTCATTTTTGCACCAATTGAACCGAATTTGGCATGAAGACAGATAACAGTAACCCAAAAACAAAAATATAGTAGGTATGAAGAAAACTTTTATTTTTCGATACAACGAAAGAGGGGTTGGAAAAAATTGCTTTTATTTTTTTGGTGTCGTTGGATAGATATTTTGTCAAATGGAACAATATTCCCATAAAAACTAAATCGATATATTGCTTCTGTCTCGAGATATCTGCGCTCAAAGTCAAAAATAGGACATACCACCCTTCTAACTTCTAAAATACTGGAGTGAAAAATCTGAAAATGTTGTCAAATATAGCTTAAGGTAAATACTTTCTGTGAAAATTATAACGGATGCTGTAGCTCCACCAGTTTCGGAAAAAACCAGTAAAATAGATTTGATCTCTAAGGTCAAACTAGATGAAAATAAATAAATCGCGCTATCACTGTGTTGCAAAAATTTCACTTAAGTAAGATAAACAGATTAAAAAGTTTTCTTCTTTTTCTACTTGGCTACGGAACCCTAACATGGGCAAGTCCGACGCTCTTGGTCGATTTTTTTAAGAGAATGAAAATCTTACAATTATCTTTTTCTTATAAAATGTTAATATTTATTCGAAAAAATATATATTTTTCATTAAGTAATTTGAGATTCGCGCGAAAACAGCCGGTCACGTGACATTTCTGGCTGTGACGTCACATCACAATAAACAAGTAAAGCTAACTACGACGCTTCAACTCACATGACGTTTTATTGTTTTAAATGTGACGTCACACGATGCTCAATCATGGCCGCCCGTTTTTAGTTTTCGTAATCCACAGATAAAAAAAAAGTATTGTATTTATCAAATTTAAAATATTTACTATTTACTTTAATGCAAAAAACATACCTACATTGTATGATTATTGTGAACCTATACATTGATATTATACACAAGTTTATATATTTATTCATACCTATAAGCTATGTATTTAACATAATTTTATAGTTTATCGTTACGCCAAATAGCCAATTATTAAGAGGATATAATTCGGAGCGCGCTCCATACAAACGTACTATGGTGATATTTTCAATACTAACCAATTAAACTCAATGACATTTTTCAGAATCAATCTAAAAACAAATTTCTATGCTTGTATAGAGTCAGATTTTCGTTAAAATGTATAGTTTTAATGTTACAGTGCCTCAAAGATTTCCATACAAATCTTAAATTAATCCTAGCAATGAAACTGTATATTTTAACGAAAATCTGACTCCATACAAGCATAGATATTTGTATCAAAATTGTTTCAGCACAATTTCATTGACTTTAATTGATTAGTATTGAAAATATCACCATAGTACGTTTGTATGGAGCGCGCTCCGTATTATATCCCCTTAAGCGAAACTTACCGTAACTTTAATCTTATTACTGAACATGGCAAGCTCGTTGAGGAGGGATCCCGTGAAGCCGGTCACTCCGTGTTTACTGCTCGGGTATATGTTGAACTCGGGCGAGAAGGGCACGTAGTGGCCTGCGATGCTGGAAAAACCACTTAATTCAAGTAATAGGGTAGGGTGTTTTAATTTAATCTTCTCAGTAAAAATTAGTATTTAATTAACCCAATTTAAATAATACATAACATTAAAAAAGTAGATTTTTAGGTAACAGGATAAACTATAAAAACCGGTCAAGTGCAAGTCGGGCTATTCGCGCACCGAGTTTTCTGTACCACACCACCACATAACATAATAACTAAAATTGTATTAGTCCTGGTCCTTTAACACGTGACCGACTCCCACTTGGCCGGTTTTTACTATTTGTTGTTATTTTGTAGAGTTTGCTCTACAATCACACCAAATATGACGCTTGTATGTATTACCGTTTTTACGACAGAGCGAGAAGAAAAAACGTAGTAAAAACTAGTTTCTTGTATGAGGACCCTCCTTGACTTTTAGACATTTTTATTATTCGTTTAGCAAATCGGAAGGACGGACGGACAACGTAGGCTTAGTAATAGGGTCCCGTTTTCACCCTTTGGGTACGGAACCCTAAAAACAAAACAAACAGGAAACCGTTTAGTACAGTCGCCATCAGATATATCGTAGCAAACAAGGTACTCAAATATTTCTGAGCAGAGCTAATTTTCAACTGGTTGTCTGGAAGAAATCACTTTTAGTGATAAGGCCGCCTTTTGTACCCTTCTTGTTTGCGTATATTGTAGTTGTTTTTTGTGTATTTTGGTGTGCAAATAAAGAATATTTATCTTATCTTATCTTTCAATAAATTATTATACATTAAATGTAACCAATTATATCGAAACGTGTATTTTGTTATAAATATCGGAACAACTTATTTTCAATTATTTCTTTACTATGTCATTTAAAATTGAAATGTATAACAACGGAGTAAGGTCTTTTTTCCTAAACTGCTCAGATATTTATGATCACCCTGGCTGCGTAGATAAATTTGATGTTTTAGGCGTTCAGATATTTTTAATTGCTTATGTATAAAGAATTTATTGAAAATTAGAACTGCTCAGAAATATTTGACCACTTTGTTTGCTACGATAAATCTGATGGTGACTGTACACAATCGATAATAGAACAAGTGAAAAATTAATAAGGAACTAACCTATTAACGTTAATGACATGGCCATCGAAGCCGCGTCTCTTCATCGAGGCCACGGCTTGACGAGAGCAGTAGATCGGCCCTTTCAGATTCACATCTATAGTCGATGCTATCTCATCATCCTTTAGCGGGTTGTTGCCTACATCTGGGTTACAAATTAATACAATGTTAAAATTAATTAATATAAAAGCATAAGCATATGCTCACGACTGTATTCCCCGAGGGGGTCAAAGATATTCTGAAACCTCAGAACATCCACGTTTCACCAGTAGTACCGAAACTCTGTCCAGTGTGACGTAGGGTGAGCCCATCGCCACTAATAATGGACAGTGGGTACAATACATGCCTCGAAATTGAAGCATGCAGGTTTCCTCACGATGTTTTTCCTTCACCGAAAAGCCAGTGGTGTTACAAATCGTACATTAATTCGGAAAAACTCATTGGTACGAGTCGGCCTGGACGGAGATCGAACCAACGCCTCCTGTACGGCAGGCAAGGTTACTCGCCACGGGACCACCACGGCTGATATACAGGGAAAAGTATAATAACCTTTAAACCACATACTCTACCCATCAAACTGAACAACTTTTACTATGGGAGCAAACCTGTCAGAACAAAAAAATCATTAGTTCTTCCAATTCTTCCCTACGTTTGAATCGAGTAGCAGTTTAGTATGGGACAGCAGATTTTTTTTTTCTGACAGGTTTGTTCCCATAGTAAAAGTTGTTCAGTGTTCAATTTTCACTTTGATGGGTTACTCTAGATGTCATCCGACCTACTGGCTGCTGGTCTGCTTACTACAGCTGCAACCTCCCCCCCCCCCGCAACGGCTGCAACTTTTTCACTACTTTCGTCTATCTGCTATAATTCTGTCTACTCAAGTGTCCCGCCCACTTCCACTTCAGCGTCGAAAACTACTAGTATCACATAAACAAATATCCCTTCAGAACGAAAGCTTCGTACTAATACAAACGCCCGCTGTGTCGCTGTACTCACACAACGCGCGTTGCGTCGTACGACCAGGCGCACACACTCAGCCAGGGTATGTGCGCACCTGCTTGTACGACCTCTAACGCGCGCAATGTGTTAGTGCACCGCATACGCACCAGTAATATTTCCCTGAACGAACAGGCCGGCGTTATTGACGAGGACGTCCACCCCTCCCAAGGTCTCCTCGATCCACCTGAACGTCGTCCTCACGCTATCCAGGACGCCGACGTCGCACTGCCGCGCGTGTATCTTTCCTTTACCCCTCACTGAAGAGTTAAGTTTCTGTAGAAATAGTTATGAAACAAATTAATGTTTATAGTCCTTTCTCACACGTTTTTGGAATGGCAAAATGGATGGGAGGCCCATATACCTGCTGGTATTACGCCAGGACATGTGAAAGCATGTAAAGGTCCAAGAATTGCTAAACTATAAAGTGGCAATGGGCGGGGCATACAGCTCGCAGAACCTATGCCGGGGCCGTAGAGTTCTCGAGTGGCAGCGCGTACAGAAAAGCGCAGCGTGGTTCAGCTGGGTCCCCGACAACTTACACCTCTAGTATGGTCACTCTACTCGCGCGCGACGTGTCTTCGCTGCGTGGAAAGGGCCCCTTCCCGCGTAGGTGACATTCTTTGCCACAGAATAGGTAATAGTATACAGAACGGCCACTCCCCGCCCCCATCTGACTTCAGATCCCCCACTTCACCTCACACTTTCTGGGAATCTTGAGGGAAGCCGAGCAAGCGAATGCAGTCAGGCGCGCGAACCTATTTGACTACATAAAATTGAGTCTTTTCAGTGCATAAAAACGTTGAAAAATAACGCTAATTCACATTTTCAGTAATTCTTTAGCTCAAATACTATTTTTAATAACAGAACAATAAAAAGTAACGAAATGTAGATGATGTTCATACGATGCGTGGTAAGTCAACCCTACACTTATGTCAAAGACAATTTGCACCAAGTGCGCATGTGCGAACGCCATCACGTCAAATCGAAAACGTTGTTTGAAGTGCCGGACCTGTGACTTTACCACGAAGATAGGCAGTATACCTATGGAAATATAGTCGTGAGCACGTTATGCTTATAATTATCATTGCTGTTCTATTTATCACGATCAAGTTGAATGGACATTAGTCCCCAGTGAATGCAATATTCCCCTATGATTTTAATTGTTGTTTAGATCGAAAGCAAACAAAGATAATTGATATTCTTTATTCAATGAGCAAAGCATAATTATAGCCATCAAAAGGCGACCTAGACGACAATGTGCATGAGAGACTGTTTACTTTCACCGCATTTGCGGTTCACAAGGCATTGTACATGCGGAACTTGACTGGGAAAAGATTGCCGTTACGACTAGCGGTACCTATTAAATAACAGTTTAATATTATCAGGTCTGAAGTCAGACTACATAAAACTGATTTTGATTATGAATATTACTTTGAGGAATTAAGATTTCATTTTCATTTGAAGTTGTCAAGGTTTCAAACACAAAACCTGAAAACTGTTTTTGTGTGGAATAACCTTCAAACCTTAGTTTAATGATTGGTCAGCTTCAAAATAAATGGTAATAACAAAAACGACGTTCAACAGAAGTCTATAATGGGCTGATGATGATGATGTTACTTCCGGCGGCGCCCTCCTGGCGAGGCCCACGACCTGCAGCCCTGCGTCCGCCAGAATGACGCACACCGCGGCCCCGATGTGCGCGCTGTCACACTGCTAGATGTTACCTCGACCAGCGGCGCCCTCCTGGCGAGCCCCACGACCTGCAGCCCTGCGTCCGCCAGAGTGACGCACACCGCGGCCCCGATGTGCGCGCTGTCACACTGCTAGATGTTACCTCGACCAGCGGCGCCCTCCTGGCGAGCCCCACGACCTGCAGCCCTGCGTCCGCCAGAGTGACGCACACCGCGGCCCCGATGTGCGCGCTGTCACACTGCTAGATGTTACCTCGACCAGCGGCGCCCTCCTGGCGAGCCCCACGACCTGCAGCCCTGCGTCCGCCAGAGTGACGCACACCGCGGCCCCGATGTGCGCGCTGTCACACTGCTAGATGTTACCTCGACCAGCGGCGCCCTCCTGGCGAGCCCCACGACCTGCAGCCCTGCGTCCGCCAGAGTGACGCACACCGCGGCCCCGATGTGCGCGCTGTCACACTGCTAGATGTTACCTCGACCAGCGGCGCCCTCCTGGCGAGCCCTACGACCTGCAGCCCTGCGTCCGCCAGAGTGACGCACACCGCGGCCCCGATGTGCGCGCTGTCACACTGCTAGGTGTTACCTCGACCAGCGGCGCCCTCCTGGCGAGGCCCACGACCTGCAGCCCTGCGTCCGCCAGAGTGACGCACACCGCGGCCCCAATGCCAGCGCTAGCGCCCGTCACCACTGCCGTCTTCCCTTCCCAGCGCTCCATCTACAAAAGTTTTCAATATTTGTTACCTAACTATGACCACCGCACAACGCAGAATCCCTATATTGTCGTAATCTGTTACCTACGTAACCTTCGTCATGTGTTACGGCTCTAAATTAGCGTACTGTATAGTATCAATTATTTTATTAAATAGACTATGTATTATTGTATACATAACTTTAGCTTAAGAATTTATATTGTAATAGTTATTAAGTCGTGTTATGTTGTAGAGTTTCTGACCGCATCTTCTCTACAGCGACAAGACGTTCCGACGCGGTGGTAGCTTTAAAAAGATTTGACGTTTGATAAGTGTGCTTCAAGCTCCTATATTGAATAAATTAAATTGGCTTTGACTTTGGACTTTTTACTCGTAAATTCGGTACCAACAAGTCTTCAGTTAAATAATAGATCTACCTGCACTATACAGGGTGTTATGGTAACAGTTGCATTACTTTAAGGGGTGATTGTACCCATGATATTGAACAACTTTCCCTAAAAAACCTATAGGAAATTCAAAAAAAAATTTTTGGATTTCCCTTACTAAATGCAATAAGCTGATCGAACGTTTGTATGAAAAGTCGAAAAAAAAATACCCCTACCCTAACACCCTGTATGTACTTCAGGTACATAGATTGTATTATATTGTAGATAGATGATCTAGTACTGTGCTTCAGGGGAAAGTATATCTAAGGGTGATAATTTTTATTTTTGGTAAATAATCAGCTGGTCATCTATTATAGATAATGAAGTATGTTCCAGTTTGAATCACTTGATTGGGATACATAATATACAGTGCTTTAAGTAAAAAAAAAATCACACTTACCTTGTCGTCAGAAGTGATTTTATACCTATATCGTAATTAAACACTTCACAAAACAAAAAAAATAGGTATTAATCCGTTTAAACTTTCAAAATTCTTTCAATTAGGTAATTAATAACCTTCGCAATGCAGTTGTCCTTGTGCAAACACTATGCTAGACACTTGGCAAGTGAATTGCAAACACTCGCGTGAACCGGTCGGTGCGCTTGCGCCGCTCTGAATATCACGATATTGCCACCACTAAGTACTCTATAACGACTTTAAGCACTGAGTAATATGCCAATAGTGTTAAGGGTATATTACTGTTGGCGCGCTCCATACAAACGAAGTCTGGTGATATTTTCGATAATAAATCAATGAAAGTCAATGAAATTGTGCACAAACAATCTAGAAAGTAATCTCTATGCTTGTATCTTGTCAGATTTTCGTTAAAATGTATAGTTTTAAAGTTACAGTGCATCAAAGATTTTCATACAAATCTTAAATTAATCCTAGCATTGAAATTGTATATTTTAACGAAAATCGGACAAGATACAAGCATAGATATTTTAATCCAGATTGTTTCTGCTAAATTTCATTGATTTTAATTGGTTAGTGTTGAAAATATCACCAGACTTCATTTGTATGCAGCGCGCATTTACGCATTCGGAATAAACTTCTCTTAAGTAAACGCCACCTTCGTCTTTATTTAAAGCGCAGTTTACAACAAAGTGTAATAACAATAGTCCATCTTGCTGCAGAATGATTTTTTTGTTTTTTTTTACATGATTTTACTTAATATGCTGACACTTTTTAACGGGGTGATCAGACCGTCAAACTGAACAACTTTCTCTATGGAACCAACATCGAAAACTGCAAACCTACTCGAGCCAAATGTATGGGACAGCTGTTTTTTTTTTCGTCATTTTGATGTTGGTCCCATAGAGAAAGTTGTTGACTTTGATGGTCTGATCATCCCCTTAAAAAAGTGTCAGCATATTAAGAAGGACCCACCACCACACAACATAGGACCTTTAGCGCGAGACCGACTCACACTTGGCTGTTTTTGTTATTTGTTGTTATACTGTAGAGTTTGCTCTATAATCACACCAAGTTTGACGCTTGTATTTATTACCGTTTTTACGATAGAGCGAGAAGAAAATACGTTGATAAAACTAGTTTCTTGTATGAGCACCTAGTTTCTTATACGGAACCCTAAAAATTAAGGGTGGTCCCCGTACAAGAAACGTGTATTTTTTTCATGGTTTGTTTTTGCTCGTTACCTCTGAGCAATCAATTATATCACAACAAGAGGAAGAAAACAGCAAATAAATTTGCTTTCAACTTTTTTATAAACCGTTTGCGCATCTTGAAACAATTAATTTATTATTTATTATAATTGATTGTACGTAAAGTTACGTAAAGTAAATAAAATAAAAAGTATGTATGCCCCCCGCAAAAAGTGGCAGAAAATGTTGTTTATAGAATTACACGCGTAACTTGTCCTCATATAAGTAGTCTAAGCCAATAAACGAGCTGTAGAACAAAAAAAACTACAATTAATTTAAAATTGTATATTTTAAGATAAATGTATGTTAATAGAAAATCTGAGACACTCACTTAACAAGGCTATAGTTATGAAATAATCGACTGTACAACTTATACTAAATATTAGTATTATACTACATATAACATATCCGATTCTATTCCGACACATTCATAGGAACATTTTCACCTTATAATAAATGATGATTTAAAAGCGACTGTACTTCAACCTTATATTAGTTAAATAAACCACGTACGTGAATCTTTGACTAATTATTATAAGGACTAGCCTTGCGGTAGCATTTCCCCTCTGCCACGGTATAAGCACAATTGATCTTGTGCATTTACATTCAATTTTACACCTTATCACTAAACGAGACACCCTATAATTGCGAAATAATAACTTCGAACTTAGAACATTTGGGGTTCTCACGGGACTACTTTTCATGATTTTTAACATTCAAAATTAGAATCTAAAGTTATGGGGAATAAAATCCAAAGTTGCGGATTTCATGTTACCTCGCCCCCCGCAAAAAGTGGCAGAAATGTTTGTTAGTAGAATTACATGCGTAACCAGTCCACATATAAATAGTCAAAGACGTGAATTGATACTTTAGGGTACGGTACGGTAGGCAAATATGCCGCGAATATACAGGATCCTTCTTAAGAAAGTCACACGTTCAAAACAGCAGTAGAAAATTCGTAATCTCCATAGTAATTTTGACATTTTCTACTACTGATTTTGACATGTCAAATTTCTTCAAAAAACGCACTCCTGCCCGCGTGCCCCGTTCTTGCACTGAACGCGCGTCTCCTGTTTCTCCCGTATTTGAATCAGCGGACTGAATTCCAAGCGCATTTTCGAGCCATTCATGAATTGCTCTAAAGAGGCACATCGATCTTTCTGCGATCATTTACAGTAACAGTTGCAGTAACTGCTAGTGTGCAGCGAAATCGCGGCATATTCGCCAATGTGGACGTAGCCTTAGGTATGAATATCGGCATGGCGCCGACGGGCGGCACCGCAAACGACACTATTGGTTCTATACATTTTCTATTAACTAATGTTATAAATATAACTGTAACTTTTTAGAAGAATTTCATTTATGTTTTCATGTACAGTTTATTGTGATTTTTCTATTTACTCAAATCGTAATTCGGTATGTCAAGTTTTTTATTGGAGGGCTGAATCGAAATCCATTTCGAGATAATTGTCTCAATAATAATATTTTCTATGTCAGAGATTTTAAAATAAAAGGATTACAGATATTTTTAATAAAATAACGTCGTTTTTCGGTCCGTCCATTGACGTCACTGGAAAACCTGTGAACTCTTTGGTAAACATAACATCAACTTAAAATAACAGGCCATTAAAAAAATGCATTCACAATGTCAGAATTTGACATTTGATGTTGCCGTTTCTGTTTCCAGCATAGAGTTAGAAAGAGAAGGCAGGTTTTTTTTTTAAATAAAGCAGAAGGTAGTTTTTCTCCATGGCGTTCGAATTATTTTCTCTCCACCATTTTTGCATTTCAAAATTTAATTTATATTAATAAACTCGATGAATCGCAATAAAAATTAAATTGGTTTCTTAAAATTATGTCTTCTATCCGTAAACAATATAAAATTAAGACCAAAAAAAAACTTGACATACCGAATTCCGGTGGACTATTTAAGAACCGCTCAGTTAAGATTTCTTAAAACCTAAAATAAAAAAGTGCAACATTAACTTTTTATAAAAGCCTAAAATTCCACTAACTGGAATGGAATTTCTATTAATCTAGATTAACCAATAAAAGTATTGCGCCAAAATTGCTTTTCGACTTTTGCAGTATAACCTTTTCAGGTTTTACGATTGCGAAATCTTAAATTTTGTGTTAAGAGCGCCACTGAACGGTAAAAGGCCTCTTAAGTAATCTTTTACTTGTATTTTGACAAGATTAGTGCAACGTGTTGAAACAATAATAAATATACAAAGAAATAGCAATACTCTTTCTATACAGGGTGTAAGAAAAAGTATCATCAACCTTTACACCACATACTCTACCCATCAAACTAAACAACTTTTACTATGGGAGCAAACATGTCAGCGCAAAAAAAATCTGCTGTTCCATACTAAACTGCAGCACCTACTCGACTCACATGTATGAGACAGCTTTGAGGCGATCTTTATCCTTCAAAAGCGGGCAATTCGAGCCATTTATAATCTGCGCTGTCGAGATTCGTTGAGCGATATTTCTAAAGATATCAGTATATTGACATTCTACATCAAATATTTGGCTCTCTTTCCCAAAAACAGTGACGTTCATAGTTACAATACAAGAAATAAAAATAAATTTGTATTTCCACATTGTAGACTCAGTAAAGTCAACACATCTTTCATGGGGCACTGTATACGCTATTATAATAAGATATCAGAGGATATTCTAAACTTGACAGACAAAAAGTTTAAGTCCCATGTTAAGCAAGTCCTCTGTAAAAAGGCAACTATAAACTCGATGATTATATGAATGACCAAAATGTCTGGTCTTGACAATGTTACACTATGTACATAATTCAATATTGTATTTTGTAAGTTTACTTTGTATATATATTTTTTTTAAAGATGTGTGTTGTAGAGTTTCTAGCCGCATCTTCTCTACAACGTAACACCTTCCGACGCGGTGGTAGAGTCAAAAATGACGTCAAAAAGCTATCCATGTGATATTATTTTGAATAAAACATGTTGAGTTTGAACTGTTTTTTTTTTGTTCTGACATGTTTGCTCCCATAGTAAAAGTTGTTCAGTTTGATGGGTAGAGTATGTGGTGTAAAGGTTAATGATACTTTTCCTTAAGCCCGGTTTAATATATCTATGATTCTTAAATTTTAAATGCATTAAGTACAGGCAATATGGCTTTCCCGCACGGCAATTAATTTACTTAAAATTACTATAAATAATATACAAGGTGTACAAAACACCCTAGTAATAGGGGTGGTTTAGACCATCAAATTTAACAACTGTCACTACGGAGATAAAGTCGAAAAAACGTCGAACAAGTTTTAAAAATCTGCTGTGCCACGCATTTAAGTGTACTGCAGTTTTGTATAAAACAACATATTTTTTTGGGGAGTTTGCTTGGCGCCATTGCTCTTGCTGTGTTTCTTCGTATTTGAAATTCGTAAAAAATTGGTTTTAGTGATATTTGTGACATAATTTCGTGCGGATTGTGTACCAAACAGTTGCGTAAAGCGACCGACGTAACAGGAATCTCAAATAAATACGATAACAGAACATAAGTTTTGGTTCAAGTTAACTCGTACATGGTCATTTTGGCGGCAACGCGCGAGCTTACGAAATCGACCACAGATTCATCTTCATCTATCATCCCATCATCAAAATAAAGAATATAAAGAAAAATTAACGAATGGCTCAAAAGGACTAGTATCCAGAGCCGTTAGACATTTTAAAAACAACATATTTTTTTAGACGTGATTATTAGTCAGTTTGATGGTATAAACCACCCTTTAAATATTACTAGGGTATTAGGTCCCCGTATAGGATCTTCCTTAATATGCCGACGGTTTTTTAAAAGGATGATCAGACCATCAAACTGAAAATCTTTTTTTTGAGACCAACAACGAAATCACTGAAAAAAAACAGCTGTTCTATACAAATCTGCAAACCTACTCGACCCAAATGAGTCAAAATGTATATAGATTTTTTTATCACTAGAAAGTTGTTTAGTTTGATGGTCTGGAGACTCTGGAGTGCAATTCTCTAAGCGTCAAATTGCTGTCAAAAGCAGCGATGAGCTCACAAATGTAACGTCCTTATTGCATCCTTCAGATCGTCCGTTCGGCCTGCGGCTTCGCTTGGCTGGCACATTAACCCCCGAGACCAGATCCACCAGGTTCCAAGGGGAACACTTCGGAGCTTCGCGCGTAGGAACGTGTAGCGCGGTTCGGCCTGCGGTCTCGCAAGAGTCCGAAGGCCGAGCTACGTTTAGGAGCGGAGCTGGTCTCCAGGGACAATCTGCCCGCCAAGCGAGCCGCAGGCCGAGCGCAAGTTTTTATATTAGTCTGACACATGACATAACTTAGCGAATACCAAATTGACAGCTCGCCGATGTGTCAACGACGAATTTAATTTATTATTTAAATGTTTAATTTGCGCTTAGAGAATTGCATTCCAGATCAACCCCTCAAAAAACCCGTCGTCATATTAGTTTTAAATATACATAGATTTATATTTTACCCATGATTTCCCGTGGGCATGTGATTAGCATTTTGTCTTATACTAGATCTAAAGTTTTACCGATTACAAACCAGCCATGCGGAAACGGAAACTTGTAAATTATAATTTAACATTATTGCTGATTCACATTCAGTTATATCGCTGTACAGATGGAAAACTCAAAACACGGCCAGACTCCTAAAACAGATCATGGTTTTAAATTAAGTTTAAACTAGTACTTAGAAGACGAGAGTAAATAAATACATTTCATATAATTGTCAACAAATGAACACAAAGGAAAATTCAATTCAATTCAATTATACTTTATTGCACACCAAAACAGAACATACATTTGAATACAGATAAAGAATTAAAAGTAGGTACAAATAAGGCGGTCTTATCGCTAAAAAGCGATTTCTTCCAGACAACCTTAGGGTAGAGGAATTAACAATCGAAAAAATAGGTAGGCGGTGTAGCTCAAAATAAAGAAATGGCAATAAGTGTATAAATATACTTGCAAATAATAAAATAAAATAAAATAATCTATAATAAATACATACATACATACATATCTTTTTATCTGAAAACCGTTCGTTCATAGCATATTCTCACGACTATATTTCCCGAGGGGGTAGTCAGAGATATTCTGAAACCTCAGAACATTCACGTTTCACTAATACCGAATCTCGGTCCAGTGTGACGGGGAGTGAGCCCGTCGCCACCTGTAATGGACAGTGAGTACAATACATGCCTCGAAATTGAAGCATTCCTCACGATATTTTCCTTCACCGAAAAGCCAGTGGTGTTAAATTACAAATCGTACATAAATTCCGAAAAACTCTTTGGTACGAGTCGGCTTAGACGGGGATCGAACCATCGCCTCCTGCACGGAAGGCAAGGTTACTTGCCACTGGACCACCACACATTTTTACCACCGTCCGTACATAATCGATCATATCCATATACGAAAACTCAATGATCCGACAATTTGAAAAATTACGGGCTATTATGTTTGTTGTTCATTTTGTAAAAACCGTCAAAAGTGGATATTTAAAGATAGTATCTTCAAACATTCAAATAACAAATCGTAACCTCCCTACAAATTGAACACCAGCAATAACTACGTGATATTATTGATTTGTGGAAATGTTGTATAGGCTTGAGACTGGGTACCCTCTTAAACTATTGAAGATATCAGCATTTTCTCTTATTATTATACTGTTAACAGAATTTAAAATTGCACTTAATTATTATCACTTATTAGTTTATCTACACTAATATTATAAAGAGGAAAGATTTGTACCTATTTTTGTATGTTTGTATGTTTGTAATGAATAGGCTCAAAAAGTACTGGGCCGATTTAAAAAATTCTTTCACCAATAGAATGCTACATTCTTCCAATTTGACATAGGCTACATTTCATTTTGAAAAAAATTAGGGATCCTTGGTAAAATTTGAACAATGTAACCGAAGGTGTAGAAAAATGAGTCTTAAAATGTCTTTTATATCCAAATTTCCAAAAATAAATATTTGTCTACCCCGTGCGAAGCCGGGACGGGCTGCTAGTCTATTATACAGGAATACTTTATGTCACTGCAAGAATATTTCATTGAACATTTAGAACGAGTTGGTACCTACATCATATAACTACAAAAATATACATTATGCGTGACACCAAATACATAAAATACAAAAAAGGAAGGAAACTATTTCTTCCGCACTGCCATAAAATGAAATACAACGTGTTAATGAATTAACGCAAAACTAGAAAGTAGTTCGTTTAGAATCAAGAGCAGAATCGAATTATCATGGTTTCAACATAGGTAATTTTTTTCAAAATATTAAATAATTTGTTAGTAAAATTTTAAATTTACTGAACTCGATCTCAACCCATTCAACAGGCACACTCATCCTACTTACTACCAAAACAAGATTCTTAAAATGTATCCATGAGCATGTTAGCGCTTTCATTCATTGCTGAAATGATAACAAATCATTTTTGCCTCAAAACTTAAAATGCGAATAACTTTAAATTTTAACTATCAAAATCATGAAATTTTTGTTTCATTCTAATTATTTTGTTGTAAATCAGTTGGGGTATATGAGGTTTTGCGCTTATTCATTAACACATTGTATAAAGCATAGGGAGGCGGTCGGTATATAAAAATACTACATAATGTATAATAATTCGATCAATCCATCAATCAAATCAGCCCACATCAACCCACTGCTGGGCATAGGCCTCCTTTTTATTGCGCCACTCCTCACGGTCCTGTGCCAATCTGATCCATGTACGACCCACAACCCTTACAATGTCGTCTGACCATCGCATCGGTGGTCTACCCACGGACCTCCTTCCTTCTCTTGGCCACCATTCCGATATTGCCTTGGTCCACCGGCCGTCTTCCCTTCTAGCCAAATGTCCCGCCCATCAACACTTCAACTTTGTAATCCGGTCTCCAACGTCGTCGACCTTATATCTTCGACGGATATATCGAATAATTCGATATGTCATGTTTTTTTTAGGGCTAAATCGAAGCCCATTTCGAGATAATTGTCTCAATAATAATATTTTCTGTGTCAGAGATTTTAGAATGAAAGGATTACAGATATTTTTAATAAATTAACGTCGTTTTACGGTCCGTCCAGTGCGTCCGTCTGGAAAACCTGTAAACTACTTGGTAAACTTAAAATCAACTTAAAATAACTGGCCATTATAAAAAAAAAATACATTTGCAATGTCCGAATTTGACATTTGATGTCGCCGTTTCTGTTTCCAGCATAGAGTTAGAAAGAGAAGGCAGGAATTATTTTGTTTTTTAATAAAGCAGCAGTTTTTCTCCATGGAGTTCGAATTATTTTCTCTTTACCATTTTTGAATTTAGAGATTGCAGATCAAAGTAATTTAAAAATTAAATTTATAATGATAAACTCGATAAATCGCAATAACAATTTTATTGGTTTCTTAATATTATATCTTCTATCCGTAAAAAATATAAATTGAAGACCAAAAAAAAACTTGACATACCGAATTATATTGATACGAAATTTGTTTTCAAAATATCGGGTCGATGGTCTAGACCACCATAAAAAAATGTATGCTATATATATAAAAATAGCTCAAACAACTGTATGAAAATTTCATTACCAAGTTCAATCAAAACTAGGGATGAAAAAATTCATAATGCAACAAAATTTTGCTTGAAAATCGCTAATGTGATAAAAAATAAGGCTCTAACCACAAAATAAATCTTACAGAACAGATTCGTACGATGAGTGAAAACAGGCGCGCGCACACACAGACGTGTACCTACGGCGATCTCGGGTCAAGTCGATCGAACGCCAGTACCACGTTCACGTACGAGAATGAGCGGCAGTTTGGTAGATAAACCGCTGCGCATGTAAGGGTGTACTGACCGTCGAAAGCTTGTACGTGTTAATGAATAAGCGCAAAACCTCATACACCCTAACTGATTTATAACAAAATAATCAGATTGAAACAATAATTTCATTATTTTGATAGTTAAAATTTAAAGTTATTCGCATTTAAAGTTTTCAAGCAAAAATGCTGAAATTTGTTATCATTTCAGCAATGAATGAAAGCGCTAACGTGCTCATGTATACATTTTAAGAATCTTGTTTTGATAGTAAGTAGAGTGAGTGTGCCCGAGCAGTGGGTTGAGATCGAGTTCAGTAAATTTTAAATTTAACAAACAAATTATTTAATATTTTGAAAAAAATTACCTATGTTGAAACCATGATAATTCGATTCTGCTCTCGATTCTAAACAAACTACTTTCTAGTTTTGCGTTAATTCATTAACACGTTGTATAAAGCTGTTTTTCTGGTTGGATATCTTTTCAGTTTGTGGCCTTACGTGCGCGTCTATGTGTGCGTGTCCCTGTTTAGTGCGTTTGTGGGAAGCTGTGTTTCTGTGTGTAATTCTGCTCAACTGATAAAATGAGTAAAACAATGTCGGCCTCTAAAGTACCTCTTCTTACAAATAAACCTAGCATTCTTTACGTTTTAAGATAAAAACTATTCGGCTAGTTGCATGGCTGTTAACTATAAATACAGGGTACTTCTTAATATGCTGACACCTTTTTAAGGGGATGATCAGACCATCAAACTGAACAACTTTCTATATGGGACCAACAGCGAATTCGCGAAAAAAAAACCAGCTGTCTTATACAAAACTGTGAACCTACTAGAGCCTAATGTATTGGACAATATTTTATTTTAATTTCATTTGACAGTTGATTTTTTTTTTCTCGATTTTGATGTTGGTCCCATAGAGAAAGTTGTTCAGTTTGATGGTCTGATCATCCCCTTAAAAAAGTGTCAGCATATTAAGTTGGACCCTATATATCAGGCACTACAATATTTACAATTTTTATTATTTTTGCATTTGATTCCGACTTTTGCAAAGAATATTCTAGAATCATTAAGTACCTATGTAAACTTAATGCAGCAAATAAAAAGATAAAAAGCTGGTGTTAAGGCGCCTATAGCCTACACTTACGCCAGCGCCAACGAGAAAATTTTAAGAATATTCGAATGTGAAGTATTCGGCTATAGGTTTCCTAAAAAAGCGATTCTTATAGATAACATCTTAAAACAGTAAAATACTCTTCACTTATTAGTGTTTTTATAACATTCTGTCACTCACTGAGTCGCTAGCTTCACTGGAACAAACTCTGTATTTTTAGTTTCGGAACGAATCGAAGTTGATGTTCGTTTACAATTTTTACCTGAAAATAAAATAATGCATATAAATAAATCAGTAGCTTGGTGGTGTGGGGAAACCCACATGTACATTTGATCAGCGGTTTACCAACGAATATGGAACCATCGATTTGTATCTTTGACTATTTATATTATTATTATTATTATTATTATTATTATTTATGATACACTAGCAGCTTAGAGCTGATGCGTGTATATCACTGCACTTGTTTAGTTTCTTAAATATTGGTCAAGTCTATTTTTAAATGAGTTCACTGAAGGCGCACTTATTACAGTCTCAGGCAATTTGTTCCACTCGCAAACCATACGATTGGGCAAAAAATGTTTCCGGGGGTTGCTTGTACACAGCGAGCCATCAATTTTAAGGGAGTGTCCTCTGAGATTGTGGTTCTGGTTCATCCTGTATAGATGTTCAATTCCTTGGACATCATAACGTCCAGTAAGTATCTTATAGGTCTCTATGAGGTCACCACGTTGTCGCCGTTGTTCAAGTGTCGTTAACCCAAGCTCTTCTAATCGTCTCTCGTATGGCTTGTCACGCAGTCCAACAACCATTTTTGTTGCTCTTCTCTGGACCTTTTCTACCAGATCAATGTCTTTTTTGAAGTATGGATTCCAAATTTGGAAGCCATATTCAAGTGATGGTCGAATATAGGTTTTGTAAATCTTTATAAATAACTCCTTGTCAATGTAGCTAAAGGTTTTCCTAATCATGTATGTTAGTGAGTTAGCCTTCTTGGTCATTGCTAGTATGTGAGCATCCCACTTTAAATTCTCTGTAATTGTAACACCAAGATCTTTTTGTGATGAAACAGGTTTTAGAGATTCAGAGTTCAAGGTATATGTTATTTTTGGGTTTTTTTTACCAACATGCAAGACGGTGCATTTTTGGGAGTTCAGAGTAATAAGCCAGTCCTTAGTCCACTGAAAAATGCGATTAAGGTCTTCCTGGATGATATTGTTAGATATGAGTGGATTTCCCATTATCTTTGTGTCATCGGCAAACAAGGATAGTCCTGATTTGATTACGTCTTTTAGGTCGGTCAAGAAGATGCCAAATAGAATTGGACCGAGCACAGAGCCCTGTGGGACACCACTGAGTACGTCATAAGGATCTGAGAATTCCCTACCAACTCTGACCCTGAAAGTACGACCACTCAAAAAATTTTCAATCCACTGAAGAAGACTACCGCGAATTCCAAAATGTTTTAACTTTGCAGTTAGCCTTTTAATAGGTACACGATCAAAAGCTTTTTCGTAATCCAGATATATAATATCAGTTGGTGTGTGTTCCTCCCAATTTTTTGTCCAGTAATCAAGGCAGCATAGTAGATTTGTTATTGTTGATCTTCTAGGTATGAAACCATGTTGTTCCTCTATTAGAATATTTTCCTTGGACAAAAACTTTCTCATCTCCTTGGCAATTATTTTTTCCATTGTTTTGCAGAGTATACAGGTCAAGCTTATTGGTCGATAATTAGCTGCCACAAGCTTATCTCCCTTTTTATAGATGGGCGTCACTTCTGCCTCTTTCCAGTCCTGTGGTAAACTTCCCTCTCTAAAGGATAGAGTCATGATGTGCGCAAGCTGACCACACAGTACAAGGTTACATTTCTTCAATAGTATTGCTGGTATTCCATCGGGTCCCATTGCAGTATCATCTTTAAAAGTACATAGTGTCTTGGCTACATCTTCAGGTGTAAAGTCAATATTTTCTATAGAATTTTCAACAACAGGAGAGGACACTGTTGGTATCGGTCTATCCAGGGGCTCTTTCACAAAGGATTTATTGAACTGCTTAGCAAAAATATTGGCAACCTCCCTTGGATTACTTGTTACCATGAGAGTCACATCATCTTTTAATGATGGTGGTACTGTCACCTTGGAGCTAAGATGTTGACGTATATATCCATAAAAACATTTAGGACTGCTGCTAACGATACTCCTCTCGAACTGTATCCTCGATTTCCTTACCTCAGCAATAATTTTGTTATTTGTTTTCCTATAATCCTCATAAGATTCTTTTGTCTTATTAAGTTGGTAAAATCTCCACTTTTGTAGCTTTTCCTGCGCCAAGCTGACTATATCTGATCCGATCCATGGTTTTTTATTATTTTTCTTTTTATTTACTTTTTGGAGTGGTACTTTATCTTCTATAATTTTGAGTGTCATAGTTTTAAAAACTTCCCATGATTGATGAATATCAGTGTCATATGTGGACTGGTTACGCGTGTAATTCTACTAAAAAACATTTCTGCCACTTTTTGCGGGGGGCGAGGTAACATGAAATCCGCAACTTTGCATTTTATTCCCCATAACTTTAGATTCTAATTTTGAATGTTAAAAATCATGAAAAGTAGTCTCGTGTGAACCCCAAACGTTCTAAGTTCGAAGTTATTATTTCGCAATTATAGGCTGTCTCGTTTAGTGATAAGGTGTAAAATTGAATGTAAATGCACAAGATCAATTGTGCTTATACCATGGCAGAGGGGAAATGCTACCGCAAGGCTAGTCCTTATAATAATTAGTCAAATATTTGTATACATATAAGAAGGGGCAAATGCCCTAATAAATCAGTACACACTGAGACTCAAAAGCTTTTAACTTCTCTGCCCTAACCACTACTGCAATCCTCCACTCTCCGAACACGAGAGATCACCATACTGAAGGGCACCCAAACAAGTGACACCGAAATTTAATATGAAACGGCACCGTAACTGGTGTTAACAAGAAGTACTAAAAATGGAAGAACTCTCCAGCGGATCCAGCTATGCAACTGTCAGTATTTTCGATTAAAAAGAATTAATAAAAGTACTTTTTATAGATTTTTTTATAATTTCACTAGACAAACTAATGGCGTATATGTGAGTATAAATACCAAAAATCTGACACTATTTTAAGCTCTTCTAAAACAAGAAAAATGTTTAAAATACATGAAAATACGTCATCTTTGTAACGATTTTCTATCGAGTGAAGTAATTCCAATCGTGTATTCAATTATTATTGATAAACTATCCAAGAATGAAGAAGGTATGACTTTGGTTTCGGTAAATTGTATAAATCTAGTCGACAAATGAAAAACACAAGATGTCTCCAAGGTATTTCGTCCTACTATTGCGCCGTATCGACGAATCAGTAATTATGCTTACCTCGTGGAACTCAGGTTGCTCCTTTATTTCAAGTGGATCCTCCAGTGGATCTTTCGCCTGGAACATGAAATAAGAACATTAAAATACGTGTGTTACAATCAAAAGGAGCAGCAGAAATATCCGTTATCGAGTGTTGCATTCTGAATTGGTTTTCTTAATTTAAAACCCGAACGAAATCATGCGTCGGGCCCTTGTCACCGCCAACACGTACCCGCTATCATGGAGCCAGTCGGGTTAATACGGAGCGATGGCAAGAGGTCTGATGGAATGACGCTCGTTCCTTGGACACTGGGGAGGTCGCTGGTCTGGGACGCTACCTGTGTGGACACACTGGCGCCGTCTCACGTCCGCGCGACCTCATCAGCTGGTGCGCGCGCAGGAGGTGCGCGGTGTGTGTGTGTGTGTGTGTGTGTGTGTGTGTGTGTGTGAGTACCTTGGGAGGGCGGCCGCGGCGGGGCGGGAGGGCGGCGCGGTGTGTGTGTGTGTGAGTACCTTGGGAGGGCGGCCGCGGCGGGGCGGGAGGGCGGCGCGGTGTGTGTGTGTGTGAGTACCTTGGGAGGGCGGCCGCGGCGGGGCGGGAGGGCGGCGCGGTGTGTGTGTGTGTGAGTACCTTGGGAGGGCGGCCGCGGCGGGGCGGGAGGGCGGCGCGGTGTGTGTGTGTGTGAGTACCTTGGGAGGGCGGCCGCGGCGGGGCGGGAGGGCGGCGCGGTGTGTGTGTGTGTGAGTACCTTGGGAGGGCGGCCGCGGCGGGGCGGGAGGGCGGCGCGGTGTGTGTGTGTGTGAGTACCTTGGGAGGGCGGCCGCGGCGGGGCGGGAGGGCGGCGCGGTGTGTGTGTGTGTGAGTACCTTGGGAGGGCGGCCGCGGCGGGGCGGGAGGGCGGCGCGGTGTGTGTGTGTGTGAGTACCTTGGGAGGGCGGCCGCGGCGGGGCGGGAGGGCGGCGCGGTGTGTGTGTGTGTGAGTACCTTGGGAGGGCGGCCGCGGCGGGGCGGGAGGGCGGCGCGGTGTGTGTGTGTGTGAGTACCTTGGGAGGGCGGCCGCGGCGGGGCGGGAGGGCGGCGCGGTGTGTGTGTGTGTGAGTACCTTGGGAGGGCGGCCGCGGCGGGGCGGGAGGGCGGCGCGGTGTGTGTGTGTGTGAGTACCTTGGGAGGGCGGCCGCGGCGGGGCGGGAGGGCGGCGCGGTGTGTGTGTGTGTGAGTACCTTGGGAGGGCGGCCGCGGCGGGGCGGGAGGGCGGCGCGGGCGGCGAGCACACGCAGCTGGTGGGCGCGCAGGAGGTGCTCGGTGTGCTCGCGCGGGGAGCTCAGGCGCTGGCCGCACGCGCGGAAAACACACACGTACTCCCCTTCTGTACAAACACACAAAACTTTGCTTAGTTTTAGCCTAATTTGGGTCGGCGCGCACACTATGAAACTAATATTGCTCCAAGGCGCTGGCGGACTAAGGAGGGAGGGGCGAAGGGGAGAGGCGGTACGCCCCGGGCCCCCGGGCCTGGGGGGCCTCCAAATCTCGGACGAGTAGTCCATTTAATCAAATCCAAAATATGTTCGGAGTTGGAGCCCTCACACATAGTCAAAGAAAGTCGGAAATAGAGTCGAACATATTGCGAATTTTCGAGCTCGCTGCGCTCGCTCAATCTTTTATATTTAATTTTTTTTTCCGCGCTCTGAAACTACGCTTGCTTGCTCTAGTTTTTGTTCCACACACCTTTGGAGTTTGGAATTGGAGGCCTCACACATAATTAAAGAAAGTCAAAAATAGAATCGAAAAAATTTAGAATTTTAGAGCTCGCTGCGCTCGCTCAAGCTTTTGTACTTAATTACTTTTATCCGCGCTCTGAAACTAAGCTTGCTCGCTCCAGTTTTTGTTCCACACACAAATCAACTCTATTTCGGCATGAACTACCCTATCATGTTATTATGTAGTTAGCATAATCATGAGCTCGGTTCGCTCGGTCCTGCCTTTTGTTTCATATAAGAATAGTCATAATTTTGGCTAGAAATTGAGTTATAATAAATGAAAATCTCGAACTCGCTTCGCTCGCTCCTGGTTCTAATCATATTGCAATGATCTCATTATATTCCAATAAATTCTCGAGCTTACTTCGCTCGCTCCTCGTTTTTTATAGTATTGCAACGACCTAGTCTCATTGTAGTAAAATCTCGATTTTGCTAGTCTCGTCCCGAGTTTTCGACCTAATAGTACTGCAGTAAAAACTCGAGCTCGCTTTGCTCGCTCCTGGTTATGGATGTATCTAAGACACATTGAATGTTGGTCGTATTGCGGAGTTTGCATGAAAGTTTAGAAAGACCTTATAACATTGTAGTTTAATCTCGAGCTCGCTTCGCTCGCTCTAGATTTATGATCGTATCAATCTCGAGCTCGCTCACTCGCTCCTGGTTTTAGATTTTATTGCAAAGACCTAACCTGGACCTGAAACCTGGGAAATAATGTTTGCTATCTACGTCCATGGAGGGAAGGGCCTATGTCAAGTTTTGCCACTGCTCGAAAAAATAATTGATATAAATTTCTGGAAAGACCGGGGGGCCTCATTTAGTTTTGCCGCCCAGGGCCTCCGACGGGCTTAGTCCGCCACTGCTCCAAGGAAAGCACTAATATAATAATAATAACGCTTTGCGTGCATTTACAGCACATAAGTAGATATATTGTACGCTCGAACGTCATAGTTATATGGATGTAATTGAGTTGTGTTGCAGACACGATTACAGATTCACAGTAAAATAAAGTTTAATCAAAGTTAAGTTAGTTTAAGTTAGGTGCTCATCTACCTATACAACGTGTTAATGAATAAGCGCAAAACCTCATACACCCCAACTGATTTATAACAAAATAATTCGACTGAAACAATAATTTCATTATTTTGAAAGTTAAAATTTAAAGTAATTCGCATTTTATGTTTTGAGGCAAAAATGATTTGTTATCATTTCAGCAATGAATGAAAGCGCTAACGTGTTCATGGATACAATTTAAGAATCTTGTTATGGTAGTAAGTAGGGTGAGAGTGCCCAAGCGGTGGGTTGAGATCGAGTTCAGTAAATTTTAAATTTTACAAATAAATTATTAAACATTTTGAAAAAAAATACCTATGTTGAAACCATGTTAATTCGATTCTGCTCTCGATTCTAAACAAACTACTTTCTAGTTTTGCGTTAATTCATTAACACGTTGTATAACCACACTTGGTTTATTTTTGGTCCACAACTGACTCATTTGATTTATTTATCGATAAATACGTAATCGCTGAAGAATATGTAATCTTAACTATTAAAAAACTATAAACAGAAGTGTGTCTGTACATTGAAGATATTTACAAAAAAAAGATTACGATAAGGTTTTTAGATGTCCCTGACTACAAATCAACCTTTTTTAGAATTTTTTGTCTGTTGTTTGTGTGTTTGTTTGTGCAAAAACTACTGATCCGATTTTTATGAAACTTTTTTTGTTTGATAGCTTATGATTTGACTTAAAATTAATACGGACGAAGTCGCGGGTTAACTCTAGTAATTAATAAATACGGAAAGTAGGTTGTAACGCAAGCAAATATTCTGCGGTGCTAACCGTCCCAAAGACAAAGCTTCTACGAAGCGCAAAAACTGATCACGTGACGGGACGTGAGCCGGTGTTGTCTTACGCATGACAATTTGACCGATTGACCGTTTAGTCACTTTTTCGCGCGTGGAATGATAGCCCTACAGATGTCTATAGTAGACTCTGTCTATACATACTGTCCTCCCTGTCGCTCTGCTGGTCGGCTATGTGCTGGGTCAGGTGGTCCTGCAGGAGCCTGTCGTTGGGCAGGCTGAGGTCGCACAGTTTACACACGTGCCGTCGCTGGGGGCTCTTTAGAGGGCTCTTATGAAGCTCCGTGTGTACATCTCGCCTGCAAAGAAATCAGGTGTAAAATGTTACGAAATGAATATAATAAATGCTCGAAGTTTTTTTGACGACAAGCCTTTGCCGTACAATTTAATCTCGAATGAAAATTTGCAAGTTTGCTACCAGTAATGTAGACAAATCTTAAATAAGCTTTTGAGTTTTTTGCTCTGAAATGTTAGTTTTTGATGAAGGCCGAGGATAGAGTTTTGTGGGGCGCTTTGGGAGAGGCCTATATTCAACATACGGCAGGTCAGGACTTAGAGATCTTTTGACAGTAAAAACAGTCACTCTCGAAGAGGCTTTGTGTGGTCTTATGATTACTTTAGTAACTTTGGATGATCGAGTTTTGAGGACCAAAATCAACGATGTTATAACTCTAACGTACGAAAAGATTATTAAAGACGAAGGGCTGCCTGTTCCCGCTTGCCCTATACGGTACCAAATAGAATTCCCTGATTATTTATCTAAGAGAGGGGAACAGAGGATGATAATGAGGAACGAGCAGTATAGGAGTAGGTATATGAGTATGTAACCTGTGGTTGTACATGTGGTTGCGCTGCTGGAACTGCTGGCCGCAGACCGTGCAGTCGTAGGAGGTCTCGAGCGGGCGCCCGCTCACGTGACGCTTGCGGTGCTGATTCAGGTTGGTCACCTGCACATCCAAACCATTATTATACACTAGTATTATTGCGTCTGGCTTCCAATTGTGTCGTAAGGCGCAATAGTAGGACGAAATACCTTGGAGGCATCTTTTATTTTTAATTTTTCGTCTAGATTTATGGAATTCACGTTTTGGCTACTATAAACTCGATGATTATATGAATGACCAAAATGTCTGGTCTGGACAATGTTACACTATGTAATTCAATATTGTATTTTTAAGTGTACTTTGTATATATATTTTTTTTAAATGTGGGTTGTAGAGTTTCTGGCCGCATCTTCTCTACAACGGAACACCTTCCGACGTGGTGGTAGTCTTAAATGACGTCAGAAAGCTGTCCATGTGATATTATTTTGAATAAAACATTTTGAGTTTGAGTTTGGTACGTTGTTTGTTAGTCAGTCAGTCATTCACAGAACTGTTTTAAAAATACTGATAATATTATTAGATGTCGTACCTGTGCATAGGCTTTGTTGCATCCGGGTTCTGGACACACGAACGGCCGCTCGCCGGTGTGCAATCTCACGTGGTTGTTCAGATTCGTCACCTGACAGATTTAAAAAAAACTATAATATTATTTACAAAAACAAGAATAAGGGGATAAGATAAAACATACATGGCTTCACGCCTGTCTCCCATTACGGTAGGCAGGGGTTATTCCCTATGTCCACGTTCCACGGTCTCGGCCCAAGTGGGGGCCAACGGGGAAAAAATTCTCGTTGTCCCCCGCATGTCCCCCACATGTCCCCCACTGGGGGCCAACGGGAAAATGTGTTATCGATGTCCCCACTAATATAGAACCAATGGATTTTTGATGAAAACACTGTAAATAGTTTTATAATCAACTGTATTTTGTATTTGCAATAATATAGTGTGCTTTATACATCAATAATAAAAAAATATATATATTAATGAATAAGTGTTGTATTCGAATTTATAAATTTAAGTTAATTATTGATGTATAAAAAGCACACTATTTTATTGCAAAAACAAAATACAGTTGATTATAAAACTATTTACAGTGTTTTTATCAAAAATACATTGATTCTATTTTAGTGGGGGACAACGATAACACATTTTCCCTTTGGCCCCCAGTGGGGGGCAGGCGGGGGACAACGAGAAATTATTTCCCGTTGGCCCCCACTGGGGCCGAGACCGTGGGGGACATCCGGAATAACGCGTAGGCAGAGAAACCAGATCACCACCTGTTACCATCGTAACATACTATCCTCACTTTTTCTACAGTCCTCAGTTGGATACTTGGATAGAACAAAAAGGGTAGATCTTATTATCAAAAGTGATTTCTTCGATTGATAATTTTTATTCAACAAAATTAAGTTAAAGTAAGTCTGAAGTTCTTTGAATAGAGCAAATTTTTATTATCCAGGTAACAAAAATGCCACCCAAACCGATAACCTTACATGCAAAAGTGCCGATCAGCCCATTGATATACAACGTGTTATTAATTAACGCAAAACTAGAAAGTAGTTTGTTTAGAATCGAGAGCAGAATCCAATTATCATGGTTTCAACATAGGTAATTTTTTTCAAAATATTTAATAATAGTTAGTAAATTTTAAAATTTACTGAATTTGATCTCAAACCAACGCTCGGGCACTCTCACCCTCTACCAAAACAAGATTCTTAAAATGTATCCATGAGCACGTTAGCGCATTTATTAATTGCTGAAATGATAACAAATAATTAATGCCTCAAAACTTAAAATGCGAATAACTTTAAATGTTAAGTATCAAAATAATGAAATTATTGTTTCAATGTAATTATTTTGTTATAAATCAGTTGGGTTGTATGAGGTTTTGCGCTTATTCATTAACACGTTGTATTATATAGGGTTCTTCTTAATATGCTAATAGTTTTTTAAGGGGAATTGAGATAAAAAATTCTGCTGTTCCATACATTACATACCTACTATTATGTATGTTTTTTAAGACCTTGTGTACAACATGAATGCAATAAAGTATTGAATTGAATTTAACTAGATTCACAATCAACGATCCAAAAATGGCAGAACCAAAAGAGCTCATAAGAGCTCTTTTTGTACTAACTGACAGTAATCATACCAAATACGACTAAGTTTATGAATCAAACATATTCGTGACACCCAACAGCATGCATACTTGATTTGTGTGGGTTGTGTCAGAGATAAAAATTTGCTAAGATTGTGTATGAGACTTGGGAGTCTATAGTATTTATGTCAATGGATCAGCCGTTCTATTATTTATGGGAGGTTCAAAAAATAACTCGTTTTCGACCCATGTTCCTTAGTGAAAGTTGTTCAGTTTCATTATCTGGATCCACCCTTAAACATTTTACAAATGTAACTTTAATATACAACGTGTTAATGAATAAGCGCAATACTTCATACACCCCAACTGGTTTACAAAATAATTAGTATGAAACAAAAATTTCATTATTTTTATAGTTAAAATTTAAAGTTATTCGCATTTTAAGTTTTCAGGCAAAAATGATTTGTTATCATTTAAGAAATGAATGAAAGCGCTAACGTACTCATGTATACATTTGAAGTATCTTGTTTTGGTAGTAAGTACGTAGTAAGTAGTAGAGTGTGCCCGTGCGGTGGGTTGAGATCAAGACCAGTAAATTTTAAATTTTTTAAATAAATTATTTAATATTTTGAATAAGTTTTACCTATGTTGAAACCATGATAATTCTATTCTGCTCTCGATTCTTATCAAACTACTTTCTAGTTTTGCGTTTATTCATTAACACGTTGTATATAGGTTACTTTTGTTTATATTTACGTTACCTGTGTAAAAGCCTTCCCGCACTCACTGCACTTATAAGGCCTCTCATTCGTGTGTATACGGAGATGAGCGCGCAGGTTGTTCGACTGCGAGAATGCTGCAAAAAACAACCAAATATTTATAGAAAAACATTCAGTGTTACTTTTATTTTACACAAGATTTATGTGTGAGTACCCAGTTAGCAAAACTGTTATTCTAACAGGTTTACCTCTTAGCATGGTCTCTTAGGGAAAAAGTCGGCAAAACTAAAGTGGAACTGGGCTGGGCATATTTGCAGAATGCATGCACGACGGGAGCCGGGATCGAGGCAGACCCCGGAAAAGGTGGCGAAACGAGCTAGATGCCTACTGCAATCAGTGGCGGGATGTAGCACCGAACAGAGATACGTGGAAGAGTTTAGAGGAGACCTTTGCCCAGTGGGACGAAAGTCCAACAGATCTTAGTTGGACCTTGTATATATATCGAATCTCTGTGATTATTTCTCTTGCGCGATTCATGTCTTGTATGCGATTGTGAACCTTATGTGAAGCGGCTAACGGGTTACCAATGTGACGTCGCAAGTTGTCTTACGTGCACATTTACGAGTGCGACCGTAGCGCCATCTGTTAGCTTCGTTGCTTTAACTTGTGGGTGTTGACATCTGTGGCAAGTCCCCACAATATTCAAGAAATAAAATAAATTAGTATTCCCACATTTTCGACTCAGTAAAGTCAACATATCTTTCATGGGGCACTGTATACGCTATAATAATAAGATACCAGAGGATATTCTAAACTTGCCAGACAAAAAGTTTAAGTCCCATGTTAAACAAGTCCTCTGTAAAAAAGATTATTATAAACACGATGATTATATGAATGACCAAAATGTCTGGTCTTGATAATGTTACACTATGTAATTCAATATTGTATTTTTAAGTGTACTTTGTATATATATTTTTTTTAAATGTGGGTTGTAGAGTTTCTGGCCGCATCTTCTCTACAACGGAACACCTTCCGACGTGGTGGTAGTCTTAAATGACGTCAGAAAGCTATCCATGTGATATTATTTTGAATAAAACATTTTGAGTTTGAATTTGAAACAGGCTAAAAAAAAACTTCGTGGCAAATCAAGCTTTTGTATGGAAACATTTATATGGTGAGTGATCCTATATTTGCAGGCCTTGGTACTGGAGTTCACTTCGTCTTGACAGTGGGGATATTCGTGAATTTCTTCCAATTGTGAACCACTAGCTCAAGACATGTACCTTTATTGCAGTAAGTGCACACGAAGCGTCTCTCGGCGCGATGATTGCGGAGATGGTTCTGGAGCTGCATGTTCTTCTGGAACGTCTTGTGACATATCCCGCAGTACAACGTCGCGTTTGGACCTTCCTACAATACAATACAATACAATATTCTTTATTTGAACACAAAAAACTTGCAGTCCATGTTGATGTGGCTTTAAATGGCCCAGATCATCTCTTCCTCTCTAAAAGCCGTGGTGGTCCAGTGGCGAGTAACCTTGCCTGCCGTGCAGGAGGCGATGGTTCGATCCCTGTCCAGGCCGACTCGTACCAATGAGTTTTTCGGAAATTATGTACGATTTGTAACACCACTGGCTTTTCGGTGAAGGAAAACATCGTGAAGAAACCTGCATGCTTCAATTTAGAGGCATGTATTGTACCCACTGTCCATTACAAGTGGCGACGGGCTCACTCCCCGTCACACTGGACAGAGTTTCAGTACTAGTGAAACGTGGATGTTCTGTGGTTTCAGAATATCTCTCCCCCTCGGGGAACATAGTCGTGAGTATATACCATGCTCATCTCTTCCTGTTCATTGTGCCAAACTTTTCGTAAGCACAAACACTGCATATGAAACCGTATTCCATATTATTTATTTTAACATACCTCAATGACAATCTCAACGCTCTCCGCAGACTGGTCCGTGTGAGACTGGTCAACGTTGTCGTCGAGAGTCACCTCCGGCACAAGCGGCTGGCATTTGAAGCACGCGTACACACCGTCCTTGCCCGTCTCAAATAGTTGCTGCAAAAATATTGAGTTTTAAACAAACTATTTTCTAGTTTTGCGTTTATTCATTAACACGTTGTATATAATATTTAGAGATCGGATAATCGGATGCATATTTACCTAAAGTTGAGGAGTTGGCCATTATGGAGTGCACTTTTGTATCGAAATTTTTATAAAATTTTTCATTTTATAATTTTAAAAAGTCTCCTCCATACTATGCATCCGATTAGTTATGCATTACCGGATTTCCTGGCATATGGAATTTCTTTAAAAAAGAACATTTTTAGAAGCCGCTTCCATAATTTCGTAGCCAAAAATGAAGTTTAGGTAAATATGCATCTGAATATCCGATCTCTAATAATAATATAATAATAAAGCATATAATAATTTAGTTTTATTTTATTTTTATTTTTGTGTTTAATATCTTGTATATGCAGGGGCATGGTTATCTAACTATCAATTTCAGTTATATTATTCAAAATTTAAATCCTGAATTTAAAATTAATTCTATTTTAATCTTAATATTTTTTAAATTTTAGAGTTGATGATTTTGCCAATATCTATACTTCATTTCAAATAAAGACGACAAGATTTTCCGATTCCTATTTAGCTTCCTGGCCAATTCTGATTACCAAATGTAATTAATTTATTGGATACATATACTATCTAACATATCTTGGATGCTACTAAATTTGATCAAAGAATAAGCGAGAGGAAGTGTTTCAAATCTCTGTTTCTGTAATGCATAATAGCCTTAAAATTTTGATTGGAATATAGTTTAAATAGCAAAAGTGCTCGAAGTTGTATGGTAATAAATATTTGGTGACCTGTACAGTGGAGCTTCGTTGTAGGCCGGGGATGGGGCAACCGACGACCGACACGCGACGCGACCAATCAATACCAGACCCACAACGCGACTCCAGATGGCACCCCAATTACTTCCCAAACAGATAGGTGGAAAAAATGGTACCATAAATCGTCATACTAAAGGTACTACCGGCAAGATTTAGCTAGGCATCCCGGCGGTGTTGTATGAACCTCTATATAAACATTCACTTAAATCACATTTCGTTCACCAAACAAATAGGTGCATAATTTTTTTTTAGACGTTATGTTTTTCAATCTACCACCGCATCAGAAGGTGTTCCGTTGTAGAGAAGATGCGGCCAGAAACTTTACAACACACTTCTTTTAAACACAACAAAATATACAAAGTACAATTACATAAATCCAATATCAAATTACATAGTGTAACATTGTCAAGACCAGACATTTTGGTCATTCAAATAATCATCGAGTTTATAGTAGCCTTTTTTACAGAGGACTTGTTTAACATGGGACTTAAACTTTTTGTCCGTCAAGTTAAGAATATTCTCTGGTATCTTATTATAATAGCGTATACAGTGCCCCATGAAAGATGTGTCGACTTTACTGAGTCGAAAATGTGGGAATACTAATTTATTTTTATTTCTTGTATTGTAATTATGATTGTCACTATCAGATTCAGATTCAGATTCATTTATTTGTCAAAATGTAGTGCATTACAGTTGGTGGTTCGTTGGTGTCTTGGTATATTACAATGTGTTTGATTCTAGGTCATGGTAATAACAATGTAGGTAGAACTTTTTATGTGTATACTAGCTTTTGGCTGTGACTACTTAATATGAAATTAAATTAGAATATCAGGAACTCATTTCTTAGTATTCCCCTAAATCCTCCATAGAACATTAATTACAAATTTCATGTTTTTATCTACAGTGGTTTAGGGTGTGTGTTGTTTGTCAGTCATAGAACTGTTTTATAAGTATACATTTATTTGTAAGTACATTCATAAACTCATGTATACATATGGGGATGACCAGACTGTCAAACTGAAAAACACAAAAAAGAAATCAGCTCTCCATACAAAACTGCACACCTACTTGAGCCAAATGTACGGGACAGCTGTTTTTTTTTCGCGATTTCGATGTTGATCCTATAGAGAAAGTTGTTCAGTTTGATGTTCTGATCATCCAATTAAAAAGTGTCAGCATATTAAGTAGGACCTAGTATATGGCTTCAGGGTGGACAGAAGCTTTGCCACAACTATGAACTACCTTTTAAAGTAAAATTGTAAATATAAGGTTCACTTGGTATTAAGTATGTATTCTTTCATGTCAGCATGAGTTATATCGTATGAAAATCACTTGTGCAGTAGTGTAGAAATTAGCCTGTCAGCAATGGTACAGTACTACAGTAAGTATACATTCCTAAACTATGATTATACAAGGTCCTTCGTATTATGCTGACCCTTTTTTAAGCAGATGATCAAACTGAACAACTTTCAGTAGGTTTGCAGTTTTGTATGGAACAGCTGATTTTTTTTCGTGTTTTCGATGTTTGTGCCATAGAGAAAGTTATTCAGTATGATGGTCTGATCAGCCTCTTAAACAAGTGTCAGCATATTAAGAACGACACTGTATACATAAGATATTGCCTCCACAAAGTATAGATAGGTACATCTTGCTATAGTCAACCTATTCAAGTACGGAAACCAAAAAAAATACACCCGAAGTTTTTTACACAGTCCAAGCCAGACGTAAAAAAAACAGACCAGCCGACCGCCACAGCGGGAGTAAAAAAAATACGCGGGCAGGTTTCGAATGCAAAGGAAAGTTTTTTTTTGTTTTACAGCACTGTAGCATTTCGCACAATAGATGGTAGAACGGGTCAAGGAAGGCTATAAAACTGAAATGTAGATCGATAGAAGTCCGTTGCCGTTCCATACGCGTTATTTTTATAACATTCTCGTAAAGAAAACAAAAAATATAATGATGGAAAAATACGAAAGAAAGCCCATAAAATGAACGTAGGTACTCACAACCGCTGGTTTTAGGCAGATACCACACTTGTCCATGTTTGCGGTTCACAATTTTACACCAATTCAATAAAAAACACATAAAATTCCGTAAATATTGATATTTTTTCTCATTATCTGACGGTTCTTCACAAATCGTAAAGACAGGAAAGCGGGGTGCGGGGGAGTGAAGGGGAGAAGAGGAGGAGGGCGCGGCATCCATAGACAATTTTATTGGAAAAAAATAAAACTTGAGAACGTAACACATAGCAACCGTAGACTGATTATTATTTAGGCCGAGATTCAGAGACGATTTTTTTAGTCTTAACTCGAGCTAAGCAAGGCGAAAATGTATGGATTTTGACATAAGGGAGTTCGAACTATGACTTAAAAATCGTCTCTGAATCTCGATCTTGCGATCGGCCTTTAGACGGCCAAATTTGCTGGCGGGTGATTCGGATTTGGCAGGAAGGACATAATCGATTGCTCGTCTAATGGGTGCTTTACATGTGAAATTTTTCAAACGGGAGACTTGGCCTTGACAGAAAGCATACAATCGAATGCCCGTCTTTTATGCAAGACTTGTATATTTTGGTCGTAGAGATAGGAAGTACTACGCACACATTTTGGCATTGTTCTCTTTGCTTTCTGAATCATCAACAACAACAGCAACCTTCAATTTGACAGGAACCGATAAGAAAAGGACGCCCGTCCGTATTCGTTTCTTAATATTATAAGTTAATTTTTCTGGCTTTTATTGCGTTAACGTGGTGGTGTGCCATTAATGGAGAATGATATAGTAAAAGTGAAAAATAAAGATAGGCGCTCCCGATTGGATCGGTTTGATCCTCACGTAAACCTCCCTTGAACATTGGAATGTGGGAACCACCCTGGATTTCAAGATATATGAATAGGGAATAGGTTAGGTTTAAAGAAAAATATAACTAAAGACAACGGCTGTTACGGCTAGTTCCCATTGCCTTTACGAAGGGAGAACTATCTCTGCATGGGCTATGTACCCTTTGCCTTTCCGTAAGGAAATATTTCTTTAAAAAAAATTGACATTTGTTTTTGACAGTTTCGGAAAATTTTGTCAACCCAGCAGAATCTCGTGTTTTGCGTATTATCTTGTCCTCAACCTTCTGTTTGTTCTGTTCTGCACTTTGCGTAATGTGATCTAGGATCCGTTTTGTGCTAAATTAGAACAGTCTCAAATCCATGTGAAGCGAAGTTTTCTTGCTTCTTAAAAAGTTAGGTCTCATAATGATGTCTGAGAAGCCTGGCCCCAGCGGCGCTCAGCCGATCGTGAAGATAGGACACTATACCTTAGGTGCTACGCTCGGCGTCGGCACCTTCGGTAAAGTAAAGATCGGCGAGCACCAGCTAACCAAACATAAGGTGGCCGTGAAGATCTTAAACAGGCAGAAGATCAAGTCTCTTGACGTCGTGGGCAAAATTCGCCGGGAAATACAGAATCTGAAGCTTTTTCGGCATCCACATATCATCAAATTGTATCAGGTGACGTTTTGTTTGAATGACCTTGGATTTATTTATTATAATTATTTATTACTGAAGATTAGGCTGGCCACAAACACAAATATTAGTACTTTAATTGATACGCAAACAAAAACGTGCCTCAATCTTGATATTGTAAAATCATTGACAAGGCCATGGGAAACTTGACTGCAGGAATTAAAAGCACGGTTCTCCCAATGACTGAACGTTTATTGGTTGTTCATGATAACTACAGTAATTATTAATACAAACATTCGTGTCGACATTTTAATCTCTCTCTCTGTCAAAACGACATCCTGACATATCCGGCCGAGGGCCATCACCATAGACACCTCACCAAAAAGGTGCCGCCACAAGGCCATGGAGCTTATCTACAAGGTGTTACAAAAATACTAAATAATAATCATTTAAGGGGGTGTTTAGACCATCAAACTGAGCAACTTTGACTATGGGACCAACATCGAAATCTCGAAAAAAAAATCTGATGTTCCATACTAAACTACAAATCTACTCGAGCTAAATGCAGACAGCAGATTTATTTTTTCGTGATTTCGATGTTGGTCCCATAGTGAAAGTTGTTCAGTTTGATGGTCTAAACAGCTCCCTTAAAAGATTTAAATATTTATTTTTACTTTTATATCTTGGATTCGTCACCAGCAGCCCGGTAAACCCCACTGCTGGGTATAAAATAAATAAAATAAAAAAGCCTTAAACACATTCATAAATTAATAATTACATATTATGTTTTCTTACATATTTCATTTTATTAACAAAAACAATAGTACAGTTAACAAATTTAATTGTAATCAAACACGTTCATAGATTATGACAGAAGAAAACTTTATTCTTTTATAATGGCTATCATATAACAATGGCTATCATATAACAATAACTCATTCATTACAATTAATTAAATATTTAATATCATATTCTCATAATTTGATATAATCTCGGCACATATGTGATCAGCTCCCTTCCACAGTAGTTGCTTCTTTACCATAAGCCTCTCCCCCTTTCTTTCAGTTTTGTCTTATTCCTGCTTTCCTCATCCAGTCTGGGCCACATCTTTGAACGAATATATCAGCCCATCTCATTTTTGGTCTTCCTCTTTTCCTCTGCCTGTCACCTGGTATCCATTCTATTGCCCTCTAAAGGTCAGTTGCATGAACATTCTTTAAAGTTAATCCTCCATTAAATGTCTTGCTAGCTTTTACTACGTCAATAAGACAGATAGTGATAGCAAGAGATTTAATGGAGGATTAACTTTAGTGAACATACATGCAACTGGCCATAATTCCACCTGGCGCTTTCCATTCTGCAGATACGTCCTGCCCAATTCCACTTTAACAATCTTATTCTTTCTTAAGCTCATCAGCGTCTCATAAATAAATAAAAATAAAATAGCCTTTATTCACCGACACAATATTTACCTTATTCTACACTTTACTTAACTAAGTTTAATCATGCATTTAGTCGGGTTGTCCTGAGACATAGGCCTCCTCCAACCTTCTCCACTCTGCTCTTTTCGTTGTATTTAATCTCCAACCCTTTGGGAAATCATCCTCCCACCGTCGTACCGGTCTGCCTCTACTACGTATGCCATCTCTTGGATACCATTCTGTTATTTCCCTCCTCCATTTTTCCTTTTTGGATCGCATCATGTGGCCCGTCCATCTCTATTTAAGCAGTCTCATCGGTCACTTTTGTTTTCTTCCTTATACGGGTTAGTCGCCACCTATCTCTCAGTTTGATTCCTATCATGCTCCTTTTTTTTTAATTTATTATTATTACATAGGTTACAGTGAACACTTATAACAATGAATCCCGCAAAACCAATTGCTCGGTTTGTCTGTGGGAGCTACAATCACGCTCAAGCTATTTTAACTTCTTATTTTGTCTATTTAGGTACATCGAACGTTGCAATACAATAATTATACCTGTCACTATACATTTTGGTAGTTTCTTAGTTTTTTAGGTATTGCTATCCAATAGGAATTTCTTAAACAGTCTAGAAAATCTACGCTTATTCGACTGATTCCTAATAATAGATGGTAGACTATTATACAAATAAGGTATGCGTTTACAAAGGCTTCTATCTCCATAATAGTTTGTGACCCTAGGCACAACAAACATGCCCGTAGTCGGGGACCTTGTGCCGTGGCTATGTAATATCAGCGATTTATGGTCTTGACTGCTATGGTTGCCTTTCCATTCCTTGTTGACATACTTTTAGTTTTTGTAGCATTATTTTGGTTACTGCCCTTGTCTGGCACCCATATGGTAGAATGCATATGTTAAAGACCCTTGACTTTTCTGAGATGGGTATTGACTTACTCTTCATAACTTCCTTGAGTGACCAGTATCTAGCCCTACTGTTGTTTACTCTTCTTTGGATTTCAGTATCCATTTGATGTTTTGTTGTAATTACTTGAAGTCAAAGTCAATATAATTTATCCAATATAGGAGCTTGCAGCACACTTAACAAACGTCAAATCTTTTTTAAAGTTACCACCGCGTCGGAACGTGTTGTCGCTGTAGAGAAGATGCGGCCAGAAACTCTACAACATAACACGACTTAATAACTATTACAATATAAATTCTTAAGCTAAAGTTATGTATACAATAATACAAAGTCTATTTAATAAATAATTGATACTATACAGTAAAGTAAATAAACTATAAGCTAGTGACCTCAGACACAAGCATTTTGATCATTTAAATAATCATCCAGTTGACCTAGATATTATGTACTCTTCTACATATTCTACCTCTTGGTTACCTATTAGTATTTTGACTTTGGTGCTATTAGTCATTGCCTTTGGTTTTCCTACATTCATTGATAATCCTGCTTTCAAGCTTTCGGTTGTGAGTTGTTGCAACATAGTTTGAAGGGTTTCTGGGTCTTCGGCGCATAGTATCAGGTCATCGACAAATTTGCCGAGTGTCTCATTAACATTAAGTAAATTAGAATATCTAAGTTAGTGTAGGTAAAATCTAGTTAACATATTCACTGCTGACGACCTTCATCATAGGTCCAGAATAACCGGTCCAGCGACGCGCGACTTGCCTGGTGAGTCTGGATTGTATCGCGTTCCGCAGTGTTAGCACGCGCGTCGCGTCATTGTTTTGAACTTGATAGTGAATGTGTTAACAATGGATCTGACATGTTTTATTATTATTAGCGTTTGGCAGAGATAAGTTTGTTACAATGTTACACTCTTCGATTAGTTCTCATCTTCACTCTGCCCATCCAGAGAGGCATAGGCCTCCTCCAGCATCTTCAAGCACTCTATCTTTTATGAGTCTAGTCCATAGACAACCTGCGACAGCTCTGATGTCGTCTACTCATTGTTTCTTTGGATGTCCTTATTTCCTTTTGTTGCCATTCCACTATTGCTCTGTTCCACTTTTCCTTTCGGTCTCTATATGCCCTGTCGAAGTCCACTTTAATTTTTTCACTTGCAATGTTGCATCGTCTAGTTTTGTAACCTTTCTGATGTACTTGACTTTTTTTTGCGTAAAAAGTGTTATGTACACACGACACATCAAGCTACGCAAAACCAACATAAACAGGCCGGGCGACGTTATACATTACTCTACCTACGCGCGGGCAGCTTATTTTAGTTTTGCGTAGCTTGATGTGTCGCCGTGTGTACATGTCAGTACATGGGACTGACATATACATAACACTTTTGTATAAAAGTAACTTTAAACAACTTTATCACTAATAAAATGTTAAAAATTGCAGGTGATCTCTACCCCTACAGACATATTCATGATAATGGAATACGTATCAGGCGGAGAACTATTCGATTACATCGTAAAACGAGGAAAACTCCAAGAGCACGAAGCTCGCCGGTTCTTCCAACAGATCATATCAGGCGTAGACTACTGCCACCGACATATGATTGTACACAGAGACTTGAAGCCGGAGAATTTGTTGTTAGACCACAATATGCACGTCAAGATCGCAGACTTTGGATTATCTAATATGATGATGGACGGAGAGTTCTTGAGGACATCGTGCGGGTCACCAAATTATGCTGCACCTGAGGTATGCTTTTAATAATAATAGTAAAACTATTTAGTCTCCCCATCAGCATACAGGTCTTATAATCTCCATAATACGTACAACATGACAACAATGCATTCTATGGAATACTAATGATTTAAATATTGCCCTGAAGTAAAATTAAACACATAAGATTCGACATACAATATGTACATAACACTTTTGTATAAAAGTCAACAAAAAAATTAAGAATTTACATGCTGCTATTCAGAATAGTGGTGACGGGCTCACTCCCCGTCACACTGGACAGAGTTTCGGTAGTACTAGTGAAACGTGGATGTTCTGAGGTTTCAGAAGATCTCTGACTACCCCCTCGGGCAATATAGTCGTGACTATATGCTATGCTATTCAGAATAAATATTTACTCAATGAATAGAAATAAAAAAAAAAAAAAAGACAATGGGAGTTTGCTTGGCGCCATTGCTCTTGCTGTGTTTCGTGTTATTTGATATTCGTAAAAAAATGGTTGTAGTGATATTTGTGACATAATTTCGTGCGGATTGTGTACCAAACAGTTGCGTAAAGCGACCGACGTAACCGGAATCTCAAATAAATACGATAACAGAAAATAAGTTTTGCTTCGAGTTAACTCGTACATGGTCATTTTGGCGGCAACGCGCGAGCTTACGAAATCGACCACAGATTCATCGTCATCTATCATCCCATCATCAAAATAAAGAATATAAAGTAAAAAAATAACGAATGGCTCAAAAGGACTAGTATCCAGAGCCGTTAAAGACATTATTAGATTAGATTAGAGTCGACCCAAAGGGATGTTTTATCTTGACCCTGTAGAAATTATTGTTGTCTTATTATAAAGTTTAAAATGAATTTCTAAAAACATTTTCACAGGTAATATCAGGCAAACTCTACGCAGGCCCAGAAGTAGACGTATGGTCATGTGGAGTGATCCTCTACGCCCTTCTCTGCGGCACCCTTCCCTTCGACGACGAACACGTACCCACACTCTTCCGTAAGATAAAGTCTGGAATATTCCCCATACCGGAGTACTTGAACAAAAGTGTAGTCAGTTTACTATGCAACATGCTTCAAGTGGATCCGATGAAGCGGGCGACCATCGAGGATGTGAAGAAACACGAGTGGTTCCAGAAGGAACTACCTGGATATCTGTTTCCCTCACCGGTGGAACAGGTAAATTTGGTAATTCGGCACTTTTTTTTTATGTTGTTCGTATTGTTTTAATGGCATTTTCGTTTGTTGCCTGTGCATTGTGCGTATGTGAGAGTCAGCCTTAGAATTTTCACTTAAAGACGATGAAAATATTATAACTATAATTAATCCTAACTGTTATGAAACTGTAACAGAAGTGTGTCTGTACATTGAAGATGAAACGATGATTTACATGAAAAAGATTATGATATGGTTTTTAGGTATCCTGGACTCCAAATCAACCTTTTTTAGAATTTTTGTCTGTCTGTTTGTATGTTTGTAACAGGATCACGCAAAAAGTACTGAATTGATTTTGATGAAACTTTTTTTGTTTGATAGTTTATGACTGACTTAAAATCTTGTATAAAGGGTCCTTCTTAATATGCTGACACTTTTTTAAGGTGATGATCAGACCATCAAACTGAGCAACTTTCTCTATGGGACCAAAATCAAAATCGCAAAAAAATATCAGCTGTCCCATACATGTGGTTTGAGTAGGTTTGCAGTTTTGTATGGAACAGAAGATTTTTTTCGCGATTTCGATGTTGGTCCCATAGAGAAAGTTGTTCAGTTAGATGGTCTGATCATCCTCTTAAAAAGTGTCAGCATATTAAGAAGAACCCTGTATAATTTGTGCGGACGAAGTCGCGGGTAAACTCTAGTAAAATATAAAAAGGAAAAACAAAACAGTAAATGAAATAGTCCATTACATTGGTAATGTGCAAAACTACAGAGAACATTAAGTAAGCATATTCTGTAGGTTAACTTTACTGTTTATATCTCGAGTCTTTCCTGTTGGAATACAATGTATGTGAAGTTATGATTGCTTGTTTGTTTGTTCATTTTTTATTGCTTGTTTAAAGTGTTAAGTTAACATCATGCCTTTTAATAGCATGAAAAATAACATAACATAAATATCAACAAACCGTGATGGTCCAGTGGCGAGTAACCTTGCCTGCCGTGCAGGAGGCGACGCGACGGTTCGATACCCGTCCAGACTCGTACCAAAGAGTTTTTCGGAATTTATTTACGATTTGTAACACCACTGGCTTTTCGGTAAAGGAAAACCTGCATGCTTGAATTTCGAGGCTTGTATTGTACTTACTGTCCATTAACAGTGGCGACGGGCTCACTCCCCGTCACACTGGACAGAGTTTCGGTACGAGTGAAACGTAGATGTTCTGAGGTTTCAGAATATCTCTGACTACCCCCTCGGGGAATATAGTCGTGAGCATATGCTTACCTAGACCTGGCCCCCCTGGGAAAATATCATTGCTATGCCCTTGTTATTGTCAGAGTCCGAGAGAGAAGCTCGAACCAGGCGCTTAAAAGACTATTTACGGCAATGGTCTTATTTGAGTACCAAGTATGACGAAGACCTTTTTTCATTAGTTAACTTTCGCCATCTGCACAGAATTGACAACATTTCATTTTTAGAAAGGTACCAAAATAAGAAAACCATCAAAAAAGCTTATATCAAAATTATCAGATTTTTCTATCCATTATTTCTCGAGTTATTTGAAAAATACTGAAAAATATAATAGAGTTTGAATGAGATTTTATTCCTTTGCCTGTTTGGCTTTTCTATTGTATTTGACAGTTTTTATTTTTAATGTTATTGCGGCCAAGGTATCTTAGCCATAAATCCTACGTTTTCAGAAAATTCAAAACTAAATTAAAAATAGAAATATCGGTCATAAATAAAATCGGAAAAATACGTATCTCTTATTTTTAACCTATTTTTATATTTTTTATTAAAAACAGTTGGTTAAAAAAATTTAATGTTGTCAATTTTAAGCCTTCTTCATCATGTCTTTACCATATAAATAAATGTTTCCAGGACAGCAGCGTGATAGATACGGAAGCAATAACAGAAGTATGCGATAAGTTCTGCGTTAAAGAGCACGAGGTCCACAACGCGCTGCTGAGTGGAGACCCTCATGACCAGCTCGCCATCGCCTACCACCTCATTATAGACAACAAGCGGATCGCGGACGAGGCGGCCAAGGCCGAGATTAAGGACTTCTATGTGGCCAGTGAGTTTGTCTTTCATCTGTCTATCGCTTATTTCCTACTCATTATAGACAAGCGGATCGCGGACGAGGTGGCCAAGGCCGAGATTAAGGACTTCTATGTGGCCAGTGAGTTTGTCTTTCATCTGTCTATCGCTTATTTCCTACTCATTATAGACAAGCGGATCGCGGACGAGGTGGCCAAGGCCGAGATTAAGGACTTCTATGTGGCCAGTGAGTTTGTTTTTCATCTGTCTATCGCTTATTTCCTACTCATTATAGACAAGCGGATCGCGGACGAGGTGGCCAAGGCCGAGATTAAGGACTTCTATGTGGCCAGTGAGTTTGTCTTTCATCTGTCTATCGCTTATTTCCTACTCATTATAGACAAGCGGATCGCGGACGAGGTGGCCAAGGCCGAGATTAAGGACTTCTATGTGGCCAGTGAGTTTGTTACACTATTGTAATATTGAAGTGGGTATTGAAAAGCTTACGATTAGACCTAAAACTGCTATATATCGTAGCGAGATAAATATATAGATATATATTAATATGCTGACACTTTTTTAAGGAGATGATCAGACCGTCAAAATGAACAACTTTCTCTATTAGACCAACATCGAAATCGCGAAAAAAAATACGCTGTTCCATAGAAAAATGCAAACCTACTCGAGTCAAATGTATGGGATAGTTGATTTTTTTTCGTGTTTTCGATGTTGGTCCTATAAAGAAAGTTGTTCATTTTGACGGTCTGATCATCTCCTTCAAAAGTGTCAGCATATTAAGAAGGACCCTGTATATTTATCTCGCTACGATGCGATGACGGGAGTCGATGCGGATGAAGTCGCGGGCATAATCTAGTTCCATACATAACTCCATACATACTGGATCTACTTACTAGTCGACGTCCAGTGGGTTGCCCCAGCACGGTATCTATCTACGGAAAGTAAGATAAAAGGCGCGATAAAACGATTATTGCGGCGTCATGCCGCCCCGTGCAAGTATCGGTGGAACGAAGTAGTGGAGTCTGACCTACGTAAGCTTCAAACCAGCTACTGGTGCGAGGTTGCGCAGGATCGGGAAAAGCGGCGCTCTCGTTTCAAAGGCCAAGATCCACTTTGAGTCACTGAACCAGCGAAGTTAAAGATTACATTTCGCGTCAAGTGGGCATAGTTAGCTAGCTTTTTGCCCTCAAAACTAAAAAAGAATTCTTACCTCTCAAATATGCTTCGGAAAGAGATAAATAAATAATGTAAATGTAATAATAAATGTAAATATCTTGGACATTGTCACACAAATTATCTAGTCACATTTAAAGTACCAGAATCTAGCCTGGACTTGTGTTATGATGACTAGACAATGATATAGAATAAATATATAGATACAAACGTCCATGACTCGGGTACAAATATTCATATTCACCATACAAATATTTGTCCCTTACGGGATTCGAACCCAAGACCCTCGGCACAGCAGGCAGGTTCACTACAGACTGTACTATCGGGCCGTCAAATATGGATGGGGTGGCCTATTCTATCAAAGCTAGAAACCACAAGATTTAAAAAAAATGTGTATTGTTATGATAACAGGCAGTTCGCCGCCGGCCGTCGCGGAGAGCAGTCGCCAGCACCCGGAGCGCATCGCGCCGCTCCGCGACAAGACCTCGCCGGCCGCACAACCCGCGCTCGACAAGCAGCGCGGCACGCCCGTCAAGAGGTACGCTCCAACACCTTCACATTGAGCTCTGACGTAGACGACCTACTACGAACCGACAACTAAAGTCCGGCCGCTGAAAGACTGCGTTTGACATTTACCATAAAATTGTAAAAAACTGAATGAAAACTATAAATGCCGATTATTATTTAGTAGCTTTTTGAACTTAAAAGGGCAGCTAGTGCCCTGTGTACTAGAGTGAGCACAGGTAAACAATATTTTCATTCAGTTTTTTACAATTTTATGGTAACTGTCAAACGCAATCTTTCAGCGGCCGGACTTTATTGACCAATTTATAGCACTACAAGGACATTCTTACAGTCCCCTCGTACTTTTATTCGGGCTTTTGCCCTTCTACCTACTTTCTACATTGTAATTGTTAACATTGTGACAGTGCATAGCCTAATCCACTAAAAAAGAGAACCAGTAGACATATATTTCGTTTGAGAACTAGCATGATAAAAAAATTGAAAAAATAAATCAAATAAATGATGCCTTAACGAAGTGTTAATGAATAAGCGCAAAACCTCATACACCCCAACTGATTTATAACGAAATAATTAGATTGAAACAATAATTTCATTAATTTGATAGTTAAAATTTGAAGTTATTCGCATTTTAAGTTTTGAGGTTAAAATGATTTGTTATCATTTCAGCAATGAATGAAAGCGCTAACGTGCTCATGTATAAAATTAAGAATCTTGTTTTGATAGTAAGTAGCATGAGAGTGCCCGAGCGGTGGGTTGAAATCGAGTTCAGTAAATTTAAAATTTTACAAAACATATTGTTTAATATTTTGAAAAAAATTACCTGTGATGAAACTATCATAATTCGATTCTGCTCTCGATTCCAAACAAACTACTTTCTAGTTTTGCGTTAATTCATTAACACGTTGTATACATATGAATCTTCTTAAAATGGTCATAATGACCAATGATCTTTTTCTGAACGAAATTTATGAAAAGATATATCGACTTTGGGCTACTTCTATTAAGGAGAAGCCGGGTTCTCAAACCGTCACTTCACGGCCATAATCCGTCTTTATTTTGTGGTCGATCGCCAATTGGAAAAGTGAGCATCCCTGCTGTATTCAATTAAAAATAAACATAAGATATCAAATGTTTTCAGAGCTAAATGGCACCTGGGCATCAGATCCCAGAGCAAGCCGAACGACATAATGCTGGAAGTGTTCAGAGCAATGAAGGCGCTCGACTACGAGTGGAAGGTCATCAACCCCTACCACGTCAGGTACGTTCATTATTTGAGCTAAATGGCACCTGGGCATCAGATCCCAGAGCAAGCCGAACGACAATGCTGGAGGTGTTCAGAGCAATGAAGGCGCTCGACTACGACTGGAAGTGAAGGCACTTGACTACGAGTGGAAAGTCATCAACCCCTGCCACGTCAGGTACATTTTGATTCCTATTTGAGTTCACGACCGTATTCTCTTTTCGGGGTGGTCGATCAGACCTTGGTCATTACTTTATTTCTTACTTACATTATATTATCACCACCCCAACAACATCAACCAAACAAAAACATCGTGAGGAAACCTGCATGCATCAATTTCGAGGCATGTATTGTACCCACTGTCCATTACAAGTGGCGACGGGCTTACCCCCCGTCACACTGGACAGAGTTTCGGTACTACTGGTGAAATGTTCCGAGGTTTCAGACTATCTCTGACTACACCCTCTGGGAATATAGTTGTGAGTATATCTACATTAATATTATAAAGAGGAAAGATTTGTACCTATTTTTGTATGTTTGTAATGAATAGGCTCAAAAAGTACTGTGCCGATTTAAAAAATTCTTTCACCAATAGAATGCTACATTCTTCCAATTTGACATAGGCTACATTTCATTTTGAAAAAAATTAGGGCTCCTTGGTAAAATTTGAAAATAAAAATATTTGTGAAAAAAAGTGTTTTATATCCAAATTTCCAAAAATAAATAATTGTCTACCCCGTGCGAAGCCGGGACGGGCTGCTAGTGCTATTATATTATCATTATCAATTACCTTTTCTAACATAAAATTTATAGGTTATGTGTCTGTGCCTCATAGATTTTAAATACCTAATAAACAACTTTCACTATGGATACAAGGCCGATAAAAGGGCTGGCTGCTTTGTTACCCTGTATACATAATACATTTGCACAATTTTTGATTTATTTTTATGCGCATTTTTCTTGGTGTAAAATAATAGTTATTTGTTATACAAGAATGCAAAGTTGCTTTTTAACCGCGTGCTCAATTTTGATGACCGAGCAAGCGAAGGGTTCTGATTCAAAAATTATAATCCTGAGCCTTAGCGAGGGAATCAAAAGAGCACGAGGTGAAAAATCTTTGCACTCGAATGCAACACATAACTTTTCATCCCACCTCAGCGAGGAAATGACTAAATGCAAAAAAAAAAGGTTGTATGATAAATTCGGCACCATGGAGGGAGAAGTAAATAGGTTTAATGATGTTTAAAATTCACAAACTTAGTGCACACGATGTTCTAAATTCAATTCACTTTATCCTCTAGCGGATAAAAATGGCTTTTGCACTCAGATATCGAAGAGCAAAAATACTCATTCCGAGATGGGGGATGAAAGTATATTTGAATTGAAATTACAATTTATCTTCTCCACAGAGTCCGAACACTAAACAAGATGACAGAGAAATACGTGAAAATGTCTCTGCAACTTTACCAGGTGGACTACAAATCTTACCTCCTGGACTTCAAATCTCTCTCAGGCGAGAAAGAGGACACTGAGGAAGAAGCCGCCTCCCCCCTCGCCCCACCCCCTCCCATGGCTGCCCCCTCGGCTATTCCGACACAGCCGCAAGGACACCACACTATGGAATTTTTCGAAATGTGCGCGGCATTAATTATCCAGCTGGCTCGGTAAGGTAGAACCACGAAAGTGGACGGAGGTTACTGGTTTGAAATTTTTCCAAAATGGCCGCCCAAAATCGGCTAAATTCGGTTTTGTATAGCGTTCTCTTTATCGCACGATAGCTGAGGATCGGAAAAAAGTCACGTTAAAGTTGTAATGGAGACTATTAAGCCTCCCGCACACAGGTTCGTTATTATCGATCATTGATATCGCTGTTTTTTTTTTTGGTATTTTTTTTGTTGTTAGAGAGTTGCGCGAGTCTGCGTGTGTCCAGGAAGCTGGAAATAGTTATTGTCTATACCCAGAGTACAGACTGCCTTACAAGCGGTGAAACATCCAAATACTCACAGAACATTATAAGACGGCTTTGACTAATTATTATAAGGACTAGCCTTGCAGTAGCATTTCCCCTCTGCCACGGTATAAGCACAATTGATCTTGTGCATTTACATTCAATTTTACACCTTATCACTAAACGAGACAGCCTATAATTGCGAAATAATAGCTTCGAACTTAGAACTTTTGCGGTTCACACGAGACTACTTTTCATGATTTTTAACATTCAAAATTAGAATTTAAAGTTATGGGGAATAAAATCCAAAGTTGCGGATTTCATGTTACCTCGCCCCCCGCAAAAAGTGGCAGAAAGTTTGTTAGTAGAATTACACGCGTAACCAGTCCACATATAAATAGTCAAAGTAAGACGGGTTAGAAATGCAAAGAGCGCTTTTGCTTCGGAGACGGCTGTCGCCACTTGTCTTCCCGCTCACGCTGCTACAATTACTCATGCCCTCTCGCTCGCACCACGCCGCGTGCCTTATGGTGTTATGCAAATCATTGCATAACCTGTGGCGACACGTTCCACGCCTACTTTGCACTTCTAACCCCTCTTATAATGTTCTCTGACTCCTTGGCGGTCGGTAATATTCAACCTTCTTTCTAATCCAACGACGAACATTAAAAATAGTGTTTACTTAATTTTCGTTCTGATAGAAAGGGACAAACCTAAAGTTTGAAACATCGATACGAAAGAAGGTTTAACATTAACGACCGCTATGGCCAATTTTCGTGTTTCCATGCTTGTAAGGAGGATTGATATCTTTTATCATTCTAAATCCATGGCCCATAGTCTTGTTTGACATTGACCGGTACTCGCACCAAAGATAGAAAAAGAAGAGAATAGAACTGACATTAAAATAAAAGTCGCTAATTACACACGAGTGAACTGAGAGAAAATCAATGTTGTTTGTCCCTTTCTGCGTCAGCGACATTTTTGTTTGACTTGGTTGACATGCAATAAATATTTGAAATGGAAATTGCTTGCAATATCTTGCGACTAAGTCAAACAAAGGCACCATCTTACATACATTTTTATCATATTTCTGTCCCTTTCCAGTATGTGTGATCAGTTTGTCTCGATAATATTCAGCCAAAGAGATTATATCTAAAGCCATACCAATTGTAAAGTGTCCACTTTTTTTGACGTTTAGGTTTGAGTGTGTGGTGTCAAGTAGTATGGACAAAAGGCACCAAGTGACATATGGCCTTATGTTTACGGTCACTTTTCACACACACTAGCTAAAAAAAGTTCAAAGTGCACAGCCGCATAAACAAATATCTATAGTTCCATCTCCTTCTGCTATTAAAGGTACGTCATAAGACAAAAGAGACTAACTACAATCGTAAATGTATGCGGACTCTATGGAGATCCTTCCTCTGAGTATTCAGCTTACGGCGTCTATGCATATTTTCTATGGAGTGATGAACAATGCCATCTGTTGAGTTATTAGAGAAGTAAATAAAAAAAAACTCATCAAATAATAAATGTCTTTTGTCGCCCGAACCGCGCGTCAGCGATAGACAAAGATAGAGCTCTATAAAGCCGAATTTAACCGAATCTCGTTCTTGTCCTATATGTCCAGTCGCTATCAGATATATCGTAGCCTTGTCATAGCATACAAGGTGTTAAAATATTTCTTAGCAGTGCTTATTTTTAATAAATTCTACCAATCATATCTAAACATGTATTTTGTCATAAATATCTGAACAGCAAGTTTCAATAAAAAAATTAAAATTGAAATGGTATAACAACGGATTAAGGTCTTTTTTTCCTAAACTGCTCAGATGTTTATAATCACCCTGACTGCGTAGATATATTTGATGTTCTAGGCGTTCAGATATCTTTGATTGGTTATGTGTAAAGAAATTATTGAAAATTAGAACTGCTTAGAAATATTTGACCACCTTGTTTGTTATGATAAATCTATCTATACAACGTGTTAATGAATAAGCGCAAAACCTTATACACCCCAACTGATTTACATCAAAATAATTAGATTGAAACAATAATTTCATTATTTTGATACTTAAAATTTTAAGTTATTCGCATTTTAAGTTTTGAGGCAAAAATGATTTGTTATCATTTCAGCAATAAATGAAAACGCAAACGTGCTCATGGATACATTTTAAGAATCTTGTTTTGGTAGTAAGTGGGGTGAGTGTGCCCTTGCGGTGGGTTGAGATCGAGTTCATTAAATTTTAAATTTTACAAACAAATTATTTAATATTTTAAAAAAAATTACCAATGTTGAAAACATTATAATTCGATTCTGCTCTCGATTCTATACAAACTACTTTCTAGTTTTGCGTTAATTCATTAACACGTTGTATACAGGGTGTAACAAAAGTAAAAATAAAAATTGTAAACTTTTTAGGGGATTGTTTAGACCATCAAACTGAACAACTTTCACTACGGGACCAACATCGAAATCGCGAAAAAAAAATCACCTGTGTCATACATTTAGCTCGAGTAGATTTGTAGTTTAGTATGGAACATAGATTTTTTTTTCGCGATTTCGATGTTGGTCCCATAGTGAAAGTTGTTCAGTTTGATGGTCTAAACCACCCCCTTAAATGTTTATTTGTATTTTTGTAACACCTTGTATAATGGGCAAGTTAGTCATATCATGAAGTTTATTCTAAGTGACTTCTTAAAATGATTCATCTGTTGTTAGAGCAATAAGAAAGATATTCAATACCTACTCTATTGCAATGAAATAATGTTTAAATTTAAATACGATAAATACGCTTCCTATCAGATAATACGATAGCATGTTTAGTAATATTAACTCTTATTTAGATTGAAATAAAACTGTATTTTAATCTGTTAAATATAAATCAATTAAATATTAAAACAGTGTTAATGTATATCGATGAAAATAGCAACTATTTTGTATACGCTATGAATTGTAAAATGTATGATTCAGCTAAATCAATGCATGTCTACATTGGATAAAACCTAAAGAGGAAGAGGCGATGTACTGCCCGTGTGCCTGCTACACTGTGTCCAATTGACTCACACTCAGTTGCTGAAACGCTCATTACAGTTAATCCTCCATTAAATCTCTTGCTAGCTTTTACTATGTCAACAAGACAGCAAGAGATTTAATGGAGGATTAACTGTAATGAGTGTTTCTGCAACTGAGTGTTAGTCTGCAAAAAAGTAGTCTGTAAACGAATAGATGTGTTGTATTTCTATTTTTTTTTTTAAACGGCCATGTGCGAGTTGGACTCACGGATTTTTTTTACTTTTTGTTCTTTTTTTAAATTTGTTAGCTAATTCGCCACACGCATATACTGTGAAATGACATCCTTCTAGCTATTACGTTTAAAAAGATTTTGTTTAGTAATAAAACCGTTGAAACCATTTGGGTACGGGACCCTAAAAACTGATAATCCATAAATTTCGTCGTACACCATGCCCGGCCTTAGAATCGTATACCGAGAAATCAATAAAAAATTTAAGAATGAAGAATAAATAACTTCATGATGTATTCGATTAAACTGTATGTGTATGATGTGCATTTAGGTCGGTACTAATAAAATTTTTCATATCTTCGTTGATACTTCAATTAGTCACATGTCAGAAGGGGATAATTTTTCAGGAAGAAGGTAAAACGTTGTATCCACAGGCACCACACCTGACCAACTTGCCAAATAACAAAATGCAATTTTTTGCATATCATTAACGCGCTTAAATATAAGACATGTGACAATTTGCCACAAGCTAGTAACCAGATATCGGATATGTTGCGATTGAAAAACGAAAATTGATTTTATTTGACATATGACATATTGCAGTATCAACGACGATATGCAGTTTCGTAATGACGCATATTCCTCTTTTTAGTTTTATCCAAGTGGTTTACCAAAGATATTTACGCAGTCAAGTGCCTTTTGTATAGAATTTGACAGAAGCAATGTAAATTAAATTCTTATCGGTGTATGTTTAGGTGAAGGTTGATTTAACGCCACTCGTAGAATTTAGATTGATGATTAGACCCCGTTATGTTGAATGCGACAAGATAATGGGGTCTATTTGTGATCAACGCATACTTGTTTCGATTTAGGCCGACAAGACATATGGGTTGATTTCGACCACTGCTGGCGAACTTTTCAGTGGTACTAGTTCAAATGATCAAACTGACAACTTTTCCTATAAGAGCAACTTTGAAATAGCATTACGATTTTATGATATAAAATTATGCAGAATACCACGAAATCATCATCATCATCTTACTACAAAATAGTGATGTCTGCGCCTTAACCCTTTCTTTAGGTACGCAATATTTTTATCACCTGCTGTTGAGATACTTGAGATGCTGCATTCTGCCTAAATCGATTTTGGTCGGTTCGATTTGGGCAAAATCCGCGAGTTTCCAACTAGTCAAATTAACAACTCTTTATCAAACGTCAAAACGCGTGCTTTGTATGAAATATTGTACTAAAAATTGAATAGTGACGTCATTGTTTTTCGTCGTCGTTTTGATACTTTTTATAGTATATCCAGTTGTTAAAAATAGTATTCAAGCAACAGCATTACTGAAAACGTGAGTTTAGCGTTATTTTCAAACGGTTTATTGAGCAGTTAAAACTAAAATATATTTTTTGTAGTCAACTCCCCTATTCGTCTAAACAGCTAGTGGTAAAAATGTTAGCTGTGCTTTGCCTTAGAAAGGGTTAAAACCCAGTCTAGCTTGGTCTCTTCTAGTGGTTATTATGAATATCTCTAACAACTCCCTGGGGAGATACAGTTGTGGGCATATCCTATGTTAATAATTAAAAATTTATGTGTAAAATTTGTTGTCTGTGTGAATCGAAACAACGTATGCGATCGAAAAAAAATGTGTAGATATTGATTTGTTAATAATTATTAAATAAAATGTTATACATTATGTACAAAACTGTACAGCTTTAACAGAGTGTGTTTAGTGCAATTATAGAAATTTTAACTTTCATTAAATACGGCATTGTCTCTTAGAGATGGCACAAATATACTGTGTTTTATTATCCTGCTTCAATTGTTTTTATTTTACGTAAAATGATTTGAAAAAATTGTCTAAGGCTTTACCTGACCAGAAAATAAAACACGGCGCCATGTTGCGGAAATCTTAGGAACTTATTATTCATATTCATTTATGTAAACTACAAATACATTATCTTAAGAGGTTTACACCCATTTTGATAATATAATAACCTTTGACTATTTATATGTGGACTGGTTACGCGTGTAATTATACTAACAAACATTTCTGCCACGTTTTGCGGGGGGCGAGGTAACATGAAATCCGCAACTTTGGATGTTATTCCCCATAACTTTAGATTCTAATTTTGAATTTTAAAAATCATGAAAAGTAGACTTGTGTGAACCCCAAACGTTCTAAGTTCGAAGTTATTATTTCGCAATTATAGGCTGTCTCATTTAGTGATAAGGTGTAAAATTGAATGTAAATGCACAAGATCAATTGTGCTTATACCGTGGCAGAGGGGAAATGCTACCGCAATGCTAGTCCTTATAATAATTAGTCAAAGATAATAACGTATTAATTAACTTGCCTTACTTAAATAATCTAAAGCGGCCTCTGTGAATTTTATCAACGAACAATGGAATATATCTACCTCTTTAGATATCGCGTTTAGTATTCTGAGTGCCGTGGTTAATGGAGCGTACTTTAATACATTGGTCCTGCACTTCGGCATCACAAACACCTGATCCCGGGGGCCTCTACGCATTCTCGCATTGGGTACGTGCAGTCCAATACTTTCCAGTATTTGCGGGTTATAAAGTTTGCCGCGAAACACTTTAAAAACATATGTAGTGAGGGCAATGTTTCTTCTAACCTCCATGTTGTAGTAACCGATCATACCAAGCACAAAGAGGGTTGGGTACATCAGAGGATAAAAAGGAATTATTGAATAGTTACTACCTTAAGTATCGACCCCAAAACAGGGTTTTACTGCATGCACGGGTGGCATGGCACCGCGATAAATGTTTTATCGCGCCGCTTTGCCGCCCGCCCACGCTGTAAGCCTCGCATGACAGCCCCGAGAAAACGATAAAAATCCGGATGTGCGTGTGTATCTTTGATATTTCACGCATGCCAATAAGAGCGCGCATGATGTTTTTGTCGCTTTGTCGTGGGTGTCATACTAGCCGTGTTAGTCAAGCTTTATTTTATAAAATGAAACCAAGAACTTGTTTTTCAGAATACTGTAATTTATTCATTTACAGATCTAGGAATTAATGTTTAAAATAAAATGACTGACTAAAGATTTTAAATTGAATGGATGTAATGAACATTGCATTCTAATCCAACTTTATTATTTATAATAAATAAATCTTTAACACGCTATTCTCACTTCAATCAATTAATTATCTAAAATAATAATAGAATCAAAAGTCCAGCGAGATAATCGATCGCTATTGCAAGTATGCCAAATTTTTATATACTCTTTCGAGACAGAAAAAAATAGATATTCATCTGTTTTCATTATACGAGGTGTAAATTTAAATAAGTTACATACTTTACGGGGTGCTTCAGACTACCAAACTAAAAAACTTTTACTATGGGTGCAATATTTTAATCGTAAAATAAATTGGTTGTTCCATAGAAAATGTCAATGGTTATTACTCGACCCAAATGTGTGGATATTTTTTTTGCGATTATGACCTTGGACATGTAAAAGTTGAATTTGGTGGTTTATACAGGATCCTTCTTAATATGCTGACACTTTTTTAAGGGCATGATCAGACCGTCAAACTGAACAACTTTTTCTATGGGACCAAAATCGAAATCGCGAAAAAAAATCTGCTGTCCCATACATTTTTCCAGAGTAGGTTTGCAATTTTGTATGGAACTGGAGATTTTGTTTCGCGATTTCGATGTTGGTGTCGTAGAAAGTTGTTCAGTTTGACGGTCTGATCATTCCCTTAAAAAGTGTCAGCATATTAAGAAGGACCCTATATAGCTTTGTTTGTTCAGATATTTACTATTTATAAAAGGTGCAGGTGAAGGTGCTATTTATAGGTAGTTTTTTAGCGGGAAGACAAAAAATGCCATACGATCATGATGATAGAAGGTGCCATACAAATCTGCATACAACATCATTGCACTTCCTGTACCATGTAACGAGTATCATTTTAACTTACATGTCCTGTCGCTATAAAATCTTTTCGAATTATCGTGGTAAAAACAGAAACGTGGCGTTCGAAACCGTTAACATTTCTTGTTATAAACTGGCCAAGAGGTCAGGGTCAATGACTTTTTCTGCACATTTATATGGAACCCACATTATTCACGCCTGATAATGTGATAATGAGCAGAAGGCGTTCGAAACCGTTAACATTTCTTGTTATAAACTTTGGTCAATAGGTCGGGGTCAATGACTTTTTATGCACATTTATATGGAACCCACATAATTCACGTCTGATAATGTAATAATGAGCAACAAGCAATCCTTCTGGTCATGGATTTTCGATTTATCACGAAGAATATATTTTTTTGTTATTTAGTTTCAAAAATAAATAAAATAACAAAGCTATTTCTCTACCAAAATACTATTGCTATTAACACTCTTTAATTTTCGTGTCTAATGGAATCGTTTCGCATAATACCCCATACAATTTCAACACGTTCGTGTAACTGGCTATAGCAGTGATAACAATAAAAGTTATACAACGTGTTAATGAATAAGCGCAAAACCTCATACACCCCAACTAATTTATAACAAAATAATTCGATTGAAACCATAATTTCATTATTTTTATGGTAAAAATTTAAAGTTATTCGCATTTTAAGTTTTCAGGCAAATATGATTTGTTATCATTTCAGCAATGAATGAAAGCGCTGACGTGCTCATGGATACACTTCAAGAATCTTGTCTTGGTAGTAAGTAGAATGAGTGTGCCCGTGCGGTGGATTGAGATCGAGTTCAGTCAATTTTAAATTTTACAAACAAATTATTTAATATTTTGAAAAAAAAAAACCTATGTTGAAAACATGATAATTCGATTCTGCTCTTGATTCTAAACAAACTACTTTCTAGTTTTGCGTTAATTCATTAACACGTTCTATAGGGTTCTTAATATGCTGACACGAGACACAATACAGAATCCTTCTAAAAATGCTGACATTTTTTTAAGGGGATGATCAGACCATCAAACTGAACAACTTTCTCTATGCGACCAACATCGAAATTGGTGCCATAGAGAAAGTTGTTCAGTTTGATGGTCTGATCATCCCCTTAAAAAAATGTCAGCATTTTTAGAAGGATTCTGTATTGTGTCTCGTTCACTGACCACGAACATGTTAAGCTAGGAAAAAATATATTAAATTGTATGGCGCACGATGCGTGACTATTCACCTTAACAATTGTCTACCACACTGGCCTTGAGAATATTCTAAATTGAGAAATCTGTGGCCGTAGTATGGCAGCGTGATATAGCGCTATCACGCCTTCGCTCTCTTTCTATTAGAGCACAAAAAAAAAAGATAAATGGTATGATATAGCATTATCACGCGCGTCATGCTACGGCTTCTGAGGCCGTAGCACGATGACAACATTTCAATTGAAAGACACGATAGCGGTATATCACGCAACCATACTACAGCCGCTGCTTTTAATATTGAAATAATCAACTACGTATCGTGGACTGTACCAATTAGCAGTTGACTACAGATGGTTATAACAATGCGCGGTGGACTATAGTGACCCGCAGCAATGCAAAATTGATTGTATAGTTGACTACAGTGGGTTGCAGCAGCCTGTAGCAACGTGTTGTTGACTACAACGGGCCGTAGCAATGCGCAGTTGACTACAGCGCGATGAAGCAATGTGCAGTTGACTACAGCGCGATGAAGCAATGTGCAGTTGACTACAGCGGGCTGTAGCAATGCCCAGTTGACTATAGTCATCATCATCATCAGCCTATACAACGTGTTAATGAATAAGCGCAAAACCTCATACACCCCAACTGATTTATAACAAAATAAGTAGATTGTTAAAATAATTTCATTATTTTGATGGTTAAAATTTAAAGTTATTCGCATTTTAAGTTTTGAGGCAAAAATGATTTGCTTATCATTTCAGCAATGAATGAAAGTGCTAGCGTGTTCATGAATACATTTTAAGAATCTTGTTTTGGTAGTAAGTAAGGTGAGTGTGCCCGTGAGGTGGGTTGAGATGAAATTGAGAAATTTTTAAATTTCACAGAAAAATTATTAATTATTTTGAAAAAAATTACCTATGTTGAAAACATGATAATTCGATTCTGCTCTCGATTCTAAACAAACTACTTTCTAGTTTAGCGTTAATTCATTAACACGTTGTATATGTCCCACTGCAGGGCACAGGCCTACCCTCTAGGAGGGTGAATGGGCGTTAGTCCACCACGCGAGCCCAATGTGGATTGGTAGTCTTCACATACGCATCAGAATTTCTTCTTCAGCATTATGCAGGTTTCCTTACGATGTTTTCCTTTACCGTTTGAGAGCAGTCGGTAATACGTACATAAGCTAGAAAAACTCATTGGTACATGGCATGTTGTCCGCGCGGATTCGAACCCAGACCTCGAGATTGAGAGCCCATAGCTCTCCGCAACGCGCCACCGAGCGTTGACTATAGTGACCTGTAGCAATGCATAGTTGATTATTTCATACTCTTATCGCATCAGTTTGCTGTAAATAATTTCCAAATAAACAGTACTAACTTGCCAATTATCGATCGATAGAATTCTAAGCGCATAGAAATATCATAAAACGACTTTTTATCCATGACAATTTGAACAGCGCACTAACAATTTGACTATTCGTAAACTAACATACAAAATAATAAAATTAAACAGTGTATTTGAATTACTCAATGGTCAGTGTGTCTGTTTATCGTAAAGCCTTGTGTAAAGCTATAGAGGTCAGGGGGAGGGCGTCGGGGCGACGGGGGCGCCCTCGTCCGGTTTGCTTTCTAAAGAGAACGGCGGGATGCGGCAGTCGAATGTGTAGCCGTCTTCACGCTCCATTCTGAATGTCCCCCTGTTGACAAAAAGTTAGATAGATAGATAAACCATTTATTTGCACAAGTAACACACAGACTTTGTCTATTTATATGTGGACTGGTTACGCGTGTAATTCTACTAACAAACATTTCTGCCACTTTTTGCGGAGGTAACATGATATCCGCAACTTTGGATTTTATTCCCCATAACTTTAGATTCTAATGAATGTTAAAAATCATGAAAAGTAGTCTCGTGTGAACCCCAAACGTTCTAAGTTCGAAGTTATTATTTCGCAATTATAGGCTGTCTCGTTTAGTGATAAGGTGTAAAATTGAATGTAAATGCACAAGATTAATTGTGCTTATACCGTGGCAGAGGGGAAATGCTACCGCAAGGCTAGTCCTTATAATAATTAGTCAAAGCTAGTTTGTAACAGATAAAACACTTCCTTGGAAAAATATACGTTTTCACGCTTTAATCATTTGCTGCCAGACGGTATGCGCGAAAATTAACTAATGGCGCTCGACTCAGCGTTGTTCGACTCGTACAGCGCGCGACGTATACGACGTTGCCGTCTGGAGTAAGTGGCAGAATTTATACAAGCGCATCGCTTACGATGCGACAAAGTGTAGTTACTTAAAACTGTAACAGAAGTGTATCTGTACATTGAAGATATTTACATGAAAAAGATTACTATATGGTTTTTACGTATCCCGGACTCCAAATCAATGTCTGTTTGTTTGTATGTTTGTAACAGCATCACGCAAAAACTACTGAACCGATTTTGATGAAACTTTTTTTGTTTGATAGCTTATGATCTGACTTCAAATCTGGTATATAATTTGTGCGGACAAAGTCGCGGGTAAGCTCTGCATGCATGCATGCATGCATATGCTCACGACTATATTCCCCGAGGGGGTAGTCAGAGATATTCTGAAACCTCAGAACATCCACGTTTCACCAGTAGTACCGAAACTCTGTCCAGTGTGACGGGGGGTGAGCCCGTCGCCACATAATGGACAGTGGGTACAGTACATGCTTCGAAATTGAAGCATGCAGGTTTCCTCACGATGTTTTCCTTCACCGAAAAGCCAGTGGTGGTGGATAAGCTCTAGTATCTTATATTCCTACGGCGGAATGACGGAGGCCTGCTAGTACCGGGAGTGACATACCACATGTGTCCGCTGGGCGCCTGGAGGCTGACGTGGCTGCTGTACTGGAAGGCGGGCGATTGCCGGGCTAGCACGGGTTCCTGGCCGACCACGCCGCGGCCTCGCACCGTCTCCAGCGTGCCGCTCAGCGAGAAGATACGCCAGTGCCGCTCGCGCAGTTGTACCGCTTGCGCGCCCAGGTTCTCCAGCCTGATGCAGTACCGCCACTGTAACAGTTGATGTCATTTTTAGGAAAATATAATATAGGGTGCTTCTTATACGTGCTCAAAGTCAAAGTCAAAATTGTTCATTCAAAATAATTTCACAGATAACTTTCTGACGTCATGTTTTTGAATCTGCCACCGCGTCGAAGGCTGATTTAAGGGCCTTTCATTTACGAATGAGAAAGAGATTTATGTCGTGCCCTGTAAGAGGTTTAGCATAAGACAATGATTGACTGGTGAGATTTGTTTGTTAGTCCTACAGGATGACGACAGACATTTTTTTTGTCGCACTCAACCAATAGACAGCAGAGTTCTTTGACTCCCGGCTGCCCATACAGTGACTGTGAATCTGGCGCCTTCAGTCGTCTCTCGGTGCACGTCGCTCAGTTCAAGCCACGGACGATTCTTAACTTTACATTGACACCCACCCAATAGACAGCTGAGTTCTGTGACTCCCGGCTGCTCATATAGAAAGGTATGACAGTGACTCTCACGCCTTCAGTCGTCTCTCGGTGGACGTCGCTTATTTCAAGCCACAGGTGATATTTAACTTTACATTGACACTCACCCAATAGACGGCTGAGTTCTGTGACTCCCGGCTGCCCATATAGAACGGTATGACAGTGACTCTGACGCCTTCGGTCGTCTCTCGGTGGACGTCGCTTAATTCAAGCCACGGGTGATTCTTCTTCTGCCATGCTCGTAACGTCTCTTGCGCTATGAAAGGAGGGTCTGTAACAATATGTTTTGGTGCTTATAATTTTGTATACCTACTCAGAGTCGGATCAAAATATTGGGATAGTAAAATATACAGGGTCCTTTTTGATATGCTGACCATCAAAGATGTCAGACCATCAAACTGAACAACTTTCTCTATGGGACCAACATCAAAATCACGAAAAAAATTCTGCTGTCTCATACATTTGGCTCGAGTAGGTTTGCAGGTTTGTATGGAAGAGCAGATTTTTTTTTTCCAATTTCGATGTTGCTTCCATAGAGAAAGTTGTTCAGTTTAACGGTCTGATCATCCCCTTAAAAAAGTGTCAGCATATAAAGGACCCTCTAGATAGATTGCTGGTCTGATGGAACAAATATTATCTGCTTATAAGCTTGTAAATGTCTACTCTCTTATTTTTATTAATATCTTGGGTATAAATACCAATTATTTAAAAAATTAAGCGATTATTAGCAAAGAGTTTCAAAATAAAATTATAAAATGTTGCTACTTCTTTCAAAGAAACTTTTTTTTTAGGAAGATCCCACGAAGTTCCTTTACAATTTTAAATGCTGCCGACCATTTTAAAGCCGTCGCGTCGCTAATATCGTGGTATATTGATGGAGAAGATGACATACATACATAATCTCACGCCCGTCTCCCAATGGGGCAGGCAGAGACAACGGAACGTCACCTGCTACGATCCTAAAAAACCTCTCTAGCTTCCACCACATTCATTAGTCCTTTCATGCATGCTCGTCGGTTTCAGATGGGATGGAAACAGTCATATGTTCTAAAAGAGTTTTAATAAATAAACATCTGAGATATGAATGAACCTTCATAATATAGCACTAAAGTTGGATTCTAATTAGTACTCACAAGGTCGCGATTTAATTGAGCTATTACCATCTATTAATAGCAATCTTTCCTTGGCAAGCTACCAACTTAACAACAAAGTTCTTAGTAAATATAATATTGGCCTCATTCACAAAGAACTTGGAATACTGAATCGAAATATGTATGTATTCATAGCAATTCTTCTTCTTATCGTGTGGGCAGCAAGCCCTGGTGTCAGCGTATTTTCAGACCGCCTTACGGACTCTGACGTGGTTTTTATGTAACAACTACTACCACCAGAGATAGTAGCCGAGACCAACGGCTTCGTGCCATCCCAAGCACGGAATCGTCTTTTTCAGACAATCAGGTGATTCAGCCTGCAATGTACTAGCCAACTGGGGAAAAATGCAAGTCCGCTACGCAACCCTCAATCTCTTCTTGTTCTTGATCAATATCTATCCCAGAGATTGGGATAGATACTCACACCAACTACTTGACGCACGCTAACGCACAAGCAAGGGTCCATTCGATATAAATAAAAAATCTCCCATTTTTGGATATCCATCTCCGAGGAGTCACATGCGTTTAGCCGCCGCGGCATCGCGAGCTTTACCTTTATCGGGATTATGCATAAGGAACTTGTCGAACAGTTCATGCTGCAGCGGCACTCGTTCCATGGACGTGTACGGGAGGATGTCGTCGTGGGCCACGTAGTCCAGCCCTGGGATCGCGTAGAGGCTTCGACTCGACTCCTGGTTGCCGAGGAAGGTCACCGCCTCAGTTTGCGCTCGCTGGAAAAATCAAACAAATATTATATAGTAGAAAATACAAATTAAAAATATGTATGTGTGTGTGTGTGCGAGTGTGTGTGTGTGTGTGTGTGTGTGTGTGTGTGTGTGTGTGTGTGTGTGTGTGTGTGTGTGAGTGTGTGGGTTTTACTTATGATAAAATTGCAGGTGTCTGTACATTGAAAATAATTGTAAAATCCGACCGTCAGTCTGTCGTCTTACCTTGTAAAAACCTCTAAGTATTATAGCAGATTTCCTAACAAATAGTAAAAAAAAGCAAACAGTATTTTTAATTTTTGCCTTTTTATCTGTTTTCCATAAAACAATTTGCTTTACTTTATTTAATTAGAGTTATATCTCAATTACTACAGTATGATAGCAAATGCAGGATAACAGAGAGTTAAAAAATATTATCTCAGTCAAATCAAATTAAAGATTGAAAAATCAAGTCTCAGGCGGGACTTAACTTGCAATCTTCCAATCCGGCGTGTTCATTAATTTATTTTGAAATAACGCAACATGGCTGTATCATGTATAAACAATAATATTTGATATAATCATAATCATAATAATTTATTCCAATAGGGTATTTGACAGGTTTTTTAAAACTGTTCTGCGAAAACGCTTATCCTGACAACATACGTGGCAACAAGCAGGTGACGTCACGATGACGTAAACTTTGTACGACACTCACACTCTACACGCCATTGTTTACAAGCAGTTGACGTCATCAACCATTCGGCCAATCACAGTCGTTTACGATCACGTGACTAAAGTAGACAAAATAAATATTTTCTTTACTGATTTTCTCTTAAAATATCCAGTATTTTTCTTAACTGACTATAAAGTTGGTTTCCAAAATTCATATTCAATACGGATGCCATCAACAGATCCTATATTTTACATGTTGTCAAATCCCATATTACAATTATTTCAATCACTCTATAACTAAGTACTTAAACATGGAGTTAGGGTAGATAGTTGCATTACTTTAAAGGATGAGTGTACTCATGATACTGAACAACTTTGCAAATTAAATGTAAGAGAAATTCGAAAAAAAAAATCATCTTTTCATACAAACGTTCGATTATGTGATTGCATTTTGAAAAGTCCTCATTTTTGTTTGCTAATTTCTTTATACTATTTAACTATTTGCTATAGGTCCCTTGGGGAAAGTTGTTCATCGTCATGAGTATAATCACCCCTTACCCTTAGACTACTTATATGAGGACAAGTTACGCGTGTACTAACAAAATTTACTGCCACTTATTGCGGGGGCGAGGTAGCACGAGATACGCAACTTTGAATTTTATTCCATTAGTTTAGATTCTAATTTTGAATGTTAACAATCATGAAAAACAGTGTCGTGTGAACCCCAAACGTCATAAGTTCGAAATTATTGTACCGCAATTATAGGCTGTCGCGTTATAAAGTTGAATGGTAAATGCGTAAGATTTTTTGATCTTGCACGTCGGCAGAGGGGAAATGCTAAGGCGAGGCGGGTCCGTATATAAATCGTCTAAGCCCCTTACAGTAATCCAACTGTCAGTACTAATTTATATTAGTAATGTTTTGCAATCTCTACATCAATCTCATATTGTGAATTAACAATTCTACTGAAATGAATATCTTAACATTAAATAACACACATGATTCTAATTTGTAGGCCTTCGCCAAACTAAAGGATTATTTGGTATTGTTATTATTATAATTAATTAATGTCATTAAATAATAATTATACTTATAAATTTTTATTTATTTCTTTCTCTGTTATTTATTAGATAAAACTTCAAATTTATTTAAGTTTAGCAAAATGTTATGTTTAAAACTTCCATACATTTTTGTTAATCATTCTAATTTCACACTATGCAATCAAACACAACATTCAACAATAAACAAACTCATAAATGCATATAGGAATTTTTTTTTTGGTGCATGCTTTGTTTTCATTGGCAAAAATTATTAGAAACTACATTTGTTAGTTTCCACAAGACACATGAACACATTGGTATCAAAAACCCACGATGCACAGTTCTATACAAATCTCACATTAAAAATATATTTAAATAAGATAATAAGTTCTGATTGTTTAAACATAAAAATCGAATTTCATAAACGTGACAATTGTAATTTTATTATGACAATTTGAGGTACATTACTGAAAATGTTAGGACACATGTTGTTTAACACCATAAGTAACCAGCAATGTAGCCTGAATTGTCATTGTAAATTACAATTGTCATGTTTATGAAATAGGCCTCTGGAGCCTATTTTGATAAACATGTGTAATTTACAATAACAATTCAAGATGAATATTTTAGGATACATTTTTTTAATCCCTCGTCTGTTGGAACACAGATCCCGTCCAGACACAGTACATTTTCTATTGTCTCAAATCTTAACATAAGTAGCCAGCAATGTACCCTGAATTGTCATTGTAAATAACTATTATCATTCATTTATAAATATGAAATAGACCTCATATTAAATAAAGGACACCAATCAAAACAAGTACTTAGTTTTAATTGTTTTTGAGCCGCTGAATGTGTATTGTGGGTTTTTTGTATCTCAATGTATTTAGTACCTTCTTCTTCCATTCAGGTCTCATGTCGATGTTTGATTGCACATTCGAAAATAGAAAGTTACAATTTTAGAATGACTTTTGCTACACCCTGCCGGGTTCGAGCAGAGTCCGAGAAGAGCGTCGGCCGTAGGCACCCGACCAGGCCCGGCCCCGGCACTGTTGCCGCTCGGTATAGCATAGCGTGAGTGTGTCCATACAAAATATATGTGATATTAGTTGACCGTGCTGACGTGCCGACGGTCGACTCAGACTCCGCTCGGACCCGACACGGTGTAGCGTGAGTCATCCTTTTAGCACATCAATTTAACCTGTATTTCATGAATTATGTGTAAGACGCAATTTCATTCAAACAATAATAATTTTGACTTGAAAAGACGAGGGTCAAGAGAATTTTAAAGACGGCGGCATGGCGGCTCGATATAGAGCTATCGCACCCTAGCACTCTTTCTTTTTGCGCGCGAGCGAACAAGATAGCAGGAGCAATAAAATATTTATCGAGGTGCCAAGCCGCTGGCGCTGACTAACTTAATTTAAATCTAGAAAGACCTGTGATTACCGTCACAGTAAAATATGCACAACAGAATTTTTAATTTCATTTAAAAAAAAAATTTCACGACAACATAAAAGTTTATTTACAGAAAAAATACAAAGTGCGTATCCACAACAGACTTCGTCAATGGTAACACCATAATCACATCCGCAACAGGCTTTCAGGATTTCATTTTAATTAGTTATGATTTTTTAAATCATTTTTGTCTAAATGTCTAATAAAGCCCTAATTTTCCAAGAAAAAAATTCCGATCATTAAATAAAATGTTAACGAACATAAGCACATACGTATAGAAAGTTTTAGTAATTGACAACATTTCATTTTAAGAAAAGTACCATAATAAGAAAACCATTTGGAGATTATGTGATTCAAAGCTTATATCAAAATTATCAGATTTTTCTATCCATTATTTCTCGAGTTATTTGAAAAATACTGAAAAATATAATAGAGGTTGAAGATTTTATTCCTTTGCCTGCTTGGTTTTTCTATTGTCTTTGTCAGTTTTTATTTTTAATGTTATTCCGGCCAAGGTATCTTAGCCACAAATCCTATGTATTTCAGATAATACAAAAGTAAATTAAAAAAAGAAATATCGGTCAAAAGTAAAAGCGGAAAAATACGTATCTCTTATTTTTTAACCTATTTTTATATTTTTTATTAAAAACAGGTGGTTAAAAAAAATGTAATGTTGTCAATTGCGGTACTTATGTCCGTTTCACCCAAGGGCAGGGCAGTGAGGGCAGGACATTACTGCTACCGTGTGAACAACCGCGCTGCAGCAGAACAGAACTGCCTGGACAGTAACCAGGGCAGGACAGTTAATAAACGGCCGGTCTATTTTTTAGGGATGATCACTTTCCCCACCATCTTGTTCACTCCAATACCTTGCGGCTGACCCCGTGGAGGTCAGTGTAGTGCAGCAGGATGTTTTATAATTTTCGGCCCCACTATTTTTTCCTACCCTGCCCTCGTGTAAAAGGGACAGGAGGGCGTTGTGTTAACTTTAAGCACTCAAGCTTATTAGAAAATTTGCCCTTAATCCGTCAAGCCCTTATAATATGTAGGGTCCTTCTTAGTATGCTGACACTTTTTTAAGGGGTCAAACTGAAAATCTTTCTCTATCGGACCAACAACAAAATCGCGAAAAAAAAACCGCTGTTCCATACACAACTGCAAACCTCCTTGAGTCAAATTTATGAGACAGAAGATTTTGATGGTCTGGTCATCCTATTAAAAAACTGTCAGCATATTAAGAAGGACCCTGTATACAAGATACAGTACATAAATAGTTTGTTCTCGGCACAAAAATTCCATCAGTGCCTACCACATCCAGTGCAGCTTAGACAATATAACTATGGGCGAGTTACGTGTGTAAATTCTACTAACAAACTTTTCTGACACTTTTTGCGGGGACGAGGAAGCATGAAATCCACAACTTTAGATTTTATTCCATTACTTTAGATTAGAATTTTGATTGTTAAAATAGTCTCGTGAGAACCGCAAATGTGACTAGTTTGATGTTATTGTTCCGCAATTGTAGGCTGTTTCGTTTAGTAATAAGGTATGAAATTTTATGTAAATGCACTTGATCTTGTAACGTGGCAGAGGGGAAATGCTACCGCAAGGCTGGTCCCAAGTTAAATGGTCTAAGAGTGCAAGGGCAATCAGCAACATTCCAATGCTGATTGGAAAATTTCACCACAATACCAAGTTTAATAACTACACTGCATTCTCACTGAGAACAGACGAGAAAGGTTGAAAACTATACTCCATTCAAAATAGCAACGAAATTTTAAGGCAATTTTGCATTACAGAAACAGAGATTTGAAACACTCGTCTCACTTATTCTTAAAACAGCTATAGTAACGTCCAAGATATGTCGGATACTTTATGTATCCAATAAATTAATTACATTTGGTAATCAGAATTGGCCAGAAAGCTAAATAGGAATCAGAAAATCTTGTCGTCCTTATTTTGAATGAAGTATAGCATGGATTCCCTTCATTGTTCTCACTGTTTCGTGAGCCATTGTAATTTTCCTTGGAAGTTCTTACCGAGAAATTCTCGCAAGAGTGTATTACCTGCTTAACTCAATGCTGAAGAAGAATATAAAATAATAAGACACTTACTATATAAGGTGCATCTCTTGTGTCTATGAGGACCTGGTAGAACGTGTGAGTCTTGCCTTTCACCTCCTTGCCGACGTTGGACAAAGAGTCCCCGGTCCCCTCGGACCCCGCGGATTCACTATCTTTCTTGTTCGAGGCATCACGGTCGTATACACGAGCGAGCCAGGGAAACAATATCACTCCTCGATAACCAAACACTTTGTGCAACACTAACTGACCGGTATCATATTTCCCTGTTGTTTTAGGCGATTCTAACTTCCCGACCTCGGCTAATCTAACAAAGAAAATTTAATAATTTATAGGTTATGTACGCAATTGAAAATTCGAATTTCAAAAAATTTTAGGCTTACCTGGTGTAATGGGCTACTTGGCTTAGTAGGATTCTAGAAGCGGTTATTCGTAGAGGACTTGTTGGTACAAATCTTAACAATATCTCCATTTTATCATTGTAATTATTTTTTTTATTATCGAAAAATGTTTTTGTTTGAATGACAGTGACAGACAAATATTCAGCAAACAAGGTATTGTTTTCCTGCCTGTAGATGGCGTAGTTGAACTGAATGACGTCACAAATTAGTGCTATCACTTAAAACTCTATTACTTGTGTAGAAGACAGCAAACATGTCTTACGTCTTTTGAAGCGTTCTGATTGGTGGATTTTGGTTGTTCTTACAACTGCTCCTGATAGTGACACTGACAGTTGTTGTTCAGTTTAGAAATAGATTACATAATATTCGCTTACAGGAAAAAAAAATACTCCGTAGACTTAAAGATAAAAGATCGTTTTTCATCGTAAAAACATGATTCAAACATGATTCGAATAAATCTGTAATTTTTCAGCAGCAAAGCCGCGCCCGCGGTTTTTCCTGTTGATAAATTTTTGCAGGGATCAGTTTAGGAATTTCTGAACGAAACCCAGGGCAAAGTACTCTTGTTTGTTGTCATTTATTTTAAAATTTTAATTTAGTTTATCAGTTTACTTCGAACTATAACAACGGTATCAATATGTTAGGTGCATTCTCGAAAACCATACAAATATTTGGTAAGTTAATAAATTTACCATCTCTCCCAAAAAACACTTTAAATAACTACGTAAACTTGAACTCATTGCCAAGGTCTAAATCATCTAAATTCTTAAAAAACCTGCAGCTCCGACGGCAGTGAAGCATTCGCGATGCATTGCATCACTGTCCGCTCTACCAGACACCTACCAGATGTTGTACAAGACCTGCCGAGACTTCGCAGAGGGAGAATTGAAGCCGAACGCTGCAAAATATGACCGCGAGCATTTATACCCTGGAGACGCGATCAAAAAGATGGGAGAGCTTGGTCTTATGTCTATAGCAGTGCCCGAGGAGCTTGGCGGGGCAGGGTTGGACTACCTGGCGTATGCGATAGCTCTTGAGGAGATTTCGAGGGGTTGCGCGTCGGCCGGCGTGATCATGTCGGTCAATAACTCCCTGTATCTTGGTCCTGTACTACATTGGGGCACGGATAAGCAGAAGGAGCAGTTTGTGACGCCGTTTTGTGGTGGTAAGTAGTATTCCAGCGACTCCAGATTGGCTGTTCCAAAATAAAACACTGAATTTATGCCATTCACACTGGACAGAGTTTTGGTACTACTGGTGAAACGTGGATGTTCTGAGGTTTCAGAATATCTCTGACTACCCCCTCGGGGAATATAGTCGTGAGCATATGCTATTTATGCCATTTTGAACACCTTGTCTGCTAGTCACCATCAGATATATCGCAGCATAAAAGGTGTTAAAATATTTTAGAGTAGTACTAATTTTCAATAAATTCTTTACAGTAAATGTTACCAAATACAGGGTCCTTCTTAAAATATCTGCTGTCCCATACATTTGGTTTGAGTAGGTTTGCAGTTTTGTATGGAACAGAAGATTTTTTCGCGATTTCGATGTTGATCCCATAGAGAAAGTTGTTCAGTTAGATGGTCTGATCATCCCCTTAAAAAAGTGTCAGCATATTAAGAAGGACCCTGTATATCTAAACATGTATCTTGTCATAAATATCTGAACAGCATATTCTTTACAATGTTTTTTAAAATTGAAATGTATAATAACTAGAGATCGGATATTCGGAAGCATATTAACCTAAACATCATTTTTGGCTACGAAATTATGGAAGCGGCTTCTAAAAATTTTCTTTATTAAAGAAATTCCGTATGCCAGGAAATCCGGTAATGCACAACTAATCTGATGCATAGTGTTGAAGCGACATCTTAAAACTATTTGATTTAAAAAGGAAAAAAAATGTTTTCGGTAAAATAAATTCCAGGATGTCAGGAAATTCGGAAATGCATAACTACTTGTATGCATAGTATGAAGGCGACTTTTTAAAATGATAAAATGAAAAATAAAATAAAAAGTGCACTCCATAATAGCACCAATGGCATATATTGTACCCACTGTCCATTATAAGTGGCGACGGGCTCACCCCCCGTCACACTGGACAGAGTTTCGGTACTACTGGTGAAACATGGATATTCTGAGGTTTCAGAATATCTCTGACTACCCGGGGAATACAGTCTTGAGCATATGCTATGCTATGCTGCTCGATAATAGCCAACTCCTCAACTTTAGATAATTATGCATCTGATTATCTGATCTCTAATAATAACGGAATAAGGTCTTTTTTTCCTAAGCTGCTCAGATGATTATGATCATGCGAAGATGCCTGCTGACTGCGATTTGATGTTCAAGGCGTTCAGATATTTTTGATTGGTTATGTGTAAAGACATACATACATACATACATACATAAACTCACGCCTTTTTCCCAGAGGGGTAGGCAGAAACTATAGATCTCCACTTTGGGCGGTTCTGACACACCTCTCTTGCTTCCTCTAAGTCCATACATCTTTTCATACATTCCCTTCGATTTCGGCTACTTTTAACCTGACATTTTTTAATGACGTCCCTGATCTGGTCTAGGTATCCTCTCCTAGGTCTGCCTCTACCAATGTTTCCTTCCACACACGCCATATATATCTGTTTCGTAAGTCGACTTTCATTCATCCTTTCAATATGTCCAAACCATCGAAGCATTCCCTTCTCTACTTTTACCACTACATCTTCATTGAAACCACAACGTTCCCTAATTACAGTATTCCTTATTCTATCCCTTATAGTCACACCACACATCTTGCGTAAAGCCCTCATTTCCACTGCATTTATTCTGCTTTCATTCTTCTGCTGCCACACCCAACTTTCACTCCCATACATCAAAGTCGGAACCAACACGCTATTGTGAATAGCCAAACGAGCTTTGGAAGATACATTTTGGCTCCCCACAAGAGCGCTGGTGGCACCATATGTGTAACGAAATTATTGAAAATCAGAATTGTGTATTTAGAAATATTTGACCACCTTGATTGCTATGATAAATCTGATGGCGACTGTACAATATATCTGATGGAGACTGCAATATACAGGGTCCAACTTAATATGCTGACACTTTTTTAAGGGGATGATCAGACCATCAAACTAAACAACTTTCTCTATGGGATCAACATCGAAATCGCGAAAAAAAATCAGCAGTCCCACAGCAGGTTTGCAGTTTTGTATGGAAGATGTGATTTTTTTTTTCGCGATTTCGATGTTGGTTCCATAGAGAAAGTGTTTCATTTTGATGGTCTGGTCATCCCCATAAAAAAGTGTCAGCATATTAAGTTGGACCCTATACAACGTGTTAATGAATTAACGCAAAACTAGAAAGTAGTTTGTATAGAATCGAGAGCAGAATCGAATTATCATATTTTCAACATAGGTAATTTTTTTCAAAATATTAAATAATTTGTTTGTAAAGTTTTAAATTTACTGAACTTGATCTCAACCCACCGCACGGGCACACTCACCCTACTTACTACCAAAACAAGATTCTTAAAATGTATCCACGAGCACGCTAGCGCTTTCATTCATTGCTGAAATGATAACAAATCATTTTTGCGTCAAAACTTAAAATGCGAATAACTTCAAATTTTAACTATCAAAATAATGACATTATTATATCAATCTAATTATTTTCTTATAAATCAGTTGGGGTGTATGAGGTTTTGCGCTTATTCATTAACACGTTGTATATTATAATTATATAGAAATATGGACATGGAGTCATGGACGTTTGTATCTATATGTGTATTCTATATCGTTGTCTAGTCATCATAACACAAGTCCAGGCTAGATTCTGGTACTTTAAATGTGACTAGATAATTTGTGTGACAATGTCCAAGATAATTATTTATTTATATGATAGGTACGGTATTATCCAGGTAATAAAAAGTAAATAGGTCCCTTGTATTCTCGAAATATTATAATAAAAACGCGATGAAATTTAAAAACTGGGTACTGTAATACCTTTTAATGATTTTTCCCTAATGAATTTTTGCACATATTATCCTAATTAACCTATTCACTATAATAATATGCTGGAACAGTGATCAGGGGCGCGTTCAGAGCCTACGCCCAGAGTGCACTCTGGGTGCAACTTTTCGCACTAACACCGTTCCGAGCCTCGGTGAAAAAACGCCCTTTCCAACTCGGTTGTCACAACTCAACCGTTCCGTACCTCTGACGGGTTGCAACTTTTAACCAAAGACTTCTATTATGCTTTTAACCATCAAATTAGATGGTTAAAAACACTCTGACGTTTTGATTATCTGTGGTTACTTGACTTTTTGCTCATTTTGAATAAAAGTTAGTTTTTTTCAATTTATTTTTATTCACTCTTTGATTCTTTAGCATGGAAGATGAGTTTTTATTGTATTTGGAAATGATGGAAGTCCTGGAAGCCCTGGAAGCCCATATTACTGTCAATGTCAAAATTTTAGGTTATAAAACAACCGGGATCGTTCCGTACCTTTTGGCGAGTTGAAAAACAACTGTTCGTTCCGTACCTTCGATTGAAAAACAAACAAACCACCGCACCCGTAGGTTCTGAACGCAGCCCTGTGCTATACAACCGAACCTCAAATTCATATACTTATCCATCCTTATGACCTAGGCTGCAATTCGTGGTAAATATTTGGTGTTTGAACCGTGATTGGACGGGCCTACGTACTAACCATAACTTTTGGCACATTTGGTATTGCGCTAATTGCGGAACTGCACTTGACAGCCGTTAGAGCCGTTTGTCAGATCGCTCAGACGTTAAGGACTGTCAGTTACATAGCAATTCAGCACAGTTGAATAGTAATTGGATTGCAATGTGATTAGAACTGAAATTGGATAAGAATAGAACTTCAATGTTTTAACTTAGTGCAATCGGGCTCCTGTGTTTTGGACCACATACTTGGGGCTTATCAAGACTATATCATATTACACATAATATTAAAAGTAAATTAATTATGAATTGACGACAAATAGAACAAACTTATAATTATTGTGATATTTGTTTTGATGATAACTTAATGGTAATGTGTAGTTAATATTAAAGTTAAATTGATAACTCTGCGTAAGGTAAAAGCAATTTCATTGTATTACATTCACGATTTTAATGTATTAATTGATCGTTGTTGGTCACATAGAGAAAGTTGTTCAGTTTGATGGTCCGATCATCCTCTTAAAAAACCATCGGCATAATTGTATGACTAACCCCCTCCTTCCAACCCTCCTTGTGCATAGATAGGCCTGGAGACCGATTGCGCTAATTTAAAACATCGAAGTTATATTTTTATCCAATTTCAGTTCTAATCACATTGCAATCCAATTACTATTCAACTGTGCTGAATTCCGCATCGCGCTAAACTCTATGTAACTGACAGTCCTTAACGTCTGAGCGATCTGTCAAAACGGCTCTAATAGCTGTCATGAGCTGTAGCGCGATTAGCGCAATACCAAATGCGTCAAAAGTTATGGTTCGTACGTAGTCCAGTCACGGTTCAATCACCGAATATTTACTGCGATTGCAGCCCTGTGCCTCGCAGTGGGACGTATACAGGGTGTAACAAAACACCCTAGTAATACTTAAGGGGGTGTCAGACCATCAAACTTAATAACTTTTACTTACTATTTTTTGGATGATCAACTTCAAAATCGCGAATAATGTCAATTCAGTCGAGTCGATATTGTCGTTTTGTATGGAACTAATGGAAAAGCGATTTCGAAGTTGGCTCCACAGTGAAAGTTGTTGAGTTTAATGTATGAAGCACTCTTTAGTATTACTAGGGTGTTTTGTTACACCCTGTATAGGGTGATGATAATGTTTATAATGAATAGATAATAAGAACATTTACATCACACTTATTGTGACTTCAATGACCTCAATAAGTTGTTCATTCCATTACGCACTTCTAAACAATTCATAAATGTAAATTTTATAGTTGCCTACCCAAAGGTTGCAAAAGGGTTCCTATTACGTAATCCGCGAGTTTCCAACTAGTTACTTCCAACTCTTTATCAAACGACAAAACGCGTGCTTTGTATGAAATATTGGACTAAATATTGAATAGTGACGTCATTGTTTTTCGTCGTCGTTGTGATACTTTTATAGTTTATCCAGCTATTAAAAATAGTATTCAAGGAACAGAATTACTAAAAATGTGAGTTTAGCGTTATTTTCGAACGGTTTATTTACTGAGCAGTTAAAACTAAAATATATTTTATGTAGTCAACTCCCCTATTATAGTACTCTGTGCTATTACTAAGCCTAAACCGCAATGTCTGTCTGTCTGTCCGAACTAAGCCTGTATCTTTCAAACCGTAGGATAGCCGGTTGAAATTTTCACAGAATTTCATGTATATTATTTTTGATTTGTTAATACAACGTGTTAATGAATAAGCGCAAAACCTCATACACCCCAACTGATTTACAACAAAATAATTAGATTGAAACAATAATTTCATTATTTTGATAGTTAACATTTAAAGTTATTCGCATTTTAAGTTTTGAGGCAAATATGATTTCAGCAATGAATGAAAGCGCTAACGTGCTCATGGATACATTTTAAGAATCTTATTTTGGTAGTAATTAGGGTGAGTGTGCCCTTGCGGTGGGTGGAGATCGAATTCAGTAAATTTTAAATTTTACAAATAAATGATTTAATATTTTGAAATAAATACTTATGTTGAAACCATGATAATTCGATTCTGCTCTCGATTCTAAACAAACTATTTTCTAGTTTTGCGTTAATTCATTAACACGTTGTATATCGTGTGGTGGTACGGAACCCTCGGTGCGCGAGTCAGACTCGTATTTGATCGGTTTTTATATTTTGTTCAACGCAATGTTGGCGCATTATTGCATATTTTGTATTATTTACCTTGTAATATGAATAAAGCGAGCTATCTTTAATAAAATTAACTGTTTGAAAAAACGTGACATTCCATTTGGTTCCCGTCATACAAAATACTCAGCACACCATTTCTTTTTGATCGAGGAATAATATTTTTATGCAGTGTTTTCGCTCGAGTAGGTTTGCAGTTTTGTATGGAACGGCAATTTTTTTTTCGCGATATCGATGTTGGTGCCGTAGAAAAAGTTGTTCACTTTGACGGTCTGATCATCCCCTTAAAAAAGTGTCAATATATAAAGAAGGATCCTTTATACAGGATGTTAGTTACAGCCTGGCAAATACTGAAACGGTGAATTCAGAGCAATAAACTGAACAATTTTCACTATGGAGTCACCCTCAAGAAACGCGAAAAAAATCTGCTGCTCCATACAAAACAGCTGTACCTACTCGACTCAAATGTATGAAGCAGCTGATTTTTTTTCATGTTTCCTGAGGGTGGCTCCCTAGTTGTTCAGTTTGATGGTCTGAATTCAACGCAAAGCTAGAAAGTATAGTTTGTTTCGAATCGAGAGCAGAATCGAATTATCATGGTTTCAACATATGTAATTCTTTTCAAAATATTAAATAATTTGGTTGTTAAATTTAAAATTAACTGAACTCGATCTCAGCCCGCCGCTCGGGCACTCTCACCCTACTTACCAAATCAAGATTCTTAAAATGTATCCATGAGCACGTTAGTGCTTTCATTCATTGCTGAAATGATAACAAATAGTCTAGGAAAAATAAGGTTTGAGATTGCATTAAAGACACTTTAGTAAACTGTGTTTGAAATAATATTACTGTTAGTTTATAACACTTTTGTCGAGATTTCGTGGTTATATAGGCTGAGGAACCTGAGAAATACCTTAAAATCGATATTAATGTACAAATGGCAAGCTTATTTCTAAAAATATTTCGACCAGCATACCAGCAATAGAGACAGTTAATTATCAAAAGGCAAATTTAATGTGTAAAAACAAACAGTAAATAATTTAGTTTGGAGGTTATAATTTTTGAAGACTTACAAAATATTAAATATCTACCCAAATTAACGATATTAACCGTGGATTATTATTTTTATAAGTAAAACGTATTGAACGAAGCCATCCTGTACAAAATCACCAGTTTTCCATTTTTTGTTCATACCTAAATTTAATGTTTTGTAAATGTCTTAATTATTCAATAATACAACATAAAAAATCGGGGATTATTGAGAATTATGGGATTATTTCGGGGATTTATGTTTTTCAGGTATGTATCTACTATATTCCAAATTTTCACCAAAAGTGCAATTAATGCAACCTACTCCATACAAAAATCCGTAGATTTCCCCGACTAAAATCCTTTTTGCCTCAGAACTTAAAATGCGAATAACTTTAAATGTTGACTATCAAAATAATGAAATTATTGTTTCAATCTAATTATTTTGTTATAAATCAGTTGGAGTGTTTGAGGTTTTGCGCTTATTCATTAACACGTTGTATATTTAAGTAATAATACAAGTATGGATTGTAAAATGACCATGCCATTTCTTTTCCAGGAGACCCAATAGGCTGTTTCGCGTTATCAGAACCTGGCAACGGATCTGACGCCGGCGCAGCCTCCACTACAGCCAAAGACGGCGGCGACAAATGGATCATAAACGGCACAAAATGCTGGATCACCAACGGCTACGAGAGCAAAGCCAGTGTCCTCTTCGCTACCACAGACAAAACCCTCAAGCACAAGGGAATTTCAGCCTTTATAGTTCCAAAGCCTACTAAAGGTTTAGAATTAGGTAAAAAGGAAGATAAGCTGGGTATAAGAGCATCGTCTACGTGTTCTTTGATATTTGAAGACTGTGAGATACCGAAAGAGAATATTCTTGGACAGCCGGGTCTTGGGTTCAAGATAGCCATGATGACATTGGATGCCGGGAGGATTGGTATCGCTTCACAAGCTTTGGGGATTGCTCAGGTAATTGCAATGTTTTATTAGAAAAAAATGCAGGAAACACAGAGGAAGTCAAGATATGCCGACGAGGCGTCAAAACGGCGGATAATAGTATGGCATTGCTTGGTATCTAGCACTGCATTTCTGCCAATGTCGAAAGAGTTTTGAGAGTATCGTAATCCATAGAAAGAGTCGCGATGTAGGTCTGTTATTGGGTGGTCGCGTACCACCCAATCTATTTGATGCGTATGTGAAGTCTACCAATCGGCACGCGTGGTAGACTATCGCCCATACCCCCCCCCCCCCCCCTCGAGGGTAGGCCTGTGTCCTGCAGTGGGATGTACAGAGTAAGATTGCAGTTTTGTATGGAACAGCTGATACGCGATTTTGATGTTAGTCTCATAAAGTTCTTCAGTTTGATGGTCTGTTTATCCCCTTAAAAACCGACCAATATCGAAATCGCGAAAAAAAAATCAGATGTTCCATACTAAGCTACAAATCTACTTGAGCTAAATGTATGGGACAGCAGTTTTTTTTATGTTGGTCCCTCAGTGAAAGTTGTTCTGTTTGATGGTCTAAACAACCCCCTTAAAAGTTTTAAGGGCCTATGTCGAAAAATAATTGAAGCGAAATGGGCGTGTGATAGCTTATATTACTGCCTGATGCGAGAGAGAAAGAGATGGGGCGGCGCGCCTGAAACGACGCAAGCGTAAAACAAACTTTATTTAATTGTGATTGTACTATTTATGTAAGTTCATTTCTGCTCTAATCAAACTGTAAAATATCAATCTCTTTTTATAAATCAAGTCTCGTGTTTCTATTATTCACCGTTTAGCAGTTCCAAGCGTTTATCGATAAAGACTGAGGCTACTTTGGCGTGTTGTTCTATCGAGAAACTGTCTCTTAATCGTGTTTTGGCTCTTATCAAAACTTCAATAATATGTTCAATTTACACATATCCGCAAATCATACTCCTACTGTTAGTACTTCATGATATAATTATGATGCTTTGAAGAATCCAATTTTTTTCACATACGAGTATCCTCTATAGGCTCATGATGATTCTCAAAATTCCAGGCATCCCTCGACGTAGCAATAGAGTACGCGTCTAAACGCATAGCGTTCGGCAAACCGATCACCAAGCTGCAGTCTATCCAGAACAAGCTGGCGGACATGGCGATGCAGCTGGACGCCGCCAGGCTGCTGACCTGGCGCGCCGCCTGGCTGAAGGACAACAAGCAACCCTACACCAAGGAGGCTGCCATGGGGAAGTTAGCAGCTTCGGAGGCTGCCACGTTCTGTTCCCATCAGTGTATACAGGTAATTTGTATTTCGACTTTGTAGCCAGCAGGATCAGACTGCTGCAATTCATCCAGAGCAAACTGGCGGACATGGTGATGCAGCTAGACGCTGCCAGGCTGCTGACCACCTGAAATACCACTAAATGGTTACCCATCCAAAGACTGACCGGACCTGATAAACAAGCGTAAAAATTAATAAAGCTATAATAAAGTTGCGTCGGTGGCGCGTTGCGGAGAAGTATGTACACTCAAAATAATGAGGGTCCGGGTTTAAATCTGGACGGACGATATGCCATGTACCAATGAGCTTTTCTAACTTATGTACGTAATACAGACTGCCCTCAAACGGTGAAGGAAAACATCGTGAGAATGCTGCATACGCTGAAGAAGAAATTCTGATGCTTATGTGAAGTCTACCAATCCGCATTGGGCTCGCGTGGCGGACTAATAACCATAGACCCTCCCTCCTTGATGGTAGGCTTGTGCATTGCAGTGGGACATGTATAGGATGAAGATGATGATAATAAAGTAACGTTGTCAACATCTCTACTCTAGATCCTGGGCGGCATGGGCTACGTGACGGATATGCCGGCGGAGAGACACTACCGCGACGCGAGAATCACCGAGATATACGAGGGCACCTCGGAGATACAGCGGCTCGTCATCGCCGGGCAGCTCATCAAGGAATATGGCCTCTAAACTATAGATGCTACCCGAATTTACCGTTTCAAGTTTGACAACAAGACTATGTACAGTGTAATGGACAGCCCTCCGCAAACTGAAATGGTGAACTCAGACCATTAAACAGAACAACTTCTCCTTTAAATTACACTACCCCATTCTGTTACACCCTGTATAACTTTTGACAAAAATCGTTATACAGGGTGTAATGAAAAGTATCATTAACCTTTTAACCACATACTCTACCCATCAAACTGAACAACTTTTACTATAGGAGCAAACCTGTCGGAGCAAAAAAAAATCAGCTGTTCCATACTAAAGTGCAATACCTACTCGACTAAAATGTATGACACAGCTGATATTTTTTTTGATTGAACACTGCGATTTCGTAGTATTCTCTCAATTTTCCTGAGTACAATAAAATTAATGCTGGCCACAGAGAAATGACGTCATGATTGTGGCCTATTGCAAATAAGCGACGGATTTTGCCCTCCTAAGAAAATTGCTAAATGTCGTAGGGCCCTATGTAGAAATATTTAATTGTAAGTGAAAACCTATTGTATAAATTTAGTATAAAGATCAATTGTAGGTATTTTGATATTTATTAGCTCAACAATTTTTGATATGCAACAAAAAATCCGAAATAGTTTTGTTAAAGTAATTTATTAAAATAAAAACTAGTTTTTATAGAAATTTTACAATTGAAATGACAATTTTTAATGAAGATTTTAACTTGCAATGCACGTGATTTTGTATGAAATGTCTTTAATAAAACCTAATACAAATATGTACAGAAAAAAGTAAAAAATCTCAAAAGAATGTAAATAAAATAAATGCTTATACAAGTACATAGACTTTGGTTATTACTAATTAATACTTATTACTGGCCGGGGCCTGAAAGTGACTTGTCCATGAATTTCCTCTTAGCAAAGCACAGCCACCATTTGCTGGGTTTCCCATCTTCTGTGGCGAATACCTGGAAATTTAGACATGTTATAAATATGCCGTGGTGGTCCAGTGGCGAGTAACCTTGCCTGCCGTGAAGGGGGCGATGGTTCGATCCCCGTCCAGACCGACTCGTACCAATGAGTTTTCCGGAATTTATGTACGATTTGTAACACCACTGGCTTTTCGGTGAAGGAAAACATCGTGAGGAAACCTGCATGCTTCAATTTCGAGGCATGTATTGTACCCACTGTCCATTATAAGTGGCGACGGGAAGAGTGAAATTCTATAGTGTATCATGGGTATTAAAAGCTATAATATATTAAGACTAACCTTTTCACATACCCGAGTACCAGTTTCATGTCTTAATTGAAGCAAGTACTGTCTCATCAAATCTGAAACAATAGCAAATAATGTTTTTACTCCCACGAAACAAAACTAAATAACAATTTAAAATGCTAAAAAAATACACCTACAGAATACCATGTACACAAGGCGACACATCAAGCTACGCAAAACCAACATAAGCTGACCGCGCGACGTTATACGTTATGCAACATCCGCGCGGCCAGTTTATGTTGGTTTTGCGTAGCTTGATGTGTCGCCGTGTGTAGAGTACGACCAGGAAAATAATTCCATTCGTCAATCTTCGTTTGTGCAGAGCAGACCTGTTTCCCCGTCAAAACCCGAAGTCATTTAGTAATCGAAGGGTGCAAAATCGGATAGCAGCGATTTCGCTCATTTGGGCGCGATTAGCCAATAGTGGCTAGATATGGAAGGCGGCACATCCTGATTGGTCAATATAATTTAGCGCGCTATTAAAATTTGTCAAACTTTGGACCATTGACTTACCACTACTGGACGGAGGGTCCGCACTCAAAAGTGTCCGAATAAAAAGAGAACGAAAACGTAAAAAGAGAACCAATTACGCAACAGTCTTCGTTTGATCGGGCGACTAAGCGCACGCGTGGGCGCCCGGCGCGCACTGTTCCCCGATGGGGGAGTGGGACGGAAAAGAATTTCAGCATTTTCAATGTTTTTAGTTGGTTTATATTACTATACATACTTAGGTTTGTGTATTTTAGTCTCGGACACTTGATTCGAGTATTTTGTTCTAGACCCGGCGTCCATAGTATGCTACGTCAATGGGTAAGACTTATATACCTGGTACTGCTGTAATATATTTTATTCTACAGCAGCAAATAGGCCCTGGCTCACTCAACATTTTCATTGCCCAAAAGCAGGGTGTTGATTTTTGGATGAAAGTTTTCCCCCCTTCCGTATCCACGCCTGGACTGGACTCGAACCAACAAACTGCCAATCCAGGGCTTTGAAACAGGGTATATTAATAAGGTTAGCTCACCAGACTCCTGAGGACTAGCAGGCTTGGCGTAAACAGAGTTCAACGGAAACCCAAACTCTCCGGGAATGTCAAACTTGGATATAGCAAGCATGTACATCTCCTGCTGGCCCTGGTTCTTGTTGGAGCACTTCTGGAGACGCTTGAGGCACTCGGAGATGTAGAGGGTCAGATAGATTAACACCCTGTCTGCGTCCGACTGAAATTTAATATTTTTTTGAGCAAAATCGAATTATCATGGTTTCAACATAGGTAATTTTTTTCAAAATATTAAATATTTTGTTTGTAAAATTTAAAATTTACTGAACACGACCCACCGCAAGGGCACAATCACCCTACTTACTACTAAAACAAGTTTCTTAAATTGTATCCATGAGCATGTTAGCGCTTTCATTCATTGCTGAATAGATAACAAATCATTTTTGCCTTAAAACTTAAAATGCGAATAACTTTAAATTTTAAGCATCAAAATAGTGAAATTATGGTTTCAATCTTATTATTTTGTTATAAATCAGTTGGGGTGCATGAGGTTTTGCGCTTATTCATTAACACGTTGTATATATGTTTTGCATTGCCACTGCATCTGTTTGGTTTAATGAGCTTATTTGAAATAGGGTTCATTAAATTCAAATTCATGTATTATCATTAGAGATCGGATAATCGGATGCATATTTACCTAAAGATGAGGAGTTGGCTATTACGGAGTGCACTTTTTTATCGAAATTTATTGTTTATTTTTCATTTTATAATTTTAAAAAGTCTTCATTCATACTATGCATCCTGACATCCCGGAATTTAATTTACCGTAAAATATATATTTTTTCATTTTTAAATCAAATAGTTTTAAGAAGTTGCTTCAACACTATGCATCCGATTAGTTATGCTTTACGGGATTTCCTGGCATACGGAATTTCATTAAAAGAAAATTTTTAGCTTCCATAATTTCGTAGACAAAAATGAAGTTTAGGTAAATATGCATCCGAATTCCCGATCTCTAGTAATAATACTCAATCTGTGAAAAAAGGTATTCGACCAAAGGATAACAGTTAAATGTAGCAATGTTTCTGTCCACCCTGGGCTATCTTTTTGCAAGGGCACACTGGCCAAGTGCGCAGGGCCCCTCGAGTCATGGGGCCGCATATTTCGTACTCCTGTTCTGTTCTACAGTCCTGTTCTGTGTATAAAGGTAAAAGCTATAAAAACACGTCATGATTGAATCCCCATCCAGGATCCAACAAGTTTTAATCATAAGTGTTTACAAACGGAGTCCCATTGCAGGTTCTGACCTGAGCACTTGTCTCGCGTGGATTTCGCGCGTCACGTTTTTGCCAGCCACGAGGCATATATACAACATGTTAATGAATTAACGCAAAACTAGAAAGTAGTTTGTTTAGAATCGAGAGCAGAATCGAATTATCATGGTTTCAACATAGGTAATTTTTTTCAAAATATTAAATAATTTGTTTATAAAATTTTAAATTTACTGAACTCAATCTCAAACCACAGCTCGGGCACTCTCACCCTACTTACTACCAAAACAAGATTCTTAAAATGTATCCATGAGCACGTTAGCGGTTTCATTCATTGCTGAAATGATAACACATAATTTTTGCCTCAATACTTAAAATGCGAATAAATTTAAATTTTAACTATCAAAATAATGAAATACTTGTTTAAATCTAATTATTTTGTTATAAATCAGTTGGGGTGTATGAGGTTTTGCACTTATTCATTAACACGTTGTATATAAAATTCTCGGTCGCGATTTCTGTAACAAAACTCCTCCGAAACGGCTTGACCGATTCTTATGAAATTTTGTGTGTATATTCAGTAGGTCAGAATAGGACGTAAACTATTTAGGGTAGGTGTATGGTAGGAGTAGGGTAGGTTTAGGGTAGAAAAAATGTTAGGACGTCTGCTGGGTCATCTAGTAAATAAAAAGTGTTTACGAACCTTGATCTCATAAAACCTAAAAAACACATTAGCCTTGAAGTAGTTGAGGGCCTCATCAATGATGTCGAGCTCAAGCTTGGGCTCGTTCGGGGCGGGGCCTCGAAATGTAGTCCGTAGAGGTACAATGGCGAGGTTCCCCACGGACTGGGTGTAGTCCGTCAAAGTCGAGTGATACGCCTTTAAAAAAAATATTATTTCATCAATAAAGAGTTGTAATGTATGAATGAATATTTATAGTAGTTTCAAAAGACTTACCGGCATTGTAAAGTGATAAATAAGCAGTTATCTCGATGAATTTTCTTAGAAGTTTATCGTCGCGAGTTTGTTGTTGATTTTCGTAATTATCTGTAGGATAGAATAGGTTTATCAATGGTATTCGATTTTGTGTTTATTCCAGGGCAGGATGTTTTGAAAGAAACGTTATTTTAGATTGAATTATTGTTTAAATTAATAAAATTACCAATTCAATGATTCACTTCCTTTTGCATAGTTTTTCTGTTGTTGTTGTTTCATTTTTCCTTCCGGAAAGGCAAAGGGTACATAGCCCATGCAGCCATTAAATTTTTTCTTCTGTCACTGTGTCAGTCTATCAGGGTTGCCAGATGTGATTTCGGAAATACCCCAGATCGAAAATTTTTTCCCCCAAAACGATACGTTTTGAAGAAAAATCTTAGGCCGAGATTCAGAGACGATTTTTAAGTCATAGTTCGAACTCCCGTATGTTAAAATCCATACATTTTCACCCTGCTTAACTCGACCTAAGACTAAAAAAATCGTCTCTGAATCTGGGCCTTAGACTATTTATATGAGAACAAGTTACGCGTGTGATTCTACTAGCAAACTTTTCTGCCACTTTTGCGGGGGACGAGTTTTGTCGCCAACGCCGCAAAGGGGCGAACCTCAAACGGTTAAAATGAGTCAGCATACAAAAATGCTCCATTTATCGAGCTCTACGTCGTCACAAAATGACGAAACTCTAAAACTAACAGAAAAGAAAATAGATTGACGGTGTATCTCAATATACATATAATCGAAATAAGTGCGTAATCGGGAAAAGAAACTATTATTGGTTCACCTGTAAAATTTTCTCATTTGAAGTTCGCCCCTTTGCGGCGTCGGAGACGAATTTACAGACAACACCCACAACAGAAATTGTTGTTATGTTTTGCGTAGGTAGTCCATTTAAATAAAGTAAGATGTCTTTCACAAGAAAATTATGTGGGTCCTTGGGAGCCCTTGTCAAGATACGTTCGGGGCTCATACTTGTATGATTGTATGTCCCAACATTCAAACAGTTTAATGATACTTTGTAACATAATACGGTAGTAACACAATCAGTAGAAACCAAAATGACTTGACTATGCCACTTGACTTTAAACTCAACAGCGCTATAGACAACGTATTGCATTATGTACTTATAGACACAGGTATCGATCGAGCCTCCTAAACGATTTCATTTCCCCTAATTTTCCCCAAAGACAAAATGTTCCCTTGTGAAATCATAAATCCCCAAAATCCCACGAAAAACCCGTAATCTGCCAACCCTGCAGTCTCCGGTCTATGCCTCACAAGCGTTTGACAGATAGGGCTATAGGCTGCTTAGAATAGACATGTTGATAAAAATACAGCCATTTTTCACGCGTTAAGTTGTATTTGCGCAACCAAGATAGCATTACAGTCGTAGGTTTTTGCTAATTACCTTGAGGCTTTGGGCCAACCTTGGGCTGTGCCCACACGTCGATTGATCCCCACATAAAACTCCCTTGAACATTGGAATTTTAGAACCACCAATTTTAAGAGGGTTCAAAGAAAAATATAAGAAAATGGCTGTAAGGGCTAGTTCCCATTGCTTTTCCGAAAGGATCAATATGTCAACAACAAGAAATGTCAGACAGGCCTATGACAGCTTTAGTTCCGATACAGCCGAAGTGGCGCTGGTCACATTTTCCCTCATGAAACGTTATGATTGGACGATGCTTGGACGCCATATTGGACTTACAGCAACACAACAGCAGCCTTATGTCGTGTTGTTGCGTCAGAAGCTTATATCTTGTGTTTTTTCTGGTATTTTTGCTTGAGTTGAGAATCCTTGAGAAGCCCTAATTCTACTCCGTTGTATGACATGACATAATAACATCGTTGATTACATTGTTCCTTGGTCAAATATCCCTATTATATTTTTGCTGTATGCATAACTATAACTACAAGTTCTATACAAATTAGCTTGACGACAGCAGCGCCACAGAGGAGATGTTGGAACTAAGTACAAACACTGTCGCATCTGTAGCTTGCTACATATTAGTTTATCAGTAATCTGTGGTCAGATTGTCAAATCAATCATTGTCAAAAACACGTGTCCCGTGTGATATTTTCTGTTTTCCAACATCATTTATTGCTGAATGTAACGCTGAAAATGTCGAAATCACCAGAAGACAACGTTCTTTCAATACTAACAAGTATTAAGAAAAGTCAGAACAGTAGCGAAGAACCGACTGAAGATCAAGACGACGTTGCTGATTCACCTTCAAAAAGTGGTGATAAAAAGGAAAAGGTAGACGTTAGAGGCAAACCGAAGTCTGGGAGATTCTGGAAATCTAAAAAAGAAAGGTAATACCCTTATTTTATTAATTAAAATCATTCTCTGGATGATTAGGGGCAGTCTACAAATAAACCATGTGTTGATTTTTGGTAACGTCCTTTCTGTTTCATGCAAAGATTAGGTCCAGTCCTCAGAGGAAGGATATCTTTGGTCCAGTCGCACTATGCTCAAAAATGACGTCTGACCAGACATTCTAAGTCAAGCTAAGCAAGCGATGCATTTTGATGTTCTGAACGCCTAGGTAAAGCTCCGGCGTGTTAATTTTATATAGTTACAGAGATATTCAAGTCCAAAGTTAAAGGATTTTTGATATGTAGAAATAAAAATTAATGTTTCTCAGAAAATGATAATAAATTGTTGTTTCTTAGTTTAGTTCTATTATTCGTATAAGCCAACGTTTAAAAGGCTAGGTCCGACTCGCATGTGGACGGTTTTCTAATATTTATAAGGGTTATGCAGTCTATTGGGTAATTTAATAGGGGGTATGTAGTGCTATAAGTTTGAGAAACCCTCTTCCAAGTTTGACACTTGTATGCATTGCCATTTTTACAACATAGCAAAAACAAAAAAAAAAAAAAAAAAAAAAAAAGGGAGTCGCGCTGCAAGTCTGGCGGAAGGTAGACGCATTCGTGTTGGCCTCTCTTAGGCTTGCACGTGGCTCCGCCATTTTGTGAAACTCTTTTGTGTTTTAACCATAAAACAATCACTTGAGATTATAAACTACTTGACATTGGCAGAATTGCCGCGCTAGACGCAAGCAACCGGCCATTAATTAAGAAAAATAGTAAAATAGAAATAGAAAACAAAAAACCCCTTAATTTTTTACTTTAATAAGCAAATCCAATATAATAAACACATATTCTGTGAAAATTACAACAAGTTAATTACCTATTACGGTTCAAAAGATAAAGCCTTTCAGAATTAGGACAGACCTCAGAGGAAGGATCTCCATAGAGTTTATATAAATTAACGATTGTAGTTAGTCTCTTTTGTCTTATGACGTACCTTTAATAGTAGAAGGAGATGGAACTATAGCATAGCATCATAAGTATGCATATGATATATCTTTATTACTAAAGCTAACTTGAGTGTTAAGACCTATCTATGGCCAAAAAAAACCAAAAAAAAGATTTATTTCCGACAAAATTAAATTATTTTTACAAAAATAATGAATAATTTCAATAAAGTATTCATATTTGTCATCATGTAAGATAATTTAAGCATCTTACAATTAGTTTTTTTCGACAAAGGAATCTTCTTCATCTCTTACTTAAATGTGAAATGACTTACAAACACTACCCTTCTGAAAAAATTGTCTTGTTTCAGATGTCTCACTAGAGTTGGGATTTTTTAATAATTGCCCTATTGGTGGCTTAATTGACTTCGATGAAGGATTTTATTTTTTTTGGTTAATTACAGGGTTCGCGGATATATATCAATTAATTCTAATCTTGATATATATCAATTGATTTTTTCCTATCTTCTGAACTAAAAATTTTGTAGATTAATGTTTACCCTGGCAACACGTAGCGAAAAACTACAATTCAGAATAATTTAGATTGTTTCCCAAAATGGCAACCAATCCTTTAAAGTAGGGGAAATCCCTATTAACTTACCAGTACGCCTAGCTTTTTATTGAAATTCAAACCTTAACTTCACATGATATAACTATCGTGGATTTTTTTAATAAAAAATGTGGTATTTTGACACTTGTATTATTTTACAAATTCCTTTCACATTTTTAAGTGTTTACAGAATGAAATTCGCTTCGTTTTCTTAGCCTGGATATATGTATATCAGATATATATCGGATATATATATAAAAAATCGGATTTTTGATATTTATTATAAAAATCGAATTTTTTCGAACCCTGGTTAATTATGTAACATGTTGTATATGTATTCTATATCGTTGTCTAGTCATCATAACACAAGTCCAGGCCAGATTCTGGTACTTTAAATGTGACTAGATAATTTGTGTGACAATATCTAAGAAATTTATTTATTTATTCTCTATAAAAAGTCCCTTCTCTCCTTGATTAATTTCAAAACCTTCTTTATTACAGATTCTCAACAATAAACAAGACAAAAGGCCTAAAAAATGACTTCCAAAAGAAAACAGCTTTACGTATAGACTTGAAACGTACGAAAGAACTATCTAAACAAGTCCAGGAAGAACTAAAACAGAAAGAACTAGATCGTAAAGAACGTAGACGGGAAAACATAAAGAGGTCGCAGGAAAATAAGCAGAAGTCTGAAATTGTACAAGTAATAACGAATACGGCTAAACTGAAGCGATTGAGGAAGAAACAGTTGAGGTTCATTCAAAAAAGGGACACTAATAAAGAGGTAGAGGCTAGTAAATAAAGAATTGTTTTGTATTTTGTTGTTTTATTGACTTTGGTCACAGAATAGGTAATAGTAAACAGGATCCTTCTTAATATGCTGACACTTTTTTAAGGGGATGATCAGACCGTCAAACTGAACAACTTTCTCTATGGCACCGACATTGAAATCGCGAAAAAAAATTACTGTTCCATGCAAAACTGCAACCTAGTTGAGCGAAATGTATGGGACAGCATTTTTTTTCCGCGATTTCGATGTTCGTCCCATAGAGAAAGTTGTTCAGTTTGATTGTCTGATCATCCCCATCAAAAAGTGTCAGCATATTAAAAAGGATCCTATATAGTTCTATATACAGAACGGCCACTCCCCGCCCCCTGACTTCAGATCCCCCCTCACTCACCTCACACTTTCTGGGAAACTTGAGGGAAATCGAGCAAGGGAATGCAGTCAGGCGCGCGCACCCGTAGTATTTGACTACATAAAATTGAGTCTTTTCGGTGCATAAAAAACGTTGAAAAATAACGCTAAATTCACATTTTCAGTAAATCTTTAGCTCAAATACTATTTTTAATAACAGAAAGAACAATAAAAAGTAACGAAATTTAGATGATGTGCATACGATGCGTGGTAAGTCAACCCTACACAAATGTCAAAGACAATTTGCACCAAGTGCGTATGTGCGAACGCCATCATGTCAAATCCAAAACGTTTGAAGTGCCGGACCTGTGCTTTGGTGTTTCTGGGACTACTTGCGAGCATCTAGACAGATTCTTTACTGGATGAATTCACAACTGGACAGAATATTGACAGTTGATCTGACACCTGCCGAAACGATGGAGAACTGTTCGACATTTCCTTTTTTTTAAATTAGCCTTTTGCCGAGATATACAAGGTGTTATAAAAGTAAAATTAAACACAACTTTTAAGGGGGTATTGGTATTGGTATTGGTTGAGCGGGCTCATTTTCCGCAACTCGACGTCTTAGGCGCCTATTTTGCGTGAGGTGGGAATGACTATTCTTGCCACCCTAGCTCCTCCAGGAAGCCCACCAGCTTGTTAATACTACCGAATGCCTCTGGAAGAGACCCCGGTGATCCGAGGTGTTGTGCTCGATATTGTGCTAGCCCGTTGCATTCTAATAGCACGTGCGCAGCTGTTTCTTCAACCTCCATGCAGACCCTGCACAGCGGACTGTTAGTAACACCAATATTAAAAAGATGTCTGTTAAAAGGACCGTGACCAGTCAGGGCTCCAGTAACTAGTCGTAATTGAGCTCTCCTGAGACGCAAGAGGCTCCTGGTGAGGCGAGGGTTAACCCTTGGTAGAGCGCTCCTCGCCTGTTCGCAATCTGTTAGTGCAGCCCAGAGTGCGTCCCGTTTTTGACTAGTGCGCTTGCGTAGTTGCGAGCGGATCCAGCCGAAAGGTAGCGGTATAATGGGCTCGGGCCCTATGGCGTCTGTGCTAGACCCGCGTCTCGCCAATTCGTCCGCTGCATCATTGCCACGCGAGTTGCTGTGGCCTTTTATCCATTGCAGGGTGATGTGGTTTCGCTCACATACCTCTGATAGGGTTTTGTGGCACTCCAGAACTATGCTTGATGTGATAACATTGCTCTGAAGCGCCATTAGTGTGGACATACTGTCTGATAGAATTCTGTTTTAAGGGGGTTGTTTAACAACTTTTAATATGGGACCAACATCGAAATTACAAAAAAAATAATCCGCTGTCCCATACATTTAGCTCGAGAAGATTTGTAGTTTAGTATGGAACATCGGTTTTTTTTTGCGATTTCAGTATTGGTCCCATAGTGAAAGTTGTTCAGTTTGATGGTCTAAACCACTCCCTTAAATGTTTATTTGTATTTTTGTAACACCTTGTATTAGTTTAAATGTTGCACTCTTAGATTAATTCTCATATTCACTCTGCGCATCCAGAGATGCATAAGCCTCCGCCAGCCATAATGAACTCTATGACTATTGGAATTAGATTTGAAAATAGCGTGCACGAAATAATGCGAAGACGTCACAGGGACAGGGGTCTCTTACACTATTATCAACTCTATTTCAATGACCATTGAGTTCATTATCAATTGATTGATGAAAACTGTCCGTGTGGTGCCGGCTAAGAATAGCACCATCCCATTTCTTCCTGTGGGTATCGTATAAGGCGACTAAGGGATCTACCCGAGGACGGGCAGCAGCATCCTCTGCGCACACACCTTTAATCCTACTGCGATCGCCAACCCGCCTGCCAAGAATGGAAACCCCCCCCCCCCCCCCAATATGGGTGATCCTTGGGGGAGGCCTATGTCCAGCAGTAGACTTCCATCGGCTGATGGAATGATGATGATGATGAAAACTGCTCGAACATTTCTCCGCTAAGGCTGTTCCTTGGGGGGAGGGGGTCTAGATTGTTATTACGTAAGATCGCAAAAGTAACCAAAAAATCATAGTTTTTATATTTTTTCCTTTTCTTTGCAATTTAGGTAGATATACCTACTGATTTTACGTAAGATTAAAAGCGGGGGAGGGGATTCATCAACGTCTTATTTTTTCTGACGTAGGGAGTAGAGGGGGTTAGAAAGTGCTTAGTATTATCTTGCGTAATAAATTAACTGCTGACGCTTAGAAAACATTCAAGAAAAAACTAGCCAAGTGTGTGTCGGACCACCGATAACCTTTTTTAACCCTACCTACAGTAGGGTTAAAAAAGATAACTAAAATCCAAAAATAGTATCATCTAATATTTTTATTAAGTATCGCTAGCAAATACTCCCATATACATATAAAAATATTAAATGCTTTTTCCCAGTTAAGTGGATACATAATGATGTCATGTATGGGCATTATTTACAAACTATTAGATGGGTGACTCAATGATATAACATCAATCTTATTATAATTATGTAGGTATGTACAGTTATAGAAAATCTGATGAATTTTTTATTTAAACCATTGGATTATCTTAAACACCAAACGCTATTTTATAGATTACACTTTTCACAAAATTATATTGTTCCACCGAGAAATTACATTTAAAGAAACTGAGAAGTATCTGTTATTTGAACAGATTTTAAGATTCCAATTCAAGCCTCAATAAAATTATATCACTTTTGTCAAAACAATGAAATACTGCTCTTTATATTGCATTCGCACACATTGAAACAGTTGAGATATTATTTATTACGTACTAGAGATCATAACGCTCTCCCATTCAATCCATCGCCGCACCTCTCTCAGTAAAGCTTCGGTCACACACAGGCGGTACCGGAGGCGGGAATTTTTGTAATGTACGAGTTTATATGGACCCTGCCACACAGAAATCCGGGCCGGGAGCGGCGCGGTACCGGGCAGAACGCTATGACAAACACGCGGCCGCTGCATTCCATTGTAGTCAATGCGAGGTGTCACACAGAGCGGTGGCGGGCGCATCGCGGTCCGGAGGCGGTATTTACCGCGCTTGCATTTTGTATTTATATGCATGGCCGTTTTCGATGTCACACCGGCCGCCTCCGCGTCGCTATTCCGCCGTGAATACTGCGGCGGACCCTGTGTGGCAGTCCCCGGAAAGCCTTCGCTTCCCGCAGGATCGCCGCCGGACCGCTTTCCCGCAGTCCCGCCTCTGTGTGGCCTGGCCTTAAATCACTAGATTCTCTTTCACCCGCCCGCGCATTTGGCGCATGACGTTTGTTTGTCGTGTCACCTCTAGTATGTAGTACACAATAGCTCAACGATTGAAACTTATTTTAATACCTATTTAATACAAAATAATGATACTTAAAAAAAATTAATCAAAAATTATTTTTATAAAAAATGTAGCTAAAAAATCACACATACTTTTATCCTAAGAAATATACCTTATCTCTTATCTCTTATCTGATGTCTTACGTAAAATCTTTCATTAAATTCAAATAATTTACAACAACATTACAGTTGTTATAATAATAACAACAATAATTAGTTACTTACATTCTACGGGAATATTTTTTAGCACTGTACAATTCAGGAATTCCTCACAACATTGAACTGAACAACTTTCTATAAAAGTACTACAATTGGGTATTTGACTACATACAATATATTTTATTTTTATCTTTTCAATAAATAAAAAGGTTAGAAAATAACGCTAAACTCTCATTTTCATTGAGTTTGTTGATACTATTTTTAATAACAAGATAAACATTAAAAAGTAATGAAATGTTCATGACGTCACAACTCAGAATCCGCGAGTTTCCGACTAGTCAAATTAACAACTCTTTATCAAACGTCAAAACGCGTGCTTTGTATGAAATATTGTACTAAAAATTTAGTGACGTCATTGTTTTTCGTCGTCGTTTTGATACTTTTTATAGTTTAACCAGCTATTAAAAAAAATAGTATTCAAGCAACAGCATTACTGAAAATGTGAGTTTAGCGTTATTTTCAAACGGTTTATTTTCTGAGCAGTTATAACTAAAATATATTTTACCAGCGACCCGCCCCGGCTTCGCACGGGTGCAATGCTGATACTATAATGCACAATATATCTATGTTACTTGATTGGATAAGGATTAATGCTGTATTGCTTAAAATTGCTTCGTAAATAAGCCATTATTTCTCGTAAAAGTAAAGAATAAAAAATGGTTACTGTGGGTTATCCCTAATAGATAGACATATACCATCGCGAGCTTTTTTGTAGACCTTTTTAAGGTGTACAATACTGTAAAACATTATTTTGATCCATCTCGTAGGGTTCAGCCAGCGTTTGCAATGTAAGCGCAAAAAAATGTGTTTATTTACGACTTCACTTAGAAACCTCTAAAATTATCAGTGTTTCACCACTAAATTATGCATGTATTCTACATATAAACCTTCCTCTTGAATCACTCTATCTATTAAAAAAAACGCATCAAAATCCATTGCGTAGTTTTAAAGATTTAAGCATACATACATACAGACAGCGGGAAACGACTTTGTTTTAATATTGAGTACAAATTTTATAAAACGCGCTCGTTTTTACGTCTGATAAAGAGTAGCTGATTTGACTAGTTGTCAAGTAGCCTATTTCAAAGTTGTTCAGTTCGTTGATGTGAATTTCCAGAATATTTGTACAGTGATAAAAACTGTCCAGTATATTACACTAACATACTATAATACTAATTTTATTTTAACCATAGAAAACATCATGATTGAAAACATCAGTCTAAGGCAGTGACAACAAAGTTTGATCGTGAATCATAAGTTTTAATCTTTGACTAATTACTATAAGGACTAGCCTTGCGGTAGCATTTCCCCTCTGCCACGGTATAAGCACAATTTTACACCTTATCACTAAACGAGACAGCCTATAATTGCGAAATAATAACTTCGAACTTAGAACGTTTGGGGTTCACGCGAGACTACTTTTCATGATTGTTAACATTCAAAATTAGAATCTAAAGTTTTGGGGAATAAAATCCAAAGTTGCGGATTTCATGTTACCTCGCCCCCCGCAAAAAGTGGCAGAAATGTTTGTTAGTAGAATTACACGCGTAACCAGTCCACATATAAATAGTCAAAGGTTTTAATTAATTACAAAACTGGAGTATTTGTCTCAATTCGCGTTTCAAAGTTTTATAATTGTCTTTATTAAATAGAGAAAGAGGAACCCAGCCAAACCCTGCACGTCTAGCATGATTTATCTACTTGCGCGCGACTCGGCTTTTTCCCATACTACAAGTCGCGGCAAAGCGCGGCTTTCGCTCTCCGAAAAGCGCAGGAACAGGTTATTTTCTATGCAGCGAAGGCGCGTCGCGCGCGTGTAGATTAGTACTAGACGTGCTGGTATTGGACCGTTAAATAGGCTACATCAAAAAAATATATATAAAGAAATATACAACGTGTTAATAAATAAGCGCAAAACCTCGTACACCCCAACTGATTTATAACAAAAAATTTTGATTGAAACAATAATTGCATTATTTTGATAGTTAAAATTTGAAGTTATTCGCATTTTAAGTTTTCAGGCAAAAATTATTTGTTATCATTTCAGCAATGAATGAAAGTGCTAACGTGCTCGTGGATACATTTTGAGAATCTTGTTTTGATAGTGAGTAGGGTGAGAGTGCCCGTGCGGGTGGGTTGAGATCGAGTTCAGTAAATTTAAAATTTTTAAACAAATTATTAATTATTTTGAAAAAAAATTACCTATATTGAAAACATGATAATTCGATTCTGCTCTCGACTCTAAACAAACTACTTTGTAGTTTTGCGTTAATTCATTAACACGTTGTATAAATAACTTTACCTTACCTAAGTTTTATGCCGAAATTACCATTAAATTGTGACTGATATAAAAACACTTATATCCCTCTTTCTTTCGCAAAAATACTGGCATTTCTACCTTTTGTGACGTTACGACGCCAGTAGTTCGTAATATCTAAGTTTTTTTTTAAAGAAATAAAATATTTGTCAAATACTATAAAATGTATTCTTGAACGAACACATTTATGCAAATTCTTTTTTAAATCACAAGAGAAAAAAAAAGTATTGAGATTGAATGATACTTTGAAATGAGATTCATAGAAAGATTTAACTTAAACAAAATTCTGATTTAATTATAGAAGTATTGAGTCAATAACACAAATCGTTTTGAGAAATATGACGTTATCTGGGAAAATATTATATTAGGTGTGATTTACCTTTCCCCAGATAATGTCACAAATAATCAAAACACTACAATAAATAATGTTCACTGGTATATTTGGCACCCCTGAGTTGTTCAATGATTTCAATTACAATTTGATGACACCCAAAGGTACGTAATATTCGATAGCTGCCACGCCAAGGTATGAAAGTATAAAAGTTAGAAAAGATCGTAGTTGGACCTCTCGCATAATGCGACTTTGCACTTGGCGAAAATACTAACAAGTTTCTTCAATCACGAAAATGTACACACGGCTAATGGATGCTTAACGAGAACATTTCAAACGAGAAAAATAAGTCAAAACAAACGTGCACGCACTTGCACCCCTACCCGTGTCGGACCGCCGTGAATTATTTCAAGTAACATGTTAGTTAAAAGTTTGTTATTTTTAGAATAAAATAATGTAAAAACTTAAGAAATCAGCAACATTATGATATTAAAAATTTTTAAATACCCTCTAGAATCCACGATATTTGCAGTGCCAATTTCCGTACAAACTTTTATCCCGGTTTTCACACCTTTGGAGATAAAATTTCAAAAAAACCCTTTTTAGTGAGCATCTAGATGCCAGTAGAAACTTCCATACCAAATATTAAGTTTGTATACAGTTTTGGAGCTGCTTTTCTGCTACCCCGGGCGCTGCGATCGATTTCTCAATTCCCATCACCACTTCGCACATAGCCAATACTTCAAATCAAATACGTTGACTAAGTGTGCTACTTTGTGTACTACTGGGATCCATTAATATTACTTTCATCTAAGCACACGGCGACAGATCAATCTTCCTATAGTTGATGTGTCGCCGTGTGTACCTATTCAAATACATTGTAAACCGCAATAAACTGTTGACGGTTCAATCCTGAATGACTGCCGTGTGTACCGACTTTAATGTTTCTTTATCGATTTCTCAAAACTAGCTATAGTCGATCAACTGCAAAGTTACACTGCGTAATAAACGTTCGCGCGAACGTCTAAACTTAGATTGGGTAAACAATGTTTATCGATATTGTGGGCAAACATAAATGTTCATCAAGATATCGTGCCATTATTTTGTTCTCTGTTGTTTTGCGAAGAATTATACTTATACCATGATAATTTAGTTTTTCGTCATTGTTACAAAGAAACATTTTATAACATATCATTGTTTTTAAACACTTTAGTCGCCAATCATTCTTAATGGTGGGACATCAAATTATCTCAGTAACAGAATGTTCGCGCGAACGTCTGCATCGATGAGGGTCAGTATTTTATACGCCCGTTTGTGAAAAAATGTTTTATTACACTACTGAGTGATTTTGTTAGGCACATTCTGTAATGCGATAAAACCGAAAAAAGAAGATACTACATGTTGATATACTGCGTAAATGAAAACTGTATTTAGTGCCAAGCAGGGTGCCGGTCTATTGACGCGGAGAGGAGAAACGGAGTCTTATTAACCTATAAGATTGCATAAAATCTCAGCTCCGAGATTTCGGCCTATGTCGAAAAATAATTGAATCGAAATAGGCGTGTGATAGCTTATATTACTGCCTGACGAGAGAGAAAGAGATGGGGCGGCGCGCGCGCCTGAAAAGAATCAAGCGTAAAACAAACATAATTTAATTGTGATTGTACTATTTATGTAAGTTCATTTCTGCTCTAATCAAACTTTACAAAATATCTCTTTCAAATCAAGTCTCGTGTTTCTATTATTCACCGATTAGCAGTTCCAAGCGTTTATCGATAAAGACGGAGGCTACTTTGGCTTATTTTTCTATCGAGAAAATGTCTCTTAATCGTGTTTTGGCTCTAATCAAAACTTCAATTATATGTTCAATTTACACATATCCGCAAATCATACTCCTACTATTAGTACTTCATGATATATGATGCTTTGAAGAAACCTATTTTTTTCACATATCCTCTTAATAAAACTCAGTTTCTCTCCGCGTCAATGGACAGGCACCCAAGGCAAGCTATACATTATGTCGAGCAGCAGCAGATCGGATTGGTAAGCTAAAATCCGGGCAAATCGCTCGTGTATAATTTCGCATTATTGCGCCGAGAATTTAGACTGTCCCGTTTCGCTGCGTCCGTCACGATATCATTAAGCAAAAAAAAGGTATCAAGCGGAAATGTGATCGATGATATTCGCTGAAAACCTTTTTTTTAATAACAAATGAGTTGGTACGCATATTTCACGTTTCCTTTTTGTCAATTGGACTTCGATTAGAAGTTACATACGCGGTAAACGAGTGTCGCACCGTCCTCTTTTTGTTATATCTAAGTTTCCGTACCTAAACAAAATCGTAAAACCTCGCCGTGTTCTAACCGTGCGTGTAACATGAGATATCAATATTTAGATAGTACCGCAACTATCAACTGATTAAAATGACGGCCTACCTTACGATAACTGTAAATTATAAATTAACATAATAGTAAATTAAGATACAGGTGTCATGTGTAAAAGTTATGGAATTATTAATATTTCAGACTGACTGTTTGTTCTTAGTTTAAGAATAAAGAGTTATCGCAAATCTATAGAGTGGCGGCGAAACTATAATATAGCTACTGAATAACTGAAATAACGCGCTTTTCTGACCCTCGAAGTTCAACACCAGAATATTGTATTGTCACCAGAGGGCCTAGCATGAGATGTGCGACGGTAATTCGCGACTTTTCTCTCGTTCGGTTACGTGCCGGGTAAATTGATATAACGCGCAATGGTGCTAGATCGCGCTGAAATGCTGCAGGCAATTTCAAGCATCTTGCATTGGCTCAAATTTGTTTTAAGAGAAGTTTATTCCGAATGCGTAAATGCGCGCTGCATACAAACGAAGTCTGGTGATATTTTCAATACTAACCAATTAAACTCAATGAAATTTTGCAGAAACAATCTAGGAACTAATCTCTATACTTGTATCGTGTCCGATTTTCGTTAGAATATACAGTTTCAATGCTAGGATTAATTTAAGATTTGTAAGGAAATCATTGAGACACTGTAACATTAAAACTGTACATTTTAAGGAAAATCTGACACGATACAAGCATAGATATTTGTTTCTATATTGTCTCTGCAAAATTTCATTGAGTTTAATCGGTTAGTATAGAAAATATCACCAGACTTCGTTTGTATGAAGCGCTCCAACAGTAATATACCCTTAAAACAATCCTTGAGATTACAAGATTAACACACTTCAAAATTTCTCTTAACATTGGCAGAAATTCAGTGCTTCGTCACAGCAAAAAGCCAATATAATTTTTTTTTAAGTTTCGCCGCAACTTCAATAGTTTTACGAGTAAAATATTCGAGTTGATCCTGCACTGGTCATTTCCTATCATACTTTACAAGAGGTAAAAGTTACCCTGTGCTGTAACTTCCCAATGTTATTGTTCCAACTAAACAGAAAGCGTATTTATATAACCTATAGTCGGGTGTCCACTAGGCAACGTTTTCTGCCAGACGGTACGCGCAAAATTGTATCTAAAAAGCTTGACTCAGTGATGTTATTACTTAGTACAGCGCGTGGCGTATGCGACGTTGCCGTCTGTGAATGACAGAAATCAAGCAAGCGCATAGCTTACGATGCGCAAGAGTGTAGCTACTGCCGAGTTACGGAGGCCTGGTTCGGTTTTTGGAGTGGGCATTTTGTAGTAATATGTTCTTCGACACGACATAAAAATGAAGTGAATGTGACGACGCTGCTCTTTGTGCAACTTTGCACAAACACGCAAGTATTTTGCCTTGACCTTTGTTATGTGCAACTTTGCACAAACACGCAAACATTTAGTCTTGACCTTTGTTATGTGCAACTTTGCACAAACACGCAAGTATTTTGCCTTGACCTTTGTTATGTGCAACTTTGCACAAACACGCAAGTATTTTGCCTTGACCTTTGTTATGTGCAACTTTGCACAAACACGCAAGTATTTTGCCTAGACCTTTGTTATGTGCAACTTTGCACAAACACGTAAACATTTTGCCTTGATCTTTACGCGTCAAATGTTGCCTATTGGATACTCGGTTAACATACATCTATAACTCTATAGTAGACACATCAATTCACATGTTTTGCCTTCGCGTGTGCACTGTTAGTTATATCACTAGCTGGTACCCGTGCCTCGCTACGATGTTGCCATTCTTCCATCCCCATTTTCATATGGTTAAGGGTTGAATTTTGAAAAATCCTTAGCGAGCACCTAGAAGCCAAGAGAAATAGAAATAAACATCCCGTTTTAATTTGTACAATACACTACTCTAGTATTGTATTGTATTTGTAATAAAGTTGGTTCTTTCTTGTTGAATTAGTTAATGAGTGGAATTTTTCTTTCAATATACAAGGTGTCAAGGTAGGAAGGAGGTCCGTGGGTAGACCACCGATGCGATGGTCAGATGACATTGTAAGGGTTGTGGGTCGTATATGGATCAGATTGGCACAGGACCGTGAGGAGTGGCGCAATAAAAAGGAGGCCTATGCCCAGCAGTGGGTTGATGTGGGCTGATTTGATTGATTGATACAAGGTGTAACAAAACACCCCAGTAACATTTAAAGGTGTGATTAAGACCATCAAACTGAATAACTTTCACTATGGAGACATGTTGAAAAAAAAATCTGCTTTTTCATACAAAACTGCAGTACTTACTCGACTCAAATGTATGGGACAACAGACGTTTTTTTTTTTTTTTCGATGTTGTCTCCATTATGAAAGTTGATCAGTTTGATGCTCTGGAACTCTAAACCACTCCTTTAAATATAGGGTCCTTCTTATTACGCTGATACTTTTTTAAGGGGATGATCAGACCATCAAACTGAACAACTTTCTCTATGGTCGACGGTACGTTGTCAATTGCTAATTTTATCGCGAGTCTACCGTCGTTGTTGGTTCTAGTTGATATCTATTCATATGGTAGTATAATACAAGGTGTAGTATAACTAACAGTGTAGGCGGGGAGCGGGAGGCGTGCGCGGGCGCAGTCACACGTCGAAGTCTGCTCCGCCCTTATTGGGCGGCGCTATGAACGGCTCGCTCCACATTCTTCTGAGATCACCCTGGAAACAAATATTATATAAACTATCATAAAACTGTAAAAGAAGTGTCTGTACCACTGATTTACCACTACTGGACGAAGAGTCGGCGCTCAAAAGTGTCCGAATAAAAAGAGAACGAAAACGTAAAAAAGGGAACGAATTACGCCACAGTCTTCGTTTGATCGGGCGACTACGCGCACGCCGTGCCCCGATGGGGGAGTGGGACGGAAAAGAATTTCAGAATTTTCAATGTTTTTAGTTGGTTTATATTACTATACGTACTTATACTCCATTCAAAATAGCAACGAAATTTTAAGGCTATTTTGCATTACAGAAACAGAATTTGAAACACTTCCTCTCACATATTCTTAGAACAGCTTTAGTAACGTCCAAGATATGTCGGATAGTATATCTTTCTAATACTCGTAAGTAAATCATATTTGCTAATCAGAATTGGCCAGAAAGCTATACAGGAATCGGAAAATCTTTTCCTCCTTATTTGGAATAAAGTATAGGTTTGTGTATTTTAGTCTCGGACACTTTATTCGAGTATTTTGTACTAGACCCGGCGTCCATAGTATTCTACGTCAATGGTCTGTACACACGGCGACACATCAAGCTACGCAAAACAAACATAAGCTGGCCGCGCGACGTTATACATTACTCTACCTACGCGCGGCCAGCTTATTTTGGTTTTGCGTACCTTGATGTGTCGCCGTGTGTAGATCATAAATCATAAATTCTTTGTTGTGTTTTTCTTTGTTTTTTGTTATGTGTTCTTTTTTTGTTTTACATAAAAAGATTACGATTTGGTTTTTAGGTTTCCCCGACTCCAAATCACAACATTTTGGATTTTTCATTTGTCAAGTCAAGTCAAAATTGTTTATTCAAAATAATATCATAACTTTTTGACGTCATGTTTTTGAATCTACCACCGCGTCGGAAGGTGTTCCGTTGTAGAGAAGATGCTGCCAGAAACTCTAAAAACTCTGTCTGTTTGTTTGTTCGAGCATCACGCAATGACTGAACCGATTTTGATGAAACTTTTTTTGCTTTATGATTGTCTTAAAATCTGGTACAATAATTTGTGCGGACGAAGTCGCGGGTAAAAGAGCGTAATTAAAACGTTAAGTTCTGATGTGAACCAAGGGAACTTAGGTAATTAGACGGCAAATGTCTCCACTAACATCTTCCACGGTTAAAAGGAGGCCAGCGTCGGTCTAGCTTTCGGAAATACCGATAAATACTTGTCCTTTTCGGAAAAGACCAAAATTAATCGTGGCACAGAATAAATACTAGTACTACCCGCACAGAAGAATCACTTCGAAAACAAATAAATAAATATCGACTCTATCTTCACAGTAATATGGTGTAAAGTTATTTGCACCCGTCATATCGTACAATTCGCGAATAACCTACCAACCGCCACAAACGGCGCGCGTGCAAACAAAAATGAACCTAGTCATTAAACATGAAAGCTTCCTTTACATAGTCTCCCTCTTTCATGTGCTGGCAGCGTGACATCGCTAGGGTTTTCAAGTCTCGCATAAACTACTCACAAAATAATAAGTCTAATGAGATTTGACCAAGAAGTTTACCGAACCTATTCACCCCTCGGTGGGGATCGGCCGTCAAGCGTACCTGAGCTGTGGAGTGAGACAGGTCTGTAGGCCTACCATGAGTTTTTACTGTACTTTACTACTGTAGTAACGTCACCAATTTTGTATTGAATTTCGTACAGCGCTCCTAGTGATTACTAGTCGGGGAAATCTACGGATTTTTGTATGGAGAAGGTTGCATTAATTGCACTTTTGGTGATAATTTGGAAAACATAAATTCTGAATAATCCCCGATTTTTTGTTGTGTATTATTGAATAATTAAGACATTTACAAAACATTAAATTTAGGTATGAACAAAAAATGGAAAACTGGCGATTTTGTACAGGATGGCTTCGTTCAATACGTTTTATTTATAACAATAATAATCCCCGGTTAATATCGTAAATTTGAGTAGATATTTAATATTTTGTAAGTCTTCAAAAATTATAACCTCAAAACTAAATTATTTACTGTTTGTTTTTACACATTAAATTTGCCTTTTGATAATTAACTGTCTCTATTGATGGTATGCTGGTCGAAATAATTTTAGAAATAAGCTTGCCATTTGTACATTAATATCGATTTTAAGGTATTTCTCAGGTTCCTGAGCCAATATAACTACGAAATCTCGACAAAAGTGTTAAAACAACAGTAATATTACTTCAAACACAATTTACTAAAGTGTCTGTAATGCAATCTCAAACCTTATTTTTCCTAGACTACTAGTGATTACGTCGATAATTAATTTCTGCCATATGAAATTGGCGACGTAGCTATAAGTAGTAAAGTGCTGTGAAAACTCAAGGTCTACTGGTCGTGGTAATTTCTCCACAGACTCTCTCGACTGTTCCGCTCACATACTAAAATATGTTTCATGTAGTTAACTACCCTAGTGTATGAATACAATATACGGTGACACGATGATACCTTGACGTAGGCCATGGTGAGGAGGGGTAGCAGCGTGAAGGGCACGAGGTAGAGCAGCGCGGGCTGGGCAGCCTTGAACACCTCCGCGGAGACCGTGGCCGTCAGCAGCCCCAGGAAGTAGCCCAGCAGCGAGCAGTGGAAGTACGTCAGCCGGGAACCCTGCAACAACATGTCTAGTAATGAAATAATACGAAAAGCAATATTTTGATTTCTAAAGTGATCTTTGATTATTTATATGTGGACTGGTTACGCGTGTAATTCTACTAACAAACATTTCTGCCACTTTTTGCGGGGGACGAGGTAACATGAAATCCGCAACTTTGAATTTTATTCCCCATAACTTTAAAATATAATTTTGAATGTTAAAAATAATGAAAAGTGGTCTCGTGTGAACCCCAAACGTTCTAAGTTCGAAGTTATTATTTCACTGTTAGGCTGTCTCGTTTAGTGATAAGGTGTAAAATTGAATGTAAATGCACAAGATCAATTGTGCTTATACCGTGGCAGAGGGGAAATGCTACCGCATGGCTAGTCGTTATAATAATTAGTCAAAGGACGAGCTGGATGCCTACTGCAATGAGTGGCGGGATGTAGCACAGAACAGAGATGTGAAAGAGTTTAGGGGAGACCTTTGCCCAGCAGTGGGACAAAACAGATTAAAAAAACATGTTTCTATCTTTAGTGGTTTAGTCTGTGCGTTGTCCGTCAAGCAGTCAGGCAGGTTACGGAACTGTGGAACTGTTTTATATGACACTAGTAAGGAACATGTTATTAAAATCCAATTAGCATAAGCATATGCTCACGACTATATTCCCCGAGGGGATAGTCAGAGATATTCTGAAACCTCAGAACATCCACGTTTCACCAGTAGTACCGAAACTCTGTCCAATGTGACGGGGGTGAGCCCGTCGCCACTTATAATGGACAGTGGGTACAATACATGCCTCGAAATTGAAGCATGCAGGTTTCCTCACGATGTTTTCCTTCACCGAAAAGCCAGTGGTGTTACAAATCGTACATAAATTCCGAAAAACTCATTGGTACGAGTCGGCGTGGACGGGGATCGAACCATCGCCTCCTGCTCGGCAAGCAACGCTACTCGCCACTGGACCACCACGGCCGTGGAAATCAAATTATGATTCATATTTACTTTCCAGTCGGCCAAACTCAGTCGGTGGTGAGGTGGGCCCGTCGCCACTTTTAATGTACAGTAAACTAAACATATAAACTTTAGAAGATAGTATCAATTATTTTATTAAATAGACTATATATTATTGTATACATAACTTTAGCTTAAGAATTTATATTGTAATAGTTATAAGTCGTGTTATGTTGTAGAGTTTCTGGCCGCACCTTCTCTACGGCGACAACACGTTCCGACGCGGTGGTAGCTTTAAAAAGATTTGACGTTTGATAAGTGTGCTGCAAGCTCCTATATTGAATAAATTATATTGACTTTGACTTTGATAGTAACGATTACGAGAACAAAAGTCTCACCATAGAGCGAGGGCCGGGCACCTGACCCATTTGACATACGAGAGTCGCCTTCTTGTACGCGTCGTACCGCAGCACGAAGCACAGCAGCAACCCTGGCATCACTATGTCGCCCAGCCCTGCAATTAGTAACGCACGTTGAAAACGGGTCCCCTATGTTACTGCGAAAGTCAACACTTAGATTGTCTCTTCATCGAACACCGTTGGTACGCTACGTCGAAAGTTTCGATAAAGAATGGTTTGGTTTGGGTGAAATTGATATCTTTAGCATTCTTTTATAAACTAAGAGTCTACCCATCAAACTGAACAACTTTTACTATGGGAGTGTGGAGGAACTACGGTGGAAGGTTTCTAGGCTAGGTGTGAAGCTTGGGGACCGGCCGTGGTCCAACAGATCTTAGTTGGACCTTGTATATATATCGAATCGCTGTGATTCTTTCTCTTGCGCGATTCATGTCTTGTATGCGGTTGTGAACCTTATGTGTAGCGGCTAACGGGTTACTAATGTGACGTCGCAAGTTGTCTTACGTGCACATTTGCGAGTGCGACCGTAGCGCCATCTGTTAGCTTCGTTGCTATAACTTGTGGGTGTTGACATCTGTGGCAAGTCCCCACAGGAGCAAAAAAAAAATCTGCTGTTGCACACATTTAAGTCAAGTAGGTATTGCAGTTTAGTATGGAACAGCAGATTTTTTTTTTGTTAGAGTCGTTTTGCTCCCATAAAGGATGCTAATGATATCAATTTCATTTCTCATTTGTTCAGAAATGAATAAAATTAATCGAAAAGAAAAACAAATACACTTTATACAGGGTCCAACTTAATATGCTGACACTTTTTTAAGGGAATGATCAGACCGTCAAACTGAACAACTTTCTCTATGGGACCAACTTCGAAAACGCGAAAAAAAAATTAGCTGTCCCATACATTTGGCTCAAAACGGCAAACGTAGTACGTTTGCAGTTTTGTATGGAAGAGCTGATTTTTTTTCGCGATTTCTATGTTGGTGCCATAGAGAAAGTTGTTCATTTTGACGGTCCGATCATCCCCTTAAAAAAGTGTCAGCATATTAAGGACCCTGTATAAAACTCGTTAGTTCGTCGGAAAATGTTTCTGTGAAGGATATCTACTCGTCGGTAGAGTGGAGGATAACAAACCGAGCATAGAGAAGTGTCCCTGGTGGTGCATGGAGGGGAAGACAAGCTTGGCGGGGAGGGAGAGCTTGGGCGCGTCCCTCATGGCGCCGCCGAGCTGCAGGCGCCGCGCCACCACGTTCATCGGGTTCTCCGCCGGCCTGCCCACCAAGGGTTAAGAGAACTTTATTCCGAATGCGTAAATGCGCGCTGCATACAAACGAAGCCTGCTGATATTTTCAATACCAACCAATTAAAGTCAATGAAATTTTGCAGAAACAATCTAGAAACAAATCTCTATGCTTGTATGTTGTCAAATTTTCGTTAAAATATACAGTATCAATGCTAGGATTAATTTAAGATTTGTATGGAAGTCTTTGAGGCGCTGTAACTTTAAAACTATACATTTTAACGAAAATCTGACAAGATACAAGTATAGAGATTTGTTTCTAGATTGTTTCTGAAAAATTTCACTGACTTTAATTGGTATTGAAAATATAACCAGACTTCGTTTGTATGGAGCGCGCCAACAGGAATATACCCTTAAGTCTAGTGTCCGAACGAAAAACCACCTTCAGCCAAACATTTGGGCTTGCCGAAGCTTCGAGTTCAGCCACCTGGCTTCCTACAATGTTCTAGTTAAAATTAATTTCAAATCAAATATACTTTATTTTACACTAAAACATAAACAGTAAAAATACAGATAAAAAATACAAGAGGCACAAAAAGAAGAAATGTATTATGAAAGAAATGTAGTTTCATATTTTGAAAAAAATACCTATAGTTCAATCAAATTAAGGCCTGTAAAATTACCGTTTCGAGTCGCTAAATAAAATCTTAAATATTATTTCATAATTATTTTTTTCAGAATTCAGTAATACCCACGTAACCCCGTATAACGCGCCCGTAACCCGTATAATATAAATATATATATAAATTTACTTACGAACGGCAGACTGCGCCACCAAGGATGTTATTTATCTACCTTCTAGCTTTAATAAATAAGATTTTCCCTGAAACGCATCTCTCGCGTAAAGCAGGGTATTACCGTAAATAAAATTCAAGTAAAAGTTTAAAAAATGTGTGGCAACACTCGACCCCGGGGCCTACAAATCGGCTGAACTTTAAAACTCTTGACTATTCAAATACAAATCAAATTTATCTTAATGTTATGTGTAGTAGATATTCGTCTTTACTTTCGAATAGTGCGTCTGTGTTTAGCACTAATACTTGTGCACTTACTATGTTATATCTTAAGTATAAGCGTATCATCACCACAAATATTTGTAAGTCCTTGACTAAGAGGAAGGATATCTCTTTAAGACTAGAGTGAGCTATACCAATTGTAAAGTGTCCACTTTTTTTGACGTTTAGGTTTGAGTGTGTGGTGTCAAGTAGTATGGACAAAAGGCACCAAGTGACATATGGCCTTATGTTTACGGTCACTTTTCACACACACTAGCTCAAAAATGTTCAAAGTGGACAGCCGCATAAACAAATATCTATAGTTCCATCTCCTTCTACTATTAAAGGTACGTCATAAGACAAAAGAGACCAACTACAATCGTAAATTTATGCGGACTCTATGGATATCCTTCCTCTTAGTTCCTTGACTAACCTGGTGGCAACTTTGACCATGACATTAGTCGTGAAGATGTATGAGGAGAAGAAGACCCAGAAGACGTCGTAGAGGAGCAGCCCGGTCAGCAGCAGCGTGGAGACCTTCAGCGACGGCAGCCGGATCAGCGCGATGAACGTCACGCAGAGCCCCATGCCCATCGCTGCAATATACACATTTATGCATTGAGAAATCGATCAGCATAAGCATTTGACGACTGTATTTTCCGATGAGGTAGTTAGAGATATTCTGAATCCTCAGAACATCCACGTTTCACTAGTATTACCGAAACTGTCCAGTGTGAAGGGGAGTCAGCCCGTCGCGAATTATAATGGACAGTGGGTACAATACATGCCTCGAAATCGAAGCGAGCAGAAGCATATTTCCTCACGATGTTTTCCTTCAACGAAAGGCCAGTGGTGTTACAAATCGTACATAAATTCCGAAAAACTCATTGGTACGAGTCGGCCTGGACGGGGACCGAACCATCGCCTCCTGCACGGCAGGCAAGGTTACTCGCCTCTGGTCTGGACCACCACGGCTTTCCGAAACCGATTAGGGACGTTATTTATTAAAATTCATACTGGAATATGTAGAATTCAACAAACGTTACTTGAGGATTTAAAAAAGGGGAAACTATGGGAAAAATGGAGAAATCGCGAAAAAAAATTCTGCTGCCCCATATATTTGGGTTGAGTAATATTGCAGTTTTGTATGGAACAGCTGCTGATATTTTTTTGGCGATTTCGTTGTTGGTCCTATAGAGAAAGTTATTCAGTTTGATGGTCTGATTGTCTTCTTAAAAAACCGTCAGCATATTAAGTTGGTTGGTACGTGGTTTGCTGTTCATTAGAAGCCTAGTAAATATGCTCACCGTCCATCAGAACCCAGTGGCCAGTAAGCACCCACACGGCTACAATAGCGGCTGCCAACTGCGACGCGGCGAGCTCTAGCGCCGAGTATCTCCCCCAGGCTGGCTGACCTCACCACGAACTGGCAGGACACCCCAGTGGCTAGCTGTCCATTAGAAGCCTAGTAAATATGCTCACCGTCCATCAGAAGCCAGTGGCCAGTAAGCACCCACACGGCTACAATAGCGGCTGCTAACAGCGCCGCGGCGAGCTCTGACACGGGGTATCTCTCGCAGACTGGCGACCAGAAGAGCGCCCACCATTCTATACTAGACGACGTATCAGTGGCTAGCAGTTCATTAGAAGCCTAGAAAATATGCTCACCGTCCATCAGAAGCCAGTGGTTAGTAAACACCCACAAGGCTACAATAACGGCCGCTAAGAGCGCCACCCTCTGGCGCGGGGTATCTCTCGCAGACTGGCAACCAGAAGAACGCCCAACATTCTTAACTGGACGAAGTATCAGTGGCTTGTAGTGCATTAGAAGCCTAGTAAATATTCTCACCGTCCATCAAAAGCCAGTGGCCAGTAAGCACCCACACGGCTACGATAGCGGCTGCTAGCAGCGCCGCGGCGAGCTCTGGCGCCGAGTATCTCCCGCAGACCGGCGACCGCGCGCCGAGCCCTGCTGATCCCGCCACGTACTGGCACAGTGGCGTTAGGAGGAAGGCGAGAGCTGCGCATGCTATTACTGCAATTGGAACGTTATTTATTGTTGTTACCGAGTTGAAATTTGATAAATTAGATTTCTATGATACGAATAGTACGCATGTAACTATATTGATTGTCTCTTATTTACGGAATTCAAACACTTGAAGAATCTCAATTATATTAGGTGACCTCGGGCGTAATGAAAATGCATCTCTAATCTGAGTACAATAAAATTATTAACATAAATGATTTTTCAACACATTTGCTCGTAAAGTGGCTCTTATTGCACCGCTTTTAGATTCATAACGCAGCGTATAAAACACGCGTGCGTTTTACTTTAAATTACCGTACTAGTGCGGTAAATCTGCGCGCACATAATAAGCGCAAGCGGCGCGCGAAAAAAATATTGTTTTCTCTCGAAAGTGTGTTAAAAAAACGTCGTATTAAACGTGTGCATTGGTCATGACACTCTCGGCTCAGTTACGCCCTCGCCTTCGGCTCGAGCTGCAATCCAGTCTCGAGTGTATTTCGACTTAGCTCACTTATGCTATGTACTAATGTAATGCTTTATACTTATAACATAATTTATTAATTTTTAATTCTTATGCCTCGTGTAAAGAAATCATTTATTATCAAAGCAATAGCTAAAAGTAAAAAGTTGTTTAACAAAGAGTGTGAATAACATTTTATGGAATTGATTTTCAGTCTTAGACTACTTATATGCGGACCCGCCTCGCCATAGCATTTCCCCCTCTGCCAAGGTGCAAGATCAAACAATCTTACGCATTTACATTTAATTGTATACCTTATCCCTAAACGCGACATCCTATAATCGCGGAACAATAATTTCGAACTTATGACGTTTGGGGTTCACACGACCCTGTTTATCATGATTTTTAACATTGAAAATTAGAATCTAAACTAATGGAATAAAATTCAAAGTTGCGTATCTTGTGCTACCTCGCCCCCCGCAAAAAGTGGCAGAAAATTTTGTTTTAGGTAGAATTACACGCGTAACTTGTCCTCATATAAGTAGTCTAAGTTTTCAGTAGATGAATTGAATATTGAATTTGAAACAAAACAGTAATATGTGGTCAAAACATAAAGTATGTGACATGTTTATTGTTACGATTTCCTCAACACTTAGATAATAAGTATTGCAGTACCTAAAAACATCCTACTCATAGCTAAAAATAACTGCATTACACAATAACATAAATTTGTTTTCTATCCGTAGTACCACCATTAATGTATCTTATAATAGTCCTTTGATTCGCATGTGCCGGTTATATAATGATCATTGTAAGAGCCTTGATATATTCCATCAAAGCCCAGGACAGTACGCAAGCTCTGTTAAGCTGCTGATGCGCCAAGAATTATAGTGTCTTGCTTCACTTTCATTGTTATTATGTAACAAAAATTTATTTTTTCTCATTTTCTCAAAAACAAAAACAATTTTTTTTCATGTATTCATATAGGTACCTACTCTTATGTTCGGTTTGTCTATTGGTGCTTTTAGTGATAAGACCGCCATTTGAACCCTTACGATCTATTATTCTGTTTTTGTTGCTGTATGATTTTGGTGTGCAAATCCTACTAATATTATAAACGCGAAAGTTTGTAAGTATGGATGGATGTTTGTTACTCTTTCACAAAAACTACTGAATGGATTTTAATAACATTTGGCACTCTTTCCCAAAAACAGTGACGTTCATAATTACAATACAAGAAATAAAAATAAATTAGTATTCCCACATTTTCGACTTAGTAAGGTCAACACATCTTTCATGGGGCACTGTATACGTTATTATAATAAGATACCAGAGAATATACTTAACTTGACGGACAAAAAGTTTAAGTCCCATGTTAAACAAGTCCTCTGTAAAAAAGGTTACTATAAACTCGATGATTATTTGAATGACCAAAATGTCTGGTCTTGACAATGTTACTCTATGTAATTTAATATTGAATTTATGTAATTGTACTTTGTATATTTTGTTTTGTTTAAAAGAAGTGTGTTGTAGAGTTTCTGGCCGCATCTTCTCTACAACGGAACACCTTCCGGCGCGGTGGTAGATTCAAAAACATGACGTCAAAAAGTTTTCTATGTGATATTATTTTGAATAAACAATTTTGACTTTGACTTTGACTAGTGTCCACGAAAGTGTTTTTTTTTATTAGTGGCTTTTAACCCTGAGGTTATGCCAGCCCCATAGTGCTTTAACCTTGAGAGTACACAACAATACAATTAAAACCGAACACTTCCTAACGAATATACCACTAAACACTAGTACTATATATAAAAAGGTACACCATTTTAGCCTCTCCCGACGTACGGGCGGCTAAAATGGTGACAAAAGAGCCTACATTCAAAATAAACTAAACTATTATACAGTAATAGCCTCTGCGATTGATACCGGACACATTCCACTAATAAACGCTGGACATCCTCCACAGTACCTCACACCTCGCAGTTAGGTGAGGGTGCCTTTTTCATTAAAAACGCAAATTTATTTAGTGGAATGTGTCCGGATCTCAGCCTAAAAACTATTTTGATGAGTAAACTTACTGGCAGTGCAGATGGCGACGAGGGTCTGCATGGAGTCGAAGAAGAAGAACATGACGAGCAGGGCCACTGATGAGCCGAGCGGGAAACACAACGCCTGCATCGTGTTCAGCGTCTGGATGTCTAGAACAGAAGTACGACACATTTGTTTGGTTAATTACCATTTAGTACATTATCAGTTGTCACTCTGGACAGATTTTGATTACTTCGAGTGAAAAGTGGATATGCTGCTATAGAAAATATCTTTGACACGTCACACGTCAATGATACTTATATAGAGGTCCAACTTAATATGCTGACACTTTTTTAAGCAGATGATCACACCATCAAACTGAACAACTTTCTCTATGACACCAACATCGAAATCGCGAAAAAAAATCAGGTCTTCCATACAAAGCTGATATTTTTTTCGCGATTTCGATGTTGGTCCCATAGAGAAAGTTGTTCATTTTGACGGTCTGATCATCCCCTTAACAAAGTGTCAGCATATTAAGTTGGACCCTACATGTATTTCAAATACAGTGACTGCTGAATATCAGCTGAAGAAAAGCATCTGGGTACGCAGGATGTTTTATATTTAATTAGTCATCCAGTCCTTATCCTCAAAGATAGTTTAATGTTCCTTGTCAGTTTAGACTAAAATTTGAAGTATATTCTGGATTTGGTCTGTGTACTTAAGTTTAGAGCTTAAAAGCACAGTGAGGCCTCGTGCTCGCGCTCCGCTCGCTCCGTGTCAGGGGGCCAAGTATCTAGCTATATTAAACTTACTATTAGAGGAGCAGGTGGAGGCGGGCTTGCCGCCGAGCAGTGACGCCTCGTGTTCGCGCTCCGCTCGCTCCCGTGCCTCCCGCTCCATGTTCAGGGAGCGGAAGCTGCCGTACACTATGAGGAGCATTGAGATCAGGCATGCGGAGACCCTGCGAAGATAGTAATGTTATGTTAAAATTTTATTATTTTGTATCAACATATATATTAGAAAGAAATCTTTTGGTACTGATACTAACAATTGCTCCCACCCGTCTTAAAATAATTTAAATTAAGTGATAGTGTATAGTGAACCTGATATACATTAGTGCTAGAACCTACCCTAAAATTACAAATTTAATAAAACCCCCAACGCCAAAAACGAACATTTAAAAAGTAAAAAATAATTCTGTCACCTACATCCCCAAGATGTAAGCAAGTGTATGTTTTACATCTTAACTCTCTTTAAGATATTTTAGGTCAATTAATGCGTAGGGGACCGTTTTGAAATGACCATTGATTTTTTTTAAATTCCTTGCGGTCCCCGACACATTGACCTAATTTTATTTTATTTCATAATTTTTAAAGTTACATGAAAACTGCTGAATCGATTATTACTAACTATAGCTAGGAACCACACCGCAAGGAATCTTGCTTTCATGTTAATAAAACGCGTCAAAATCGGTCCATCCGTTCGAGAGCTATCATGCCACAGACAGACAGACACACAGACATTAGCGTCAAACTTATAACACCCCTCTTTTGGCGTCGGGGGTTAAAAAACATCGAAGCATTTAGGTCATCGTGGCATTACAACATTTACAACTAAAATTAACAATAGTGACCATCGGTTTGGAAAGAGCGCGATAAGACGGACGTCGGTCAGACAGGTCGAGACAGCTCTTTATAAAATAAGTGTAGATTAACAATGCGTAGTTCAAATCAGTACAAAGCAGTGCGTGGTGGGAACAGTGTGGGCACCTCTCCTGAATACCACTGTCCACGTATTGTGGCAGCTGGTTTTAGCTGGTTGTAGCCTGCCTAAATAAGTACCCATCAACTTAGAATGATAAAGGATATCAATCCTTCTTACAAGCATGGAAACACGAAAATTGGCTATGGCAGTCGGTAATGTTCAACCTTCTTCGGACGTCGATGTTTCAAACTTTAGGTTTGTCCCAAAGAGATTATACCTAATAGAGCCATACCAATTGTAAACTGTCCACTTTTTTTGACGTTTAGGTTTGAGTGTGTGGTGTCAAGTAGTATGGACAAAAGAGGACCAAGTGACATATGGCCTTATGTTTACGGTCACTTTTCACACACACTAGCTCAAAAAAAAGTGGACAGCCGCATAAACAAATATCTATAGTTCCATCTCCTTCTACTATTAAAGGTACGTCATAAGACAAAAGAGACTAACTACAATCGTAAATTTATGCGGACTCTATGGAGATCCTTCCTCTGAGGTTTGTCCCTTTCAGCGGAGAATTAAAAAGTTTCATTTCGAACGTTTTGTTCAGTTCTCATTATCACGTTTGGAAAACGCATTTTTGCCTCTATTCATTTGATACATTAAAACGTTTTACAACTTTTATTACAAATCACTTATTCTCGCAACAACAAAAAATCACTCGCGACAAATTGAGGTCACTCTCTAAAGCCACTACAATTGGTCATTTCTGGCCGATTTCTAAACTAGATTACGTACATTTATATCTTAGACGAAATAGCTTGAAATCGAAAGTTTTATACAACTTTAGCAATACACTTAATTGACAAAATTATTTTAAAACATTCTTTTTATTTGATTTATGGATAGTTTACTGTTAAATAAGAGACCCGTATTTTGTATTTTTTCCCAGTTTTCTTTCGTTTCAGAGATAATATCTACTAAAAAATTGTCTGACGTAAGTTACAAAGGTAGGCTGTATGGCAGTAATACCTTTGCCCAATATTAAAAAACAATTAACGTAGGTACAGGGCGCTGCCTCCACGCAAGAAATTCAAAATCACGCATAACCTGGCAACACCACCATACTAAAACGCTGTAGTTCCTCAAACATTCATGTCACGACTTTATAGACAGACTGTACGTTCCGTTGCCAACTTGTCAAGACTTTTTTTTTAATTACCTGCTACATCTGAAGGCAAAGGGTATCTGATTGGAAAACAGATTTAAATAAATACCGACTCTCTCTGCACGGCAATAAGGTGCAAAGTTATCCGCACCCGTCCTATCGTACAATTCGCGAATAACCTACCAACCGTCACAACGACGCGCGTGCAAACAAAAATGAACCGAGTCATTAGACATGAAAGCTTCCTTTACATAGTCTCCCTCTTTCATTCTTTTTCGTGCTGGCAGACATTGCTAGGGTTTTCAAGTCTCGCATTGACTATTCACCAAATGGCGGCAAGTCTAATGGGATTTGGCCAAGAAGTTTACACGGTATACCTAACCTATTGACATTCACCACTCGGTGTGGATAGGCCGTCAAGCGTACTTGAACTGTGGAGACAGACCAGGGCCTATAGACAAAATATATTTCGATTAGCGTTAACAACAGTAGAAAACATAAAAATGTATGGACTTGACGTATGGTGACGAAAGCAAACGTCAAAATGTTTCGATAGCTAATGTCAAATCCATACATTCTGTCATTTTCTACTAGCGTCAACGCCAATAGAATGTCACTTTGTCTAGGGGGGCTGGTTATACAGGGTGTCTCAAAAGAAATTTTATATTTATTTAGCTTACTGCGTGAGCGCAACGTATCCGAGGGGCGCGGGGGTTATGTCAATCGGTAGCCTGGCTCTTCGGAATTCAGTCGCTATGGAGCGTTTCTCGGGAGCAGACCGCGCGTTGTGCGTGCGAGAGTTTTACAAAAACGGTGATTCGGCGACTGTAGCGCGTAGAAAATTCTGCAGTATTCGAGGTTTTCGCCACTTAAATGATGCGCCAAGCATTCCTCTCATTCGACATTGGGTTAAAAAGTTTGAAGAGACCGGTACAACGCTAGATAAATCAAAATCCGGGCGACCTAGGTCATCAAGAACGGTAGAAAACGTGGAGAATGTTAATCAGTCTGTTCGTGACGACCCGAACCTTTCAATTCGGAAGCGCGCAAGTGCTTTAAATGTGCATAGATCATCATTACATCGCATCATGCACAAAGACCTAAAGCTGCACCCCTACAAAATTCAATTGGTGCAAGAATTAAAGCCCCAAGATGCCAGTCAGAGGCTTCATTTCGTAAATCAGGTGATTGAGCGATTTTCAACGTTTACCAACATTTTGTTTTCGGATGAAGCTCATTTTCATCTTAATGGCCACGTAAATAAGCAGAACTGCCGCTACTGGAGTGCAACGAATCCAAAACGCAAACATCAGAAACCCGATAAACCGACTTCACTGGCCCATTTGAAAGAAAATATCCGTCACGAAATGGCAGCCATCCCTGAATCCACCTGCCGAGCCGTCATAAGTAATTTTACTGTTCGATTAAATGAGTGCCGAGAACGCGAGGGTCTACATTTAGACGATATCATTTTTAAGAAATAAATCCCCAAAAAGTGTATTTCAATAATTAATAAACATTTTTTCTATATACGGCTTACTTTTTTTTTAATCGATCCACTAAATATAAAATTTCTTTTGAGACACCCTGTAGTAACTCCAATAGGCAGTTCTTTCCTTTTTTTAGGGTTCCGTAGTTAAGTGCATTTCTTTGAACATCAAAGACTTAGGGTAGATATGACTATTATTTTCCGCTTCAACGATCATCCCTCGCATTAGGGTAATAGCAGACTATTGTTCCATGATTAGAACTAATTGATATAGAAGAGATAATTGATATTTTATTTTTCATGTTTTATCCACAGAGCACGGTCTTCGATTCCACGTTTTTATAATGGACGCAAAAGCTGCGAACTGGGATTATTAACCATAATATGCCCATGATAGATCGATAAAATAAACCTTAGTTCGAATTTATTGATTCTACATGTATCCCATGTCAGCTTAATCAAATTGAAAAAGTCGGGCGGCGAGCGGGATTCGAACCCACGACCTGCCTAATTTCGTCGTAGCCTGCGGGGCGCCGAAAGCTCTATTGGAGTGGAGCATGCCCCGGATAGGCAGGTCGTGAGTTCGAATCCCGCTCGCCGCCGGACTTCTTCAATCTTTAATTTTAAACCTTAGTTTATGCATTATTTATATATTTATTACATTGACGATGAGTTTAAAGTATTTTTCGGCCTGCATGGCCTACATTTTCAGTTTGTTGTGTTGACATTTATTTTTAACGAATACAATTTTTTTTAGAAGCGCTCGTTGGCGTAGTGGATCTTCGGTATTGGAAACGATCACAGAAGTTAAGCAACGTCAGGTCCGGCCAGTATTTGGATGGGTGTCCGTTTAGTGGTTTTAGATCTAGAGCGTTTCCGTGCTTCAAAGTCACGTTAAGCAGTTGGTCTCAGATAGTTCCTTCAGATGGCTTTGTAACTATTCGTTAATCCAGGTCAGATGCCTATTAAGGCGGTTTGAAAATACTCTGACAGCAAGTTGACCACTAACTTTCCTCCACCAACCCGCACCGGGCCCGCGTGGTGGAGTATGGCCCACTCCCTCTCACCCTTATTCGAGAGAGGAGGCCTTTGCCCTGCAGTGGGATTCTATAGCCTATAACTTATTTTTTAAATTGATTTGTTTAACATGACCTGGTCTTCAACCAAAGTCAAACACTTTGGTCGAAGGATCTTGTATTGTGCTTGTTTCAGATTATATTGGTTACAAGATCTATAACGAATTATAACTGTAATTTTTTACTTTGATGGAAGACTGCTAGGCTTTTAAGCATATATTTTGTTTCTGTGATATTCATATCCACTGTCTTAAAATTAGTAACTAAATATGAACAAGCGAAATCGCTAAGAACTGTCAAAAAACACCACTTTGATTTGATACCGATTGAATCGGGTAGTTTAGTTACACAATAAGGCCGCCGATTGGTTTCCTTTCCTAACGATGTCATTATAAACCTTTGACTAATTATTATAAGGACTAGCCTTGCGATAGCATTTCCCCTCTGCCACGGTATAAGCACAATTGATCTTGTGCATTTACATTCAATTTTACACCTTATCACTAAACGAGACAGCCTATAATTGCGAAATAATAACTTCGAACTTAGAACGTTTGGGGTTCACACGAGGCTACTTTTCATGATTTTTAACATTCAAAATTAGAATCTAAAGTTATGGGGAATAAAATCCAAAGTTGCGGATTTCATGTTACCTCGCCCCCCGCAAAAAGTGGCAGAAATGTTTGTTAGTAGAATTACACGCGTAACCAGTCCACATAATTAAATAGTCAAAGTTATAAACACATTTAACAATATTTTTCAGTTTTCATCACAATGATCTGCCCACGCCACAAGTGTTAGCCTATCGACCCCGCACCTAATTAAATGAAGCATCATGTCCGCGGCTTGGCGCCCTAATGAAACTTAATAGCCCCGCGCAGTCCCCTCCAATTAACGGTGCTAAGTCAGCGGACCAGACAAACAATGCGGGTACTTGATTACATCTGGTTTGGTGCACTTTGGCTGCTTATTATCTAGACTTTTGACTATATATACAACGTGTTAATGAATAAACGAAAAACCCCATACACCCCAACTGATTTTATAACAAAATAATTCGATCGATTCTATAACAGAATCTTCTTATCGTGTGGGCAGCAACCGCCTTACTGCCTCTGACGTGGTTTTTATGTAACGACCACTACCACCAAAGATTGTAGCAGAGATTGTAAGGGACAAATATTTGTATGATGAATATGAATATTTGTACCCGAGTCATGGTTGTTTGTATCTATACAACGTGTTAATGAATAAGCGCAAAACCTCATACACCCCAACTGATTTGTAACAAAATAATTAGATTGAAACAATAATTTCATTATTTTAATAGTTAAAATTTAAAGTTATTCGCATTTTAAGTTTTCAGGCAAAAATTATTTGTTATCATTTCAGCTACGAATGAAAACGCTAACGTGCTCATGGATACATTTTAAGAATCTTGTTTTGGTAGTAAGTAGGGTGAGTGTTCCTGAGCGGTGGGTTGACATCGAGTTCAGAAAATTAGAAATTTTACAAACAAATTATTTTATATTTTGAAAAGAAATATCTATTTTGAAACCATGATAATTCGATTCTGCTCTCGATTTTAAACAAACTACTTTCTAGTTTTGCGTTTATTCATTAACACGTTGTATAAATAGTCAAAGAGCTAGACCAATAGCAGAAACTTGTGGGCACGGTAGTAACTGAGATCACAGATAAATACGAGTAGTATAAATTGCTTTCAATTGCCAATTTTATGATAAGATAGAACCAATATAGCGCTTAAGTTGATGATGGTATAGAAATATTGAAGAGCTTTCTTGGTAAAACACTGTTAAAGTGTTTTTATTTGCATATTATATTGCATGGTTTTATCGGGTCGTTTTCGACCCAGTGTGTATATATGTTTACCGACTACTTTCCGACGGTGAAGGAAATCGTCGTGAGGAAACCTGCATATACGCTGAAGAAGAAATGTTGTTGCCTATCTATACAGGTGTAAGGAAAAGTATCATTAAGTTTTAAACCACATACTCTACTCATCAAACTGAACAACCATTAGTACGGGAGCAAACCTGTCAGAACAAAAAAAAACAGCTGTCATATTTTAGCATTGCAGTTTAGTATGGAACAGCTGTTTTTTTTGCGCTGACAGGTTTGCTCCCCATAGTAAAAGTTGTTTAGTTTGATGGGTAGAATATGTGGTTTAAAAGTTAATGATACTTTTCCTTACACCCTGTATACCTTCCTTGAGACTCAAGACTCGTATTTCGTAAGTATAAACTAACTTGGAAGAGTCCATGATTGAGTACGCCCACTTGTACTCTTGGTACTCCATGTTGGCTGCGACTAGCGGCATGCTGGCCTCTGTTGTCAGACAGCCTCGAGGTTCACAGAATCACGGCTTGGGTGCACGCTAGAGGATGAAGTATAAACTAACTTGGAAGAGTCCATGATTGAGTACGCCCACTTGTACTCTTGGTACTCCATGTTGGCTGCAACTTGCATCATGCCGGCCTCTGATGTCAGACAGACTCGAGGCTCATAGAATCACGGCTTGGGTGCATGCTAGAGGATGAAGTATAAACTAACTTGGAAGAGTCCATGATTGAGTATGCCCACTTGTACTCTTGGTACTCCATGTTGGCTGCGACTTACGGCATGCTGGCCTCTGTTGTCAGACAGACTCGAGGCTCATAGAATCACGGCTTGCGTGCACGCAAGAGGATGAAGTATAAACTAACTTGGAAGAGTCCATGATTGAGTATGCCCACTTGTACTCTTGGTACTCCATGTTGGCTGCGACTTGCGGCATGCTGGCCTCTGTTGTCAGACAGACTCGAGGCTCGTAGGATCACGGGGGCTTGGGCGCACTGCAACAAGATACACCGTATATTGACTGAGTTATCGCAAATCTCCAGAACTACAATATGCATATGTACAAAAACTCAAGATCGTGTAATTTTCAAGGACGGCAAAAATTTTGCTGCAACTAAATTCTAACCATGCAGTTGTAGCAAGGATAATTTTTTGCATATTTAAGTGTTTTTGTATAAAAATGGCAGTGGAATATTTTCTGGAAAAATTCCAAACTTGTTCTGTTATCGACTTCTTTATTAACAGATTATTAACAATTGCCCGCGACTTCGTGCAAATTTACACTTTAACACAACTTTTAAGGGGGCTAACTATCGAACAATCCTTTCATACATCCTCAGTAGAATATACAGTGTTAGGGTAAACATTTGCATTACTTTAAGGGATGATTTTACCCACGATACTGATCAACTTCCCTAATGAAATTTTTCAGAAACAATCTAGAAACTAATCTCTATGTTTGTATGAAGTCAGATTTTCGTTAAAATGTATAGTTTTAAAGTGACCGTACCTCAAAGATTTCCATACAAATCTTAAACTAATCCTAGCGCTAAAACTGTATATTTTAACGAAAATCTGACTTCATACAAACATAGAGATTATTTTCTAGATTGTTTCTGAAAAATTTCATTGACTTTAATCTAGAAAATTTCAAAGCTTATATCTTAATAATTAACATAACATAAATATTCTTTATTTTCACACCAAAAACATACAGCAACAAAAACAGAATAATAGAACGTAAGGGTACAGCGGTCTTATCACTAAAAGCGATTTCTTCCAGACAACCATTAAAGTCCAACCGCTGAAAGATTGCGTTTGACAGTTACCATAAAATTGTAAAAAACTGAATGAAAATATTGTTTACCTGTGCTCACTCTAGTACACAGGGCACTAGCTGCCCTTTTAAGTTCAAAAAGTTACTAAATAATGATCGGCATTTATAGTTTTCATTCAGTTTTTTACAATTTTATGGTATCTGTCAAACGCATTCTCTGAACGGCCGAACTTTATATTATAAATTGCAAATGTTATTTGATACGCGGCATCTAGTGTTTCTAAACTATTTTTCAATATATAAAATATTACTGTTATTAATACCGTCTACGAGCTTTGACTATTTATATGTGGACTGGTTACGCGTGTAATTCTACTAACAAACATTTCTGCCACTTTTTGCGGGGGGCGAGGTTACATGAAATCCGCAACTTTGGATTTTATTCCCCATAACTTTAGATTCTAATTTTGAATGTTAAAAATCATGAAAAGTAGTCTCGTGTGAACCCCAAACGTTCTATGTTTTAAGTTATTATTTTGCAATTATAGGCTGTCTCGTTTAGTGATAAGGTGTAAAATTAAATGTAAATGCACAAGATCAATTGTGCTTATACCGTGGCAGAGGGGAAATGCTACCGCAAGGCTAGTCCTTATAATAATTAGTCAAAGTCTACGAGTATTATGCGACAACTCTGCAACCACCTTAAGCAAAGCTGGTTGAAAACACTTGACAGAGTTATGAAAATGTAGGGTCCTGACTGATTCTTCCATATCGCGGGTCAACAACTTTGGGTCATAGATAAGATAAAAAGGAAGGCTTATCCCTTATGTGACTAGGCCATTCCTCTGTTTTATACAAACAAACATGGTAAGAAAAATAAATAATGGTGATAAGAAATGGTTGAAGAATGGGTAATATGTGGGCGTTCAAGCCAAAAGGGTCCAGTTGCGTAGTGGGGTTCCGTAGTCAATCAAGGAACCCTTACACTTTCGTCCATTCTGTCTGTCTGTCTGACTGCCCCGCCTCAAGAACTTAATCAATATTGCACCTATTTAATCGAGATTTGGCATGAAGACAGATAACTGTAACCCAAAAACAGAAATGTAATAGTTAGGAAGAAAAACACCCCCACCAATCAACCCACCCGGGGAGGGGGGGGGGGGGGCATACAAACCAAGTCTGGTGATATTTTCAATACTAACAAATAAAAATTAATGACATTTCTCAGAAACAATCTAGAAACTAATCTCTGTGGAATGGAAATCTTTTAACTTTAAAACTGATTTTAACGAAAATCTGACTTCATACAAACATAGAGAGTAGTTACTAGATTGTTTCTGAAAAATTTCATTGACTTTAATTGATTAGTATTGAAAATATCACCAGACTTCGTTTGTATGGAGCGCGCTCCAAATTATATTTCCTTAACAGTGTAATCCAACACAACATACCTACAACAAAAGTTAATATTAATGTACACGACACCAGTTCCGCTACGGAACTACCAACACGGAACAACTGGGAATAAACGCATATTTCACAACAGTTTATACAATAAAACTTAGTCGGGGAAATCTACTGATTTTTGTATGGAGTAGGTTGCATTAATTGTACTTTTGGTGAAAATTTGGAATATAGTAGATACATACCTGAAAAACATAAATTCTCAATAATCCCCGATTTTTTATGTTGTATTATTGAATAATTAAGACATTTACAAAACATTAAATTTAGGTATGAACAAAAAATGGAAAACTGATGATTTTGTACAGGATGGCTTCGTTCAATACGTTTTACTTATAACAATAATAATTCACGGTTAATATCGTTAATTTGGGTAGATATTTAATATTTTGTAAGTCTCCAAAAATTATAACCTCAAAACTGAATTGTTTACTGTTTGTTTTTACACATTAAATTTGCCTTTTGATAATAAACTGTCTCTATAGCTGGTATGCTGGTCGAAATATTTTTAGAAATACGCTTGCCACTTGTACATTAATATCGATTTTAAGATATTTCTCAGGTTCCTGAGCCTATATAACCACGAAATCTCGACAAAAGTGTTATAAACTAACAGTAATATTATTTCAAACACAATTTACTAAAGTGTCTGTAATGCAATCTCAAACCTTATTTTTCCTAGACTAACTGTAAAACCAGGAACTGTCACATTAGACACACAGCAAAATTGTAACGGCAGTGAACAGCAAAACATAAAGGTAAGACTGATATTGGGCAGGCGATATTTGAACTGAAAACAAAGTGTGGATCATCTCATAACACGCTCGCAACCTGATATTTTAATACAACAATCGATTTAAACATATTGTATGAGAAATCGCTACTGAGTAGGATTCATCGTTCTTAATACATATTATTTTGAGAAGATTTTTATTGAAATTTGTTATCAATGGGGAACTTGCACCAAAATTATAATGAGAAAGTATCTTAATAGTTCAATAATAATAGTTGTGAATAGAGGTCATATATAGGGTCCAACTTATTACGCCGACACTTTTTTAAATGGAAGATCAGACCATCAAACTGAACAACTTTCTCTATGGGACCTACATCAAAACCGCGAAAAAATATTCTGCTGTCCCATATACTTGGCTCAAGTAGGTTTACAGTTTTGTATGGAAGAGCAGATTTTTTTTTCGATATTTCGATGTTGGTCCCATAGAGAAATTTGTTCAGTTTGACGTTTTGATCATCCCCTTAAAACAGTGTCAGCATATTAAGAAGGACCCTATAGATGTCAATAATAGAGGTCAATAGAACATAACTGAAAGATTTATTCTAAAGTTTTTATTTTTTACGAAATATTTCAATTATAAGTTACGTGGATAGGAACGTAATTTCAAACACCATTCAGCTCAAAAAAAAAAATCTTTTTTTGTTATAAAATAAAATTTAAAAAAAATTGGCATTGGCAAGTGCATTGGCACTAGTAGGTATGTTAAAGAGAGTGTACGTTCATAATAATTCACTATAAATTGCGTGGATATTAAAATATAAGAATAGGTAGTTAGTGACGCTAACCACTGCGCCGGAAAGAGTTAAGTAAACTTCTAAGAATTCATAGCATAGCATGCATAGCATATGCTCACGACTATATTCCCCGAGGGGGTAGTCAGAGATATTCCGAAAACTGAGAACATCCACGTTTCACTAGTAGTACCGAATCTCTTTCCAGTGTGACGGGGAGTGAGCCCGTCGCCACTTTTACAGTGTGACAGGGAGTGAGCCCGTCGCCATTCTAAGAATTCAAAAAAAAAAACACTTTAATGTTTAAGATATCAAAAGTTTCATCCAAATAGGTCCGGTAGTTTTTGCGTGATACTCGAACAAACAAACAACGAACAGACAGGAAAATTAAGAATATCGGTAATTTGGAGTCAGGTACAGATAACACCAAGTAACCATTTTGTTAGTAAATATCTTCAATGTGCAGACACTCTTCTGTTCTGTTATAGTTTTATAGTAGACTAGAGTTTACCCGCGCACAAATTATCCAGATTTTAAGTCAGATTATATAAGCTATCAAACAAAAAAATTGCATCAAAATCGGTTCAGTAGTTTTTGCGTGATGCTGTTACAAACAGACAAAAATTCTAAAACTGGTTGATTTGGAGTCCGGGATACCTAAAAACCATATCGTAATCTTTTTCATGTAAATATCTTCAATGTACAGACACACTTCTGTTACAGTTTTATAATAGTTAAGAAGACTAGCGGCCCGCCCCGGCTTCGCACGGGTGGATATAAAATATAGCTTATGTTCATCACGGATAATGTAGCATTTTAATGGTGAAAGAATTATTCTGATTGGTCCATTAGTTTCGGAGCCTATTCAATACAAACAACGAAACAAAAATCAAATCTTTCCTCTTTATAATATCATTGTAGATATTTGGTAGTTTCCATACAAATTGTGATGTCCATAATTATAACACTCGAAACAAAAATAAACTGATATTTCCACACTTTCGGCTTAGTAGGGTCAACACGTCTTTCATGGGTCACTGTATACGTTGTTATAATAAAATCCCCGAGACCATTTTGAACCTTTCCGAAAACATGTTTAAAACTTATATCAAAAAAGGCATCTGTAAAAAAGCATATTATAAACTGGATGATTATTTAAATGATCAAAATGCTTGGGTCTGAGGTCACTAGCTTATAGTTAATTTACTTTACTGTATAGTATCAATTATTTTATTAAATAGACTATGTATTATTGTATACATAACTTTAGCTTAAGAATTTATATTGTAATAGTTATTAAGTCGTGTTATGTTGTAGAGTTTCTGGCCGCATCTTCTCTACAGCGACAACACGTTCCGACGCGGTGGTAGCTTTAAAAAGATTTGACGTTTGATAAGTGTGCTTCAAGCTCTTATATTGAATAAATTATTGGGAGTCGCGTTGCAATTCTGGCGGAGTACGGACGCTTGCGTATCGACGCGTCGGGATTGCACGTGGCTCCACCATTTTGTGAACTCTTTTGTGTTTTAACCTTAAAACAATCACTTGAGATTATAACCTACTTACATTGGCAAAACTGCCACTCTAGACTTAATAAATACCACTGATCATTTTCCTTCATATAATATCCACATAACGAGACATTGGCTGAATTGTGATAACGCATCGGATGCCACTAAACAAAAATTGAATTGAATTGAATAAATTATATTGACTTTGACTTGACTTGACTTCAAAGCCAGGTAGGCGACTAGAATTTCATACAAACAGCAAGTAATAGAAGTTACTACAATGCCCACTCAGTAATATTTTAATGACAATAAGGAAAACAATAAAACGCAACAAGCTAATAAATAATTCAATACAATTGAATTAGGCCTGCTGTAAAACTAGTAGTTAGCTTATATTTGCTTTATTTAATGTCTTGGGTTGCTTTTTTTAATGTCATCATCATCAGCAACTTTTACAATGAGAGCAAACCTACTGTACTGTACCATACTAAACTGCAATCTTCAATGCCTCCTACTAGACTTAAATGTATTGTATATTTTTTTGCTCCGATCAGTTTGCTCCCAAAGTAAAAGTTGCTCAATTTGATGGGTAGTCTCTTAGTTTAAAAGGATGCTAATGATATCAATTTCAACCTGTCAATTAAAGCAAACTCACATTGGTCATTTAGAAGTATGTTGAGAATTTAATAAACTACAACATGAAACATCTTCAACTTCAATTAGTCTCACTTAAAAATATTTACCAACTTATTACAATTGACAACATTTCATTTTTTTAACCAGCTGTTTTTAATAAAAATATAAATGTAGGTTAAAAAATAAGAGATACGTATTTTTCCGATTTTATTTTTGACTGATATTTCTATTTTTAATTTACTTTTGAATTTTCTGAAAAACGTAGGATTTATGGGTAAGATCCCTTGGCCGCAATAACATTAAAAATAAAAACTGTCAAATACAATAGAAAAGCCAAGCAGGCAAAGGAATAAAATCTCATTCAACCGCTATTATTTATTTATTTTTCAGTATTTTTCTAATAACTCGAGAAATAATGTATAGAAAAATCTGATAATTTTGAGTTCCGTGACGTGAACCAGTGAGAGCTTTGAATCACATAATCTCCAAATGGTTTTCTTATTTTGGTATCTTTCTTAAAATGAAATGTTGTCAATTAGTCTCGCTTAAAAATATTTACCAACTTATTACAATTACTTATTTATTTTAGCAAATGAGGCCACCATTTATTGTGTCCTCTTCACTTTGTAAGTATTTTGTAATTTGTATGTGTCTGGTGAATATTTACTTGACAAAATTTACATAAAGTAACCAATTTCTCAAGCACTCGTTGGCGTACTAGAGCTTCGGTATTGGAAACGATCACCGAAGTTTAGCAACGTCAGGTCCGGTCAGTCTTTGGATGGGTGACCGTTTAGTGGTATTTCATCTCGAGCGTTTCCGTGCTTCGGAAGGCACGTTAAGCAGTTGGTCTCGGATAGTTCCGTCAGATGGCGTTGTAACTATTTGTTAAGCCAGGTCAGAGGCCTATTAAGGCAGCTTGAAAATTTTCTGACAGCAAGTTAACCACTAACTTCCCTCCACCAACACATACTGGGCCCGCGTGATGGAGTATGGCCCCACTCCCTCTCACCCTTATTCGTGAGAGCAGGCCTTTGCCCTGCAGTGGGATTCTACAGGCTATAGCGTAACGTAACGTAAACAATTTCTGTAAAATATTTAGTTATAAATGAAGGCATCCTGACAGTGGGAAGGTGTGAAGTGCATCCAAAGGAACTGGTCGTGGTCCTCATTTAATATAAACCATATAATATAAAAAGTTTAAAAAAAAAAATTACATCATTCAATTTTATTATTTTAGCTTTTAAGATCTTCTTCTTATCATGTGGGCAAGCCCTGGTGTCAGAGTTTTTTCAAACCGCCTTACGGCCTCTGGCGTGGTTTTTATGTAACAACTAGTGATGCAACGAATACGAATACGAATATTCGTATTCGCCGAATATCAGCCAATCACCGAATATTCGTATTCGGAGAATATCAGGAAGACATTCGTAATTAAATGTTTTCACAAAACCCACTTAATTTTTGTCAGAAAAGACATACATTTTCCTACGCTGCCGCTGAATATGTTTTTCCAGAAACAGTCATCTTTCAAATTATCCACTGTGTCTCCAAAAATAAAATTTTTCAAGGGTTTCGAGAGTCAAAAAAGGGTTTTCTTTTACCACCCATAAAAGTGTCTTTTAACAGGTCTTTTAAAATGGAACAAAACATTGGTCAGGACTTTAGGAATTTTAGAGCTTGTCCGACACGCTGTCGAATTTGATTATTTAAATAATATTTCGAATGATTAACGTGTCTTTTCAACATTTTAAATTATTTTTCCCTATTCGTATTCGTATTCGCCGAATAGTAGGATTGATATTCGTATTCGTATTCGTAAAAGTACTATTCGTTGCATCACTAGTAACAACTACCACGAGAGATATAAGCCAGGACGAACGGCTTAACGTGCTATCCGAAACACGGAATCATCTTTCTTTTCGGACAATCAGGTGATTCGGCCTGCAATGTCCTAACCAACTGGGGAAAAAAGCACAAAGTGACATATCACTATACTTCATTCCAAATAAGGACGACGAGATTTTCCGATTCCTATTTCGCTTTCTGGCCAATTCTGATTACCAAATGTAATTAATTTATTCGATACATATCTTGGATGTTACTAAAGCTGTTCTAAGAATAAGTGAGAGGAAGTGTTTCAAATCTCTGTTTCTGTAATTCAAAATAGCCTTAAAATTTTGTTGCTATTTTGAATGGAGTTTAGGTATCCCCCGTGGGAATTTAACCCACAACCTCCGTGTCAAGAGCCCAATGCTCAGCTTTTAAGATAATAAGTAAATACACTGATAATTCACACTTTCATTCATTGCTGAAAGTCTAGTGTTTTCGACCCTATCACACTGAACAAATGCTCAAAAGTTATTTATGATTCAACACTTTGAAGCACAGTTTGGCTTCATGAAGACATTTTAATATAACACCATATCTACAGACTATGATTAACAATTTAAGATAAGAATAATTTTAGATTTACATGTTAAATTGATAAACAAACTTAAAATTTTCATTTTTAATTTTTTTTCATAGCATATTGTATGATTCCATGTTTTATAAACAGATATTAAAAATTGTTATCTTCAAGAAAAAGCGCTGTAAAGTAGGTCAATAATTACTTCTTCAAGAATAATGATAATAAATTATAGATATCAGAACACTTGTTGAAACAATGTATGTGTTACCAAAACGGTATTTCGACACAGGATACGACAATAGAATCGAAAATACGGTGTTGGAAGAAGTAGAGCACGAAAATACTGTACTACAATAAAGTGAAAGGGTGCCTAAACGAGACCTCTCATTATGTGACGAATAAAACAATGCTCGCAGAACACGAGTGTCACTGACCGACATGTTGCATTGTAATTAGCTTGTTTTGATAATTACAACTGAATTAGTAATTAGGGAAAGATCACAAACACAAAATTAACTACCGAAGCAAGATAATTATGGACCGACAAGAATAAAACACTTACCAATCTCAGGGACTGTTCCGAAAAATGCACTTTTATCAGCCCCGTGATCCCATATTTAACTAATTATAACAACTACAGTATATTCACATTAGAATAAATTGATTTTCTACGAATTTATTTACGAAAAGTACCCTACGCTCGCTCGATCGACAGCCATAATCAATCATAGACAATATAAACCAACGATGAAAAAGTTTAATAACAATAAAATTCGGATACATGTACAAAAAAACTTGCACTTCCCTTGTTTCGTCAAGTGCGTGAACGAATCCGAACCGAATTCAAAACAATTTTCTCTATGGATAACCTATAAAATACTACTGTCAAAGTCAACATTGAGCAATTTTGTTTTGTTAAATTTCGTTAAAAATCTATCTAAAATGAAATTAACACAAATATTATTCCGCCGCAATCGCTTGCCGAACGGACACCTTTTTAGAGGCAAAGATCGATTGGTGAAACAAGTGGAACCAAAACACTTGCGAACTCTTCGACAAGAATTCGAAGTTGAGGAGAAAAACATGTTTTATTTAAGATTCCCGTATCTCACTGAGGTTTGTTATAATTTATGCTATTTTTAAGACCACTAGGAAGTTAGGAACTTGACATTTGGATGTGTTATAACACCATTTACATAATTCTAAATCCTAAGCTTCCAAGGTTAGAAAATACTTATAACATTATAAACTCACGACCGCAATCCCTTCTGGGGTGTTCAAAAACTACTCGGAAAATAGAAAATAAATGCTTAGCAAATCATGAAGCCTCTTTCAAACAGCAGGCTTGCAATGGTATGCATGTGCCATCCTTTAAACCTATATTATAGTGAGAGCAAGAGTAATTATCATCATTCTTTAAAAAAAAAAAATTTTTTTTTTATTCTATTTTTTTAATTATTATATTTTAATTGGGGCTTTTAACCCTGAGGTTATGCCAGCCCGTTTATCATCTTCATCATCGGCCTATAAACATCCCACTGCAGGGCACAGGCCTACCCTCAGGGAGGGTGTATGGGTGTCCACCATGCGTGCCCAATGCGGATTGGTAGACTTCACATACGCATCGAAATTTCTTTTTCACCATATGCAGGTTTCCTCACGATGTTTTCCTCAACCATTTGAGAGGTGTATTACATAAATAAGTTTTTTTAAGGGACTTTTGTGCAAAAAAATTATTTACATGATGGTCCTATCACACCTGATATCTAGATTTTACCTACTCTAACTTAGTTATCTATTCTTACTTAATAAGACACTGATGAGTTTGCAAAGGTGAACACTTTTCTAGCAGCATCATACATACATACATAAGCTCACGCCATTGTCCCATGGGGGTAGGCAGAGACCACGGACCGCCACACGCTACGACTCTGGCACACCGAAAAACTAATTGGTACATGGCATGTCGTCCATGCAGATTCGAACCCGGACTTCAAGATTGAGTTTCCCTACCTCTCTGCAATATAAAATAGTATTTATAATTTAGCTGCTTTAGAAATCATAATATAATTTACCCTTTATATTTTTTATTTACAGGCAGAAAGCTACGGACATGCTAAAGCCTTAGGAAAGCCAGAGAAAAGGATGCAAAAGATTGAAGAGAAGTATAGCAGAATCTTCAAAAGACCCGATGTGACGTTACTCGAGAGGCTCCAGCATCTTCGTGTCAGTGAATCATGGGATTGAAGGGCCGGTTTATGAGATAATATAGAATAATAGTTATGTAAAATAAATAACATAGTCTTACACTTCAATTTTTATTCAAAAACTAGCGGCGCCCCTGACTCCGTAGCTGTGACCACTGACTTTAAATACTCATAACTTTTGATTGAGTGAACGTTAATCAAAACTAAGCCCTAGCCGTGGACGCGGCCACAACGGTGGACACATTACATTTTTGTATGGGCCCGCCGTCGGTCGCTGTCGCATAATGTTTCAACCCTATGGCCCGGTTTATACAGAAGAGACGTGTGGTGGTGGCGGATAGTCAAAGTAAAACGCTATGCTACGTACTATAAGGTTTATATTGTGTTACTTAGATCCGCCACTGTCATACATCTCTTCTTTATAAACCGTGGCTTAAGGTTAATGATACTTTTCCTTACACCCTGTATAGATGCAATAACGAAGGTATCATGTCTTGTAGAGATTTTTCAATAAGTTTGGCATAAGCATGCATGAGCATAAGCATATGCTCACGACTATTTTCCCCGAGGAGGTAGTCAGAGATATTCTGAAAACTCAGAACATCTACGTTTCACTAGTACCGAAACTCTGTCCAGTGTGACGGGGAGTGAGCCCGTCGCCACTTGTAATGGACAGTGGGTACAATACATGCCTCGAAATTGAAGCATGCAGGTTTCCTCACGATGTTTTCCTTCACCGAAAAGCCAGTGGTGTTACAAATCGTACATAAATTGTGCCTTTAGCCGTAGTGGTCCAGTGGTGAGTAACCATGCCTGCCGTGCAGGAGGCGATGGTTCGATCCCCGTCCAGGCCTACTCGTACCAATGAGTTTTTCGGAAAATCTGCTTGGTCAGTAAATAAAAACCAAAATATATTTACCTAAACATTAATTTTATTCTTTATAAAATGACAAAGTTAATAATCGTAATATCACTTTTAATAATGAAAGAATATAAGTACAAATATATAAACATAACTTTTAATTATACATACAACTCTTTTATTAAAACTTTGAATATTCAAACTATTCAAAGTTTTATAATAAGCAGGGACAGTCTGTAAAAGTAATTCAATAATGTTGATATACGGCACATTTCTGTCGTGAAATACAAAGATAGCCCATCGGAATTATTAAATTAGATGATAAAGATTATATTGAATATTTTCATTAGGGTTGCCACCCGCCACTTCTCTTCTTGATTTAAGTCTTCTTACCGTGTGGGCAGCAAGCCCTGGTGTCAGAGATTTTCCAGACCGCCTTACTTTGACGTGGTTTTTTATGTAACAACTACTACCACCAGAAATAGTAGCCGGGACCAACAGCTTAACGTGCCATCCGAAACACGGTATCATCTTTCTTTTTCAGGCAATCAGGTGATTCAGCCTGCAATGTCCTAACCAACTGGGGAAAAACGCACAAAGTGCCATATCACTAAGTGTCCCCCGTGGGAATCGAACCCACGTCGCAGAAATGATACCAGGACAGCATGCATGTGCGTGCGATGCCTAACCTACCTATACGGTTGAACAATTAATTCTCACCCTTAAGATAATTTTTCAAAAGGGGGCGCGGTTACAGAAGCTCGCACCGGGCGCATAGAAGGCTATTTACGGCACTGCCTAAATCTGTTTCCTTTAACAATAAAAATGCATCTTGTACATTTTAAATTACTAGACACATAAAATCACAGATATACATTACTACAGTGAGCTATGCTTACGTTCACTATCACATTTGTGGATACAAAATATACAGGATGTAAGTGACAGCCTAGCAAATACTGAAACAGTGAACTCAAAACATCAAACTGAACAACTTTCACTATGGAGCCTATCTCAAGAAACGCGAAACAGCAGATTTTTTTTGGGTTTCCTGTGGTAGGCTCCATAGTGAAAGTTGTTCAGTTTGATGGTCTGAGTTCACCGTTTCAGTATTTGTTAGGCCGTCACTTACACCCTGTATTATCCAAGGCAATCACACAATACAGATATAATATAAAAATAAATACTTTAGGATATATTGGTCTCCATACATAAAGTGTTGTGAAGAAAAGAAATTATACAGATCTTATGTGTGAGAGTACTTTACGTTAGTGAAATTAACGGAATATTTTATTATTTACGAATCATTTTTAACGAAAATTTAAACTGTTTACGTCTGACATGGCTGTATGGGATCGATCCCTTGGCCTTTAAAAAAGGCAGACACAGTCTAGATATGATTTCAATATGATCTCGCATAGACAATGTTACTATTCCAACTTCCTGGATCTCGCACTCTTCACTATGGAGCTATGAGCATGCCATCTGTTGAGTTTGAATAAAAACGAATTGAAATACGCTCATTTTCAGAGCATGCTGTATCAGGCTATGACCTTATAAAAATTAAATTATCACCAAGTATTATTAATTACTAACAATTCGAGCTCTCAGTTATACAATACTAAAAATAATAACACCTATCTCAACTGTAAATACACATTATAATACTTACGACATTTGCAGTGGTAAAGTTCACAAATAAACTTAGATCAAAGTAAAATTAATGGCCTATCCATTAATTTTACGCGAACATTTCAAACCAGATGAGGCCAAACAAATGAATGGTAGACTTCAAATTTGTACCGAGATGACAGACAATTGTGCTAGTTTGTATGGACCAATTCTTCTAGTAGTGGACTTCCACATAACGCGCTTTAGGCCTATCCATTAATTTTACTTTGATCTAAGCAAATAAATACAAATATACTGGGGTCTTGAATGGTCAGATCTAGATAGACAATATTATTTAATATGCAATAGTGCTAGCACTTTGCTTGGATATAATTGGCTAGCTTAGGTCTAACAAAATTAGCTGAAACTATTTTAAGGGGATGATCAGACCATCAAACTGAACAACTTTCTCTATGGGACCAATAACGAATTCGTGAAAAAAAATCAGCTGTTCCATACAAACCTACTCGTCGTAAATGTATGGGACCACACTTTTTTTTCGTGATTTCGATATTGGTCCCATAGAGAAAATTGTTCAGTTTGATGGTCTGATCATCCTCTTAAAATAGTTTCACCTATTTGTTAGACCTTATAGATTGGTAATGTGGGAAAAAGAACTTGGATTGGGCCTAGCATGTCGCTTCCTAGAAAAATAGATGGTTCGAGATGTCTTTGCGAATGCCAAAATGAGCGTACATGACGGTTTTCTCGCCTTGTCTTGTCGTGGATGGCATGCTACTGGTGAGTTGTCTATCTAAAACAGTAGGCCCATTTTTATAGACACCATGTACAAAATGCCATTTTAAAACATTAGTTAACATTCTTCGTCCAAGCGAAAGGATCGTCTTTAAGATCGTTCTTGTGAAGAGACTTCCCTTGGTGCAAGAGTTCAGCAAACTGAGACACGACCGGGTCTCTCATACAAGACGCTACTCCGATCACCTTATCCGACGCATCGAAGAAGAATATGACGAATTTCAACTCTTCGACGCTACCCTCGACTTGTGTGCTCGCTGCTTTACCGCAGCCTGCGTATCGGATAGACTTGCCAAATAACATAGTCCAGAAGTAGGGGACTGTCCTCAACGTAGTTTCTTTCTTCAAGATGTTTAGAGCGGCTACTCTACCGTGGTACTGTGATAGACCTATATGACCTATACTCATTTGTTTATTACCAGCTGCGAACACAGGCGCGTAAGCAATGTCACCTCCAGCGTAAATATTCTCCACGCTCGTTTCTAACTTTTCGTTCACATTTACAGCACCATTAGGCTCGAGCGCGATGCCGCTCTCTTTTAGGAAATCAGTGTAAAATGTCGTTCCCACGCCCAAAATGAGCATATCAGCCGGTATTGTGGTACCATTATCGAGTTCAACCGATGTTATCGCTCCGTTCTCACCGTTGCACTTAGTAATAGTGGTACCGAATTGGAAATTGATATCTTTAGATTCGAAAAGCGTCCGTAGGCTGTTGCCGATTTCGCTGCCGAATATTTGGCCGAGCGGTGCCGAATCTTTGCCGACCACAGTCATTGATTTAGCTTTCTCGTTGCAAGACGCAGCTGTCTCTAACCCGATGAAACTTAAGCCGAGGACAACGACGTTCTTATCTTGAGCGTCTCCTAATGTGTTGAGGATTCTGACGGAATCATCGTAATCCCTGACTGTGAAGATATTCTTTAATCCGATGCCTGGTACGTCAGGCACGCGAGGTTTCGATCCTGTAGCTAAGTACAAATGATTGTAGCGCAGTTTAGAATTGTCGCTCAGGAAGACCAGCTTCTCCTTGGGGTCAATTTTAGTGGCCTCAACTCCTTTTTTGACTTCAATGTTGGCCTCTTTATAGTACTCAGCATTTCTAGCTTGAAGTTTTTCTATTTCTGGAACGGTGCCGATCTTGGAGACTTTGATTCTGTCGTAGGGTAGATATTTTTCTTTTGCGACGACGGTGATGCGGCCCTTGTAGCCTTCGGCGCGGAGGGTCTCTGCGCATGTGGCCCCGGACGGGCCCCCGCCCACTATGATGACCGTTGAACATTCGCATGGGTCCGCCATGCCCATGTCTTTGGTGCGCTTATTCGATGTCAGATCGCTGATTTTTGCTCGCACCTGGAATTAGAATAGAGTAACATTTTATACAAATGTCTAGAGAAGTTAGGGTTTATTTTGACGTGGATCATGCCTACTCTTCCAATATGATACCCAAAACATGTTAAAACTGCACCTTGCTTTATTATAAATTTTATATAACCATTTACATGCTTAGGCGCGGTTTATACAGAAGAGACGTGTGGCGGTGGCGGATAGTCAAAGTAACACAATTATAAACCTCATAGTACGTAACATAGCGTCGTTTGGAGAATTACGTGGAACAATGAGACATTGAAACAATAATTTCATTATTTTAATAATAAAAAATTAAAAGTTATTCGCATTTTAAATTTTGATATAAAATGATTTGTTACTATCTCAGCAATGAATGAAAGCGCTAGCGTGTCCAAGGATACATTTTAAGAATCTTGTTTTGGAAGTAAGTAGGGTGAGTGTGTCTGTGCGGTGGGTTGGCATCGAGTCCAGTAAATTTTAAATTATATGATCAAATATTTAGTATTTAAAAAAAATGACCTATGTTGAAACCTCGATGATTCAATTTTTCTCTAGATTCTAAGCAAACTATTTTCTAGTTTTGCGTTTATTCATTAACACGTTGTAGAGTCCGTCCATACGCACTAGAATGTACTAGAAATACGTACCTAGATAAGTGGATGCTAATAGCCGAGTTACAGTCGAATGATCTCAGTATTACCTGCCTGCAAGAAACTTAGATAGACAGGTTTATAAAGCACCTGTATACGACCTTCAAGCGCCTTGACCGACTGATATCAATCATTTCTGTTACATATTCACAATGTCACATCCAAGGTCGATACAATTTGGTATGCTATGCAAATTAAGCACTTTGCAATTAAAGTGAATAATATGCTAAGGTGAGAGTGTAAAAGGATTCTGTTTAAATATGTTTAAATAAATTAGTTTGGTGAAATGTTATTACTCAATTCCTGTATAAAATAAGCATAGCATAGCATAAGCATATGCTCACGGCTATATTCCCCGAGGGGGTAGTCAGAGATATTTTGAACCTCAGAACATCCACGTTTCAACAGTAATACCGAAACTCTGTCCAGTGTAACGGGGGGTGAGCCCGTCGCCACTTATAATGGACAGTGGGTACAATACATGCTTCGAAATTGAAGCATGCAGGTTTCCTCACGATGTTTTCCTTCACCGAAAAGCCAGTGGTGTTACAAATCGTACATTAATTCCGAAAAACTCATTGGTACGAGTCGGCCTGGACGGGGATCGAACCATCGCATATAAAATAAGTAGGTAATATTATATGGAACCATTAAGGGGGCACCGAGCCTCCAGTACTGCCCTCAATCGTCTTTTTTACTCGACTACGCGACGCAAAGAAAGGATAATGTGTTTATCAATATATATAACGTGTTAATAAATAAGCGCAAAACCTCATTCAACCCAACTGATATATAACAAAATAATTAGATTGTAACAATAATGTAATTATTTTGATAGTTAATTTTAGGTTTTGTATTTCAGCAATTAATGAAAGCGCTAACATGCTCATGGATACATTTTAAGAATCTTGTTTTGGTAGTAAGTAGGGTGAGAGTGCCCAAGCGGTAGGTTGAGAACGATTTCAGTAAAATTATTTAACAAAATATTTAATATTATGAAAACAAATGACCTATGTTGAAACCATGATAATTCGATTCTGCTCTCGATTCTAAACCAACTACTTTCTAGTTTTGCGTTTATTCATTAACACGTTGTAGATTAAATACTTACTATAATAATAATAATAATAAAGCCTCTTTATTCCTTAATTTCAATTACAATAAATTCAGAATACAAAATAATCATCTTATTAAATTCATTAAGCATGCATTAATTAAATTATTATTTCAATCTCGTTATAAGTTCTATTACAATACATTTCATTTAATTAAATAATTTACACACATTACACTTAAAAAAAATTATTGAATATTATTCAATTAAGGACCCCTCTTTGGGTAAAGGCCTCCTCCTTTTGGATCCAATTTCCTCTTTGTTGAGCTTTATCTATCCAATTTTCGCCGGCTAGTTTGGAAATTTCGTCTTTCCATCGTTCCTGTGGTCTTCCTACGGATCTCGTTCCTGTCGGACCGTGCCAAGTAGTTGAGAGCTTGGTCCACCTCTGGTCTGAAAGGCGCGCTACGTGTCCAGCCCATTTCCACTTTAGTCTATGAGTGTGTTGCAGAGCATCAATAACCTTGGTTCTGTGGCGGATGTCTTCGTTTCTTTGTCTATCATTCAGTTTTAGGTTTAGGATGCTTCTTTCCATAGCGCGTTGGCACGTTTGTATTTTGTTTCGTACGGTCTTGTTCAGCGTCCATGTTTGGCAAGCATAGGTCAGGCAGGGAAGTATGCATGAGTCCATTACCTTTTTCTTTTGTTTCAGTGGCAGTTTTGATTTTAGGACCTCTTTGTGGCACCAAAATTTTTGCCATGACGTGCATATTCTTCTGTTTACCTCATCTTCGTTTCTGGACCGTTTGAAGGAAATTTCTTTCCCCAAGTATATATAGCTTTCAACGTATTCTAGCTTTGTACCACTTACTGTTACTGGGGTTTGGGCACTGTTTGTGAGAATTTTAGTTTTTGATGCGTTCATTTCTAGTCCAATGCTGTTGCTTACTGTCATTAATTCGTTGATCATCTCCTCGAGCTGTTTGCGAGATTCGGAAAAGATAACTATATCATCAGCGAACCTTAGATTGCTTAGGTACCTGTCCTTTATCCGAATTCCCTTTCGTTCCCAATTGAGGTTTTTCATTATGGACTGTAATACCGCTATGAACAGTTTAGGTGATAAAGGATCTCCCTGTTTGACTCCCCGGCGTATGCTTATTGCTGGGCCTAATTGGTCTAGTTTAACTCTACTTGTGCTATTGTCGTAAATGTTTTTTAATATTTGTATATAAGAGTTGGGGACACTCTGATCTGATAGAGCCTTCCAGATGCTCGCATGTGATACTGAATCGAAGGCTTTTTTATAGTCTACAAAAGCCAAGTAGAGGGTGCGGTTGAACTCTACATACTTCTCTATTATTTGTGTCAGAGTGTGGATGTGATCCGTTGTACAGAAACCTTGTCTGAAGCCGGCCTGTTCTATGGGTTGATGTTCTTCAATTGCTGGTTCTATTCTTTTTAATAGACAGGATGCAAATAGTTTGTACAAAGAAGATAATAAGCTTATAGGGCGGTAATTACCAACATCTGATGGGTTTCCCTTTTTGTAGAGAAGTATGATTCTGGATTCTGTCCATTTCTTTGGAACTCTTTTCTCTTGTAATATTTTGTTGAATAGTGTGGTTAGTGGATGAGCTAGTAACATTTTTCCATTTTTTATAGCTTCGTTTGTAATATTATCCGGACCCGGACTTTTGCCACTTTTTAATTTTTCTATATTTCGGATAATCTCACTCTCTTCAAACAGTTTGGGTTCTAACGGCGTCCCTGTCTCTTTCTCGGGCTCTGTCTCTATACATGATGATCGAGTGTCTACTCTATTTCTGGCTTCAGATGGATCATAGAGTTCTCTGTAGAAATTTGTTGCCAAGTTTACAATTTCAGATCTTGTTTGTACCTTGTTTGGTTGGCTATAATTTGAACCTGGGTTTAAGTGGGGTATCCAGATTTTGCTCGTGTTCAGTTGTTTATTGCCTTTCTTTAGACTGCCAGATTCTGTAAGATACTTATTCATTATTTCCAGTCTATGATTCACATAATCTTTTCTAAGATTTTTATTGGTGGCCTTGTACAGCATCGATAAATCTTTCTTTTGTTTGGCGAAATACTTACTATACTCCATTCAAAATAGCAACGACATTTTAAGGCCATTTTGCATTACAGAAACAGAGATTTGAAACACTTCCTCTCACTTATTCTTAGAACAACTTTAGTAACTTCCAAGATATGTCGGATAGTATAATGTATCCAACAAATTAATTACATTTGGTAATCAGAATTGGCCAGAAAGCTAAATAGGAATCCGAAAATATCGTCGTCCTTATTTGGAATAAAGTACAGTTACTGGGACGCGTACGTAAATTTACTTGTACTAAAGTATTTTATGCTCAGCTTTTACGACCTTCGAATTTCAATTTAACATTCATAATTAACTTATTCTAAAATTCTGCACACAAAAAATGACCATAATTATTTATCTTGAAATCAGACTTTTTTATATATTTAAACAAAGCTTATAAAACAAAAACAGTTTAAGAAACTACTCATAAATATAAAAAAAAACGCCGACAATTTACCCCATTATTAATTAAAATTTCCGTTTAAATGATATTACAGGGTCCTTCTTAATATGCTGACACTTTTTTAATGATCAAACTGAACAACTTTCTCTATGGCACCAACATCGAAATCGCGAAAAAAAATCTGCTCTTCCATATAAAACTGCAAACCTACTTAAGGCAAATGTATGGACAGCTGATTTTTTTTCGCGATTTCGATGTTGGTCCCATAGAAAAACTTGTTTAGTTTGATGGTCTGATCATTCCCTTAAAAAGTGTCAGCATATTAAGAAGGACCCTGTATTAAGCATCGGACTTGCCTACCTACTTTTCTAGAAACAATTAGACACGATAACATACCATATCCATACTGCCTATAATCTATACATTTTAGGGTTCCATATGAAGGTTCCAAAAGATTCGAATGATCTGCTAATGGCGCCTAAGTTTTAAAAGTAAACATTTTTTTTTTGCTGGTGCGAGTGAGAGGGGTGAGGTAAAAATTCGTGGAGTGCAGGGTGAAAACGGGACCCTATTGTTAAGCCTACGTTGTCTGTCCGTCCGTCCGTCTATCCTACTTATTTAGGGCTGTAACGCAATACCTAGGTAGTTGAAAAGTTCACAGAATCTGCGTTATTATGGCGGATTTGCTAACAAATAATAAAATGTCGAAAAGAAAAAGAAAAAATTAAGGGGGAAGGGGGTGGGGGGTGTTCAAAACCAGAAACTAGTTTTATCAACGTTTTTTCTTCTCGCTCTATCGTAAAAACGGTAATAAATACAAGCGTCACACTTGTGTGATTATAGAGCAAGCTCTACAGTATTACAATAAATAATAAAAACCGGCCAAGTGTGAGTCGGTCTCGCGCTAAAGGACCCGGAGAAAACAAAACATCGTGTGCCACAAAGGAACACACTTACACTATTGTCTAAGCACTTACAGCATAGCATGCATAGCATATGCTCACGACTATATTTCGCGAGGGGGTAGTCAGTGATATTCTGAAACCTCAGAACATCCACGTTTCACCACTCTACATACAAATATATACAACGTGTTAATGAATTAACGCAAAACTAGAAAGTAGTTTGTTTAGAAACGAGAGTAGAATCGAATTATCATGGTTTCAACATAGGTAATTTTTTTCAAAATATTAATTAATTTGTTTGTCAAATTTAAAATTTACTGAACTTGATCTCAACCCACCGCAAGGGCACACTCACCCTACTTACTACCAATACAAGATTCTTAAAATGTATCCATGAGCATGTTAGCGCTTTCATTCATTGCTGAAATTATAACAAATGATTTCTGCCTCAAAACTTAAAATGCGAATAACTTTAAATTTTAACTATCAAAATGATGAAATTATTGTTTCAATCTAATTATTTTGTTATAAATCAGTTGGGGTGTATGAGGTTTTGCGCTTATTCATTAACACGTTGTATATAGACTGATAAACACAATACCCTGTTGTGTGGTGGTGTGGTACGGAACCATCGGTGCGCAAGTAGCCCGACTCGCACTTGACCGGTTTTTATTTAATACTGTTGTGGAACTAAGCCTGTCGCCACTTCTAGTGTCAAAATTAAGATATCTACCGGATACGGAATCCGTAAAGCGTAAATGAAGCTCGCATTTACCCTGTCTCCACTCCACTCTATCTACACAATCAGTCAAAGTAAAACAGAATGAGGTAATAGCATTACTCACAACCTCTATGTTAGTCACTTTAGTTAAATATATTCGTGAGACATTTTGTACACATCAACTTGTAGGTATGTTTCAAAACGCATTGTTTCTAAAAGATTGCCGCAATATATTAAATTGTAACAGTTGTCAGTGTGCCGCATAAAAATTGGTTAAACGAATCATCACTAGCCCAGTAGACAGACAGAGATATGAACAAAAATAAGCCTTGTAGGCGCGGTTTATGCAGAAGAGACGTGTGGTGGTGGCGGATAGTCAAAGTAACACAATCATAAACCTTATAGTACGTAGCATAGCGTCGTTTTGAGAATTACGCCCGCGCCCCCAGGCGACGTCACCTGGAGGCGCGGGCGCGATTCTCCTTTACGACCTTAGACGAATTATATACGGACCCGCCTCGCCTTAGCATTTCCCCTCTGCCAACGTGCAAGATCAAAAGATCTTACGCATTTACATACAATTTTATACCTTATCACTAAACGCGACAGCCTATAATTGCGGAACAATAATTTCGAACTTATGACGTTTGGGGTTCACACGACACTGTTTTTCATGATTCTTAACATTCAAAATTAGAATCTAAACTAATGGAATAAAATTCAAAGTTGCGTATCTCGTGCTACCTCGCCCCCGCAAAAAGTGGCAGAAAAGTTTGTTAGTAGAATTACAAGCGTAACTTGTCCTCATATAAGAAGTCTAAGTTTACGACAAAAACGACGCTTGCTACGTTCTGGTCTATATTGTGTTACTTAGATTGTCCGCCACCGCCACACGCCTCTTCTGTACAAACCGTGGCTTATATTCTTCTACATTTTGCCCGCGACTTTATTCGCAGGGTGTAACAGAACATGTTAGTCTAGTAATATATAAGGAGGTTCTTCAAATCATAAAACTGAACGACTTTCACCATGGAGCCAACTTCGAAATCACTAATAAAAATCCACTTGTTCCATACATTTTAGTCGAGTTTGTACTGTAGTTTTGGCTCTTGCGGAATTCGATCCCGCGACCCTCGATTCAACAGGCAGGTTCACTGCCAACTGAGCTATCGGGCTGTAAAATTGTATGTATTTATAATCTACTCGTAAATAGTAAAAGAGAACTTTGCATTTATATTAATAGCCAGATGATAACATAATAGGTGACAAAAACATTACATTACACTTCTGGCGCAGTCAGGTAAAAAGAAGAGGCTGACTGGCCTGTCACTGTACAATATTCAGTCGGTATTGATTGGCCTTCAGTTCGAACCCTGCATTCACCACATCTAATAGCATTCTATTATTGCAGTGATCCTCAACCTTTTCAGTAGCATTCTCCGCATTATCCAAAGGAAAATGGAATTATACAACGTGTTAATGAATAAGCGCAAAACCTCATACACCCCAACTGATGTATAACAAAATAATTAGTTTGAAACAATAATATAATTATTTTGATAGTTAAAATTTAAAGTCGCAGTTTAAGTTTTCAGGCGAAAATGATTTGTTATCATTTCAGCAATGAATGAAAGCGCTAGCGTACTCGTTGATACATTTTAAGAATCTTGTTTTGGTAGTAAGTAGGATAAGTGTGCCCGTGCGGTGGGTTGAGATCGAGTTCAGTTAATTATAAATTTTACTAACAAATTAATGATATATTTTGAAAAAATTACCTATGTTGAAAACTAGATAGTTCAATTTTGCTCTCGATTCTATACAACTACTTTCTAAGTTTTGCGTTAATTCATTAACACGTTGTTTAGTCCTCCTAACCGTGTTCGGCCATGGCGACATCGACAACAAAGTTATATTAGAATCATTTACAATACGATTAAATAAATAAATAAAATAAAATATTACCTACTACACTACTAAATTCGAATTGTGATAGGCCCTGATATGACTTGCAAAACCCAACTTGGTTTTAACCCTTTGGCCGAGTTTTCTGGATGCTTTGCATCAAGTTCTTCCAGACGCATTCTTTCATATTCTTTAACGTTTCTAATAATGTTAAAGAGCAATTCCGGTAGTCTCCGTGATGCAAGCTCCTTCCAACGTTCGCTTGGTATGTTGCAAGCAGTGAAGTGGCGTTTGAGCACACCTTCACAAATTATTTTGTGCTAGTAATTTTAAGAACCTAAAGAACGAGGTTTCATCGGTTTACCTGTGTATTAAAATCAATTGTTGTACTTGGAAACCAAAAAATTTACTTATTTATTTCGTAATCGTTATTTTCCAATTAAAATATAATCAGTGCCCTGCTTTTTTCCAATAAAACCACGTTGGTATAGATCGTGTCTGAAAAAAAATATCCATACTAATCTTACATATTATAAATGTCAAAGTTTGGATGAATCACGCATAAACGGCTACACGGATTTCGATGAAATTTGGCACGTAGATAGAAAATGTTCTGGATTAACACATGGGATACTTTTTTAAGGTCCACGCAGACGAACAACAGTTAGCTACACCTATAAGTGCGAAAGTGTCCGATGTGCGATTTGGTAAGCTTAATCCATGAGAACGGACATAGGCCTACAAATTTCATAGAGACAAAGTTGCGGGGAAACAGCTAGTTGCTAATAATATTATTATATTATAATCTAAGAAAAAATTTGTGATATGTAATTATTTCCCTATTTTAATATTGAAATAGCTCTAATATGCGCCAAGAATGCTGCTGATACGCCAAGAATTATAGTGTCTTGCTTTCATTTTTATTATGAAACAAAAAATTTTTTTTCTTTTTTTTTTCAAAAACAAAAACATTTTTTTTCATGTATTCATATAGGTACCTAGCTAGCTCTTATGTTTAAAAGTTATACAACGTGTTAATGAATAAGCGCAAAACCTCATACACCCCAACTGATTTATAACAAAATAACTAGAATGAAATAATAATTTAATTATTTTGATAGTTAAAATTTAAAGTTATTCGCATTTCAAGTTTTCAGCCAAAAATGATTTGTTATCATTTCAGCAATGAATGAAAGCGCTAGCGTGCTCATGGATACATTTTAAGAATCTTGTTTTGGTAGTAAGTAGAGTGAGTGTGGCCGTGTGGTGGGTTCTATCGAGTTCAGAAAATATAAAAAATTTTCAAATAAATTATTTAACATTTTGAAAAAATTACCTATGTTGAAAACATGATTATTCGATTCTCCTCCCGATTCTAAACAAACTACTTTCTAGTTTTGCGTTAATTCATTAACACGTTGTATATTTAAGTCATTTAACACTTGTAGTATATTCGTAAGAATAAATTAGAACGCTGTGCGCAGTCATAATTGAGGTGCAAATTCGATGTAGTTTAATTTGTATTATTTTTAAGATCAATGTATTAGTTTGTACTTTGTTACTGTGCCAAATAAATAAAAAATAATAAAAATAGGCTAGCAGTATTGTATGAAACCTCAGATTGTCATTTCAGTCTGATCATTCCCTTAAAAAATCATCAGCATAATAAGAAAGACACTATAGAGCGAAAACCTTGTCGCGCGGTATACTTAACTACATAACTGTCCAGGTTAAGAACCACTGGCTTAGATCATGCCATTCCCTCACGCCTCACATTTACGTGTCCTAATGCTATGGCGTCTGCGTCATAGAGCGCAAAGCTAAAAATAATCCGCACCAAACATTTAATGCACCATCAACATTACAATATGATGAGCCACGAATGTAAATGGTTTTATCTCCTACTAGAGTTTACCCGAGACTTAATAGCATGTGCTCACGACTATATTTCCCGGGGGGATAGTCAGAGATATTCTGAAACCTCAGAACATCCACGTTTTACCAGTAGTACCGAAACTCTGTCCAGTGTGACGCGGGGTGAGCCCGTCGCCACTTACAACTGACAGTGGGTACAATACATGCCTCGAAATTGAAGCATGCAGGTTTCCTCATGATGTTTTCCTTCACCGAAAAGCCAGTGGTGTTACAAATCGTACATAAATTCAGAAATACTCATTGGTACGAGTCAGCCTGGACGGGGATCGAACCATCGCCTCCTCCAGGCAAGGTTACTCGCCACTGGACCACCACGGACTTCCGCAATAATTATTTACCAGATTTTAAGTCAGATATTATGATCTGCTTTAGCTTATGCTATCAAAAAGAAAGTTTCATCAAAATCGGTTCAGTAGTTTTCGCGTGATGCTGTTACAAACAAACAAAAAGACAAACAGACGGACAAAAATTCTAAAAGAGTTGATTTGGAGTCAGACTTTTTTTTATCGTTTGGTTGGCTACTACCACCAGAGATAGTAGCCGGGACCAAAATGCCATCCGAAGCACGGAATCATCTTTCTTTTCAGACAATCAGGTGATTCAGCCTGCAATATCCTAACCAACTGGGGAAAAACGCACAAAGTGACATATCACTAGGTGTCCCCCTTGGCAATCGAACCCACGACCTCCGTGTCAAGAGCCCAATGCTCTTAACCATTAGACCACGGAGGCAGTTGGAGTCAGACTAAAAACCATATCTGTTATGTAGGCGATAGGGAGACTAGTGAAACAGCCGGTAGCTCACGCACGTACGGCTCCGTTACGTGCGTAACTTTTTTTGTTAATATCTTCAATGTACAGACACACTTCTTCTGTTACAGTTTTATAAATAGTTAAGATGATAGAACTCCGATTTTCTCAACCATACTTCTGCAGAAAATAACAATACTACATTATTTTTTACCCGACTGCGCCAGAAGGAGGGTTATGTTTTTCGAGCGTATGTATATGTATGTTTGTATGTCTATTTCTTTGGCACGGCCTACAGCCTAAACGGCTTGATGGATTTTAACGTATGAGGTGTCATTGGATTTGTGAAAATCGTGATAGTGACATAGGGTACATTATTTCAAGATGGCGCCTACGAATTAAAAAAGAGAGGGGGAATAAAATATTTTTTTTGTAAAAATTACAATATGGGTATCAAATGAAAGCTAGTAATCAGAAGATTCCAAATATATAAATATTATAGTACTTTTATGTTACCGTTTCGACACAAGACCAAAAAGTATGAAATAAACTAAAATATTAAGATAAACAAAAAACCCGACGGCATAAAAAACCTATTAACTGAAAAGAGAAAAACAAGCTCTATAATCACTTATCAGCTATAACAACTTTGTTTGAGCAAATGTAATTTGATTCTTATTAGGTAGGTATTGCAGGCGGGGACAAAACCAATAAATAACCAACCAAAAATTTTCTTTGTCCCCGTTTGCGATACCTACCTAATAAGAATCAAATTATATTTGCTCAAACAAAGTTGTTATAGCTGATAAGTGATTATAGGGCTTGTTTTTCTCTTTTCAGTTAATAGGTTTTTTTTAAAGTATCTATATTTCATTATCCTGTGTCATCCCAATGCTGGGCAAAGGCCTCCCCTTTAATCTTTCAACCATCTCTATCCTGGGCAAGCTCTGGCCACTTGTCGTTAAAAGCATCCAGATCCTTTCCTTAGAAGAATTCCTTAGAAAATCTTCATAGAATGTATCTATTTATATGTAGTTTAATTTGCAATTTATACAGGGTCCTTCTTAATATGCTGACACTTTTTTAAGAGGATGATCAGACCGTCACACTGAACAACTTTCTCTATAGCACCAACATCGAAATCGCGAAAAAAAAAATCTGCTGTCCCATACATTTGGCTCGAGTAGGTTTGCAGTTTTGTATAGAACAGCAGATTTTTTTTTCGCGATTTTGATGTTGGTGCCATAGAGAAAATTGTTCAGTTTGATGGTCTGATCATCCCCTTAAAAAAGTGTAAGCATATTAAGTTGTATGTTTTTTTTCGTTAGATTTTTATATTATTTTTATTTAAGTTATGTTATTTTGTGGTTTTTGTTATTTTCAGTACATTTTTTTTTTCAAAGAATTTTTGATGTGCTAAATTATGATCGTGGTAAAGCAATTAGCTGGAAATATCGACAAATAAGTTGCTCTCATCGATCCGCCCGGTTTTATATTCGACACATCGTGATATTTTCAGTCAAATAATGAAATGGCGGCGGCGTATTATCAAATGTCCGGGCAGATTACGATCTGCCTAATTTTAGGTTTCGACTACGATTATACAACAGATTATTTAATAGTTTTATACTATACAAGGTTTTATAGCCCCGACATTAAATAGGTTACCTTTAACTTTTAAAGTTAACAAGCAAAATAGAACTCTATAGTAAGGTGTTATGGACGACATTTCTATGTAATATAGATTTTCATTACCTTATTCTCTAGGATTCCACTGCTGGGCAAAGGCTTTCTCATACGAATAACATCAATTTGATATAAAGCCACGGTAAAACGAATCCTAAATGCAGGGACAAATGAACATGAATATAATTTCTCTAAATTCGATATACTTATTACTATTAACTCTTTTTTAGGAATTTTGTACGAAAATATGAAAAAGAATCATTATCCTTTTAAGGGCCTATGTCGAAAAATTATTGAATCGAAGTGGGCGTATATTACTGCCTGATGCGAGAGAAAGAGATTGGGCGGCGCGCGCGCCTGAAACGACGCAAGCGTACAATCTTTAATTAATTGTGATTGTACTATTTATGTAAGTTCATTTCTGCTCTAATCAAACTTTATAAAATATCAATCTCTTTTTTTAAATCAAGTCTCGTGTTTCTATTATTCACCGATTAGCAGTTCCAAGCGTTTATCGATAAAGACAGAGGCTACTTTGGCTTATTTTTCTATCGAGAAAATGTGTCTTAATCTTGTTTTGACTCTAATCAAAACTTCAATTATATGTTCAATTTACACATATCCGCAAATCATACTCCTACTGTTAGTACTTCATGATACATGATGCTTTGAAGAATCCAATTTTTTTCACATATCCTCTTAAAAGTTGGAAGTAAATTTGTTGTTCAGTAATCAATTTTGTACAAATGATTTCTAGTTATTGAATTCATTTGTTAATACTTTGTATAACAATAGAACTGACTAAGCGTGAAATAAAGACTTACTTACCTATTCACACCTAGAAATTGCCTACAAATCATTGACGTAGAATACTATTTTTTTTTTTTTTTTTGAATGACATATACAGTTTGCTCAGGGTGCCTTTACTGCTTTTTACAGCGGGCTTTCGGGGGTGGCCTTACCAGTGACGGCGAAGCGCCCTGGTAGGTCACCGAACCGGTGATTTAAGCAACCTGCCCAAGGGGCACCCCAGGGGGGTACGGACCTCGGCAATGGGCGTTGCTGGGATTACGCGACGGGTTGGGAAGCGGGGATCGGTGAGAACCGGCCAGCTATGTGCCGGTAGCGTCTGTAGACGCCAGATGAAGGAGTGGGCAGAGATCGCGACTGTCCCCCGCGGCGGCGATGGGGATTTCGAGTATTACGGCGACGACGCAACATGTCTATGATTGTGATCGTGTTACCGTCGGCGGTGGTCGTGTTGTGTGGGTTTGAGAGTCGAGACTGTAGGGCCGCCATCATGGCGACCGTGATCACGTCGTCCGGATCGTTTAAGACGTTCCGAGGCCGACGCTTTTTGGGCCTATTGAATACGCAATCGTATGTTGCGTTGGATCTGACTAGCGGGTTAGAGTGACGTGGGAGGGCAGAGAAATAGTCCCTCACCATACATTTGAGGAGCTGCGTGATGGTAGGCAACTCTAAGTCGATATTTAAGTTCTTGTTTCGTAAGAACCATGGCGCGCCAGTCGCGGTGCGCATGAATCTATTTTGAATAGCCTCCAATGTATGGATGTGGGTCGGGGCGGCGTGTGCGAATACCACTCCTGCGTACGTAAATATCGGCCTGGTAGAATACTATGGACGCCGGGTCTAGTACAAAATTCTTGAAAAAACGTGTCCGAGACTAAACCACACAAACCTAAGTACGTGTAGTAATATAAACCAATTAAAAACATTGAAAATGCTTAAGTTCTTTTCCATCCCACTCCCCCATCACGGCACGGCGCGCGCCGCGCGCCCGCACTGAAGCAGACTGTCGCATAATTGGTTCTCTTTTTACATTTTGTTGCTCTTTTGGTTCGGACACTTGAGCGCGGACCCTTCGTCCAGCACGTCTAGTATGATTTCTCTACACGCGTGTGACGCGCCTTTGCTCCATAGAAAATAACCTTGCCACGCTTTTCGGAGAGCGAAAGCCGCGCTTGCCGCGCAAGAAGAGGAATCATGCTATACGTGCAGTAGTCGGTAAGTCAATAGTACAAATAAAGAATTATTTCTTCATTCGTAGATTCACAAACATTGTTCTAACAAGAGTGTCTGACAGCCGTAAAATATTACCGATAAAAATTTACAGTTTGAACTATTTATAAATAGTTTACGATTTCAGGAAATAAATTATTCAGTAAGATTAGTTAGCTGAGGCGACAAGGTTGAGCTAAATAGTAAAATGAAGTGACGACCTAGATATTGACTAGTTTAACTAAATGGTTTAAATAAATAATTCAGGGATGTATTAAGAGTAGCAATATTGTTTGTATGCAAAATTATTACAATTTTGCGCTAAATGCATTTTAATTCAATAACTCATAAGATATAATACATATTCTAATAAATACTACAGAAATAAATATATTTGTAATTCACCATCCGGTTAAATATATTTGACAAGAATTTTTAAACTTTAACTTAATTAAAACTATTAATCATAGTCAATGTCTCTTTCCGAAAATGTCCCTAGATAGGTAAATGTACCTTTTTGGTGAGACCCTTTCTCATCATTTAATATCTAAGCACAGGACTTTTTTATGTTTTAGTACTTTTTACACTGACACAGCTTTTAGGGTTCCGTACCCAAAGGGTGAAAACGGGACCCTATTACTAAGCCTAGGTTGTCCGTCCGTTGATATTTTCACAGAATATGCGTTATTACGGCGGAATTGTTAACAAATAATCAAAAGGTCAAAAAGATAATATTTCTGTTCAGTTATCAATGTTTTTTCTTCTCGCTCTATCGTAAAAACGGTAATACATACAAGCATCAAACTTGGTGATTATAGAGCAAACTCTACAGTATAACAACAAATAATAAAAACCGGCCAATGTGAGTCGGCCTCGTGTTAAAGGTCCAGGACAAAAAACAAATTTTTAGTTATTATGTTGTGTAGTACGGAACCCTCAGTGCGCGAGTAGCCCGACTCGTACTTGACCGGTGTTATTTAAGTTTACAAACTAAGTTACAGCTAAAAAACAAAGCGTATCTTACCTTAACCTCGCCTTTGTCCGAAACTGTAACCTGATAGCATGGCAGCGAATCAAAACCAGGAAAGTCTTCAATATCACCCGTCTTCAAATTGAAGCACGCTCCGTGCCATGGGCACCTCACCCTGCCGTCTCCCAAGGCTCCAGACACCAACGGTGCTCCGTAATGAGTACATTTAGTTCCCACAGCATTAAACTCTCCTTTTTGTTTCACGAGTAATACTTTGCCATCTTCACCGATGTCAAAGACTTTCATTTCATTGTCTTTTAAGTCATTTTCGTTGCAGACAACGGATTCTACGTAGTGGCTGCTGGATTCCATACGGGATATGGTTCCACCTGGAATAAAATTGTTTATTTAAATTTGTGTTACTTGTTGTGAATGAAGGACAAGCCCTACTAGATTTGGTACACACGGCGACACATCAAGGTACACAAAACCAACATAAGCTGGCCGGGCGAGTTTATACATTATTCAACTTACGCATGGCCAGCTTATTTTAGTTTTGTATAGATTGATGTGTCACCATGTGTACATGATAATTTTGTTTAGAAATAGTTTTTGTAATCTTTCCATACAAGACGCACATTGTACATTTCAAGGAAAAAAATTTGAATAAGGCTTGAGGCATCAATTTAGGTTTAAAAGTGGATTTCTTGAGTATGAGATAGTGTAAATAAAGAAAAAAATATAATAAAATTTAAATTTGAAACGAATATTGATAGATTCAGTTTTCTGTCTTTACAGTTTATGTGAAATGTCTTGTACTAGAGGGAGATTGTCATACTCCACACCGCAGACCAAAAAACAATTTTTTATTAAATATATTTTATCAAATAAATAAACCTTGAAACATGATTAATCTTCGTTCGCACAAATTATATACCAGATTTTAAGTCAAATTGTAAGCTATCAAACAAAACAGTTTCATCAAAATGGGTTCAGTCGTTTTTGCATGATGCTGTTACAAACAGACAAGCCTACAGAGAAAAATTATTGTGTTGAAATGATTTGGAGTCAGGGATTCCTAAAAACCATTTCAAAATTTTTTTCTTGTAAATATCTTCAATGTACAGACACACTTCTGTTACAGTTATATAATAGTTTAGATAAAATCCGTGCTTCATATTAATAAATAGATGTGGGTAGAACAATCTGAATAAATTTTTTTCTAATAAGCCAAGATTCATAACGAAAAGTGTTATAGAATTCCCCAAAGAGAATATTATCACAAATTCCCACAGTAACACAGTAAAAGCCGTATTAATGATAACTGTAGAAGAAGTAAAACATTTTTTAAAACGAGCCCCGTGCATCGAAAATTTACACGATCAATAAATTGAAATTACAAAATAAGATTTGAAAACTTACGCCTTTCAGAATTGCTAGCATTGCCGCTTTGTCCACTGTTTGGAGAGTACGACCTCGAGTATGAGCTTCCCATCTTCGTATTCAAATTCACTGAACCTAAAAAAAAAAACTAATTTCAAAATTGCCTCTTCTCTTTTCTGACTTGACCCACTGATTTCTTATCTTGAACACTAAGGTTATAAGTCGTAAAACAATCCACGTAACACTTGCACTCGCTCAAATTAGAGGAATTTTGAAAGAGAAAGGATTTACCTTGAATAATACGATTAACAACCTTGTGTAATACACCGCTTCTACTCAAAACTAGAACCATAATAACGAAAAAAAAGTGCAGTGCCAAAGTGACAGTGACAGATTCAAGCGCAGCTAAGGCTCGTTTAAATTTGGTACTCTCTGCTTGAAGCTCTATTCACATTACGACGCGCGGGCTCGGACAGACGACGGAGGGTGCAATTTATAATACTATGCCAAGCACGTATCCGGGGAGGGATAAGTGGGATTTATCCCCCCCCCCCTCCCCCCTCAAATCCGAACATTGATTACAGCTATAATTTTTTCATCGTTTTTCAATGAAATCCCCACCCAAAAATGAATGTCTCCCCGAACACAAATTCTGGATACGTACTTGTTCAATATCAATAGAAAAGTCCCGTGTGGCTCCGTCCTCCGCCCGTGGAGCCCGTATGGGCATTATCTCTGTTCACTCAATCGTTATTGAAATAGGTATTATTTTACATTGCACTCTCCGCGCCCGTCCGCGCCCGCACGTCGTATTGTGTATAGAGACACTCATGTCATGGCATTAGATAACTTTTTATTATTCCTTGTTTTGCAAAGGAAGGTGGCATATGCAGATAGTTAATATGTGGGAGAGTTCGTATGGTGCATTAAGGTGATTCAAACAATAATTACAAATCAGCTAGAAAATTCGAATCACGTGTTTTAAACAAACAAATCACGTGTGTTACAAAATAATGAATAATACTTACATTAGTTTAAATTCTATGCAAATGCACATGATCAATTGATCTTGTAACGTGGCAAAGGGGAAATGCTACCGCAAGGCTGGTCCCTAGTTATATTGTCTAAGTGGTTTTGTTAGTAATACCTTCTCCGCCTTCCTTTTCCAACTTCATGGTTGCAACAGCCTGGGTGACAAACGCTGCGTCCCGAATTACGCCGACAGCGCTGTGAGCGCGATAAATGTCGTTCCGATTTGACGTGAGCGCGTCCACAATCGAAAACGTGACGTCATTCATGACGTCACTACCGACGCCATCTTGCAATAACAGTGCTCACGGTTCGTGGCGTTAGCACTGTGAGCGAGTTGTCAAAAGTGACGTTTGATAGTTTTGTTCTAGTAAATTTTTGAGCGAATTTTCAAAAGTGACGCTTGACAGTTTTGCTGTCCTATATTTTTGGTTTGTTTAGGTCTCGATTTAGGTTTCTTTAGTAGTACTGGGTTTGATTATGTTCTAAAAAAGACGAATAAAAGTTTAATAACGATTAGTGATGAAGAAAATAATGTGAATATTTGAATGTTGTGGTGTGAACGGTGTGAGCGCGATATCTAGCGTTCCGAATTGGTAGAACGCCATCAGCGCTGTCGGCGCGCTAACGCAAATGAAACGGGTTTTAGCGCTGTAATCGATCACAGCACTGTTTTTATGAATCGGAACACACCGAAAATGTCACAATGAAAACGAGGCTTTCAAAATTGTCAAAATTCCAGTTGCCATATTTCACTTTAGCTTATTTCCTATCTTTACATATTTTCAGAACTATCCTTTGGTTAGTTTAAAAACCTGTTAAAAAATCAATAAATATAAAACAATCCCTTTAATTGTGCTATACTTAGAAAAAAGGAATCCCAATGTAGAAAACAAGAATCTTTAAAAAGAAAACAGATCTTAAAAATTCTACTATTACTCCAAACTTTTTCGATTATGGCTTCCCTTCGTGTCTGATTTTGACATTTTCTGATTATGGTGGACGACGGACGTGGCTGACGGAAGTGTTTGTGATGTTTTTTCTATAGTAAATCAAATAATAGTTGAAAATGTCGGACGCTATCGTACCTAAAGGACAGCCAATACCCGGCGATCCCGAAAAAAAGGGATGGCTATTCAAGTGGACGAATTACCTCAAGGGTTATCAGCGAAGATGGTTCGTTCTTTCGAACGGCCTGTTATCATATTACAGGTAAAACGATAATGATTTACTGATTCGCCTTGTGAAAATTATGACCTCCTATGATAAAATTCACCTTCTACTTCAAAAACTACGTTCATTTATGCTAGTTTTTTATCATAATGACGTCGCAAAGTTTTCCCTATTTTTAGCAAATTTTTTTCTTTACTGTGGAAGTTTTTCAGTCTCGCGCTTATTCAACACATTCTAAAAAGATATCTAATGCGTTGTTCCTTATCTATAACTTTGAATAGTATGTATGTACCTGATAGTCTAGTTTTCCTATACAGATTTACTATTATAATGTACTTTTATGGTCTATCATTAATATCAATTAGTCATCATATACAAATAACTTAATCTATGCAGTAGTTATAGTAACAGTGTTGTTAAGTTTAACTGTTTGTGCCATTGGTATAAAACAGTTCATTTAGTGTCTTGACCATAGCTCGGTATTTTCATAGCAAAAATTTTAATCTCAAAAGGATTGACCATTGTATTTATTGACTTTCCAACTATTGGACGTAGGGTCCGCGCTCAAAAGTGTCCGAACCAAAAGAGCACTAAAACATAAAAAGAGAACCAATTATGCGACAGTCTCCGTTAGATTGGGCGACTACGGGCACGCAAGGGCGCGCGGCGCGCGCGCAATCCTCCGATGGGGGAGTGGGATGGAAAATAATTTCAGAATTTTCAATGTTTTTAGTTAGTTTATATTACTACACATACTTAAGTTTGTGTAGTTTAGTCTCGGACAAAAGTGTCAGAGACAAAAAGTGAAAATAAAATTTCAAGAAATTTGTACTAGACCCGGCGTCCATAGTATTCTATGTCCATGACTGACAGCTATCTTTAAAGCAGAATCTGCATCTTAAGGGGATATAATAAAGAATGCGCTCCATACTAACAAAATCTGGTTATGTTTTCAATACTAACCAATTAAAGTCAATGACATTTTTCAGAATCAATCTAGAAACTAATCTCTATGCTCTAAAATGTCATAGTTTTAAAGTTCCAAATCTTAAAAATTTATCCTAGACGATAGACATTAAGGCACAATAATATGACAAAATTCCTTGGAGGCATCTTTGATTTTTAATTTTTTGACTAGTTTTATAAAATTTACCGAAGTTTTATACTGTTATATAGTTTATCTAGTGAAATCATAAATTGAATACACGATTGATATTACTTCAATCGATAAAAAATTGTCACAAAAATGACATATTTTCATGTTTTTTTTTTAAATTCTTTTTTTCAAATCAAAAAGCCTTTCTTTCCGAACATAATTTCCATTTACAATACTCATAATTAAATGATTTCATTTTCATTTATAATTAAATTATTCTTAAGCACTTAAATTACTCGAACATTACAATTATAATTACATTATTCGAAATTTGAATTATTTTACTTATTATAGTTACATGCAATTATCTCACAATTCAATATTATTATAAATCTATAAAATCTCTCAGTTCTGAGTGCCTTTCGGCAAAGGCCTCCGACAGAATTCTTTTTTTAGAAGAACTTAAAAGAGTTTCAGATTTTTTATATTTATACTCACAATATAGCAATTATTTTTTCCTGGGCTGGACCAGATTTTATCTGATTTAAAATAAACCGATACTGTGCGATTCGGGCTTGTGTACCTAGAGTTGCGTAATACCACACAATACATTGACCAAAAAAAATTGTTTTCTCTGGGATCCTTAGCGCGAACATGACTTACAGTTGACCGATTTTTTTGTTTTACTTTAGGAGTTTGCACTATAATCACACCAAAGATGCTTGTATGTATTTCTGTTTTTATGATAGAGCAAGAACAAAAAACATTGACGGAAACAAGTTTCTTGTATCACCCAAAATCCTTTACAATTGGCGACGGGCTCACTCCCCATCACACTGGAAAGTTTCGGTACTGCTAGTGAAATGTGAATGTTCTGAGTTTTCAGAATATCTCTGACTATAAGGAATATAGTCGTGAGCATATGCTATGCTATGCATGCATGCATGCATGCTTATTTTCAATTCTTTGGAAATCCACGATAATAATACACATATTTTTTTTGAAAATTTCAGCCAGTTAATTTCCAAAATTTCAAAAAATATAGCCCTACAAAGTGATGGTTTAGAGTGGGACCCATTGGGTATGGTACTCTAAAATCTAATCTTGAACAAGCTTCTCCCTTCACATTTGGCATTGAATTGGATTGGAATGAATCCAATGAAAGAAAGTGAATTTGAATGAAAGTGTGGACTGAAAGAGGATATAGTGACAAGGATTGAAAAGGGAATGCTGAGATGGTTTGGTCATGTGGAAAGGATGAGTGATGGTAGACTGACGTATGAAATATATAAAGCGAGAGTGAATGGAACAGTCGAAAGGGGTCGCCCTAGACGTAAGTATGCAGACCAAATTGACAGCCTACTTAAGAAGGGTCAGATCAAATGTACCCGAAACCGACGAGCCTGTATGAAACGACTTATGACTGCAAAAGAGGTATGTTAGGATCGTAGCCGATGGCGATCAATTGTCTCTGCCTACCCCAATGGGACACAGGCGTGAGTATATGTATGGAATGAATCTTTCTTTTTGTTATATGATATCCCACTGCGGGATTTTTTATTTCCAAAAGATAATAAGGTTCTAGTTTCTATGAGCACAAGCCGACAAACAGTGTTAATGTTAATGGTAATTGTATGTTAATTAGAATTCCATCACATACATACACAATGTTCTTTTTTAGAGTACAAATGTATGTACAGAAACATTATGAATGTATGGAGGAATTGAAAGTGAAATAAATGATAGTAATAAGTTTGGAGAAACTCACTATAGGCACAGAATACAAATACTAGTACTACCCACTGTAGGCCAAAGACCTTTCACTTTGAAAGGTAAATGGACAGTTTGCAATGACATTATACACATGGACTCACCACGTCATACAATAACAAAACCAAAAAATTTGTCAGGTTGCAAGTTCTGACACGAGCACTTGTCTCGCGCGGTGTTCGCGCGTCGCGTTTTTGCCTGCCACGAGGCTCCGCAATCTCTTGTTCTTGATCAAAAAGAATCCCTGAGATTGGAATAGATACTCCCACAAAATACTTGACATTGGCGGAAATGCAGTGCTAACGCACAAGCAAAAGTCCATTTATTTATAAATAAAAAAATAAAACCAAAAAATGGCACATGTCTCTAATGTCACCTTAGTATGCTTCAGTTATGCTCGGCTGTCATACATTACCGCTGAAATTCCAGCCCTTTGAAATGTCCTTGGCCACAAAGCAGTAATGTAAAACAATTAGGCACAATTTAGTGGTCCGTTAACTGCGCACTGATGCAAAGTCCTTGTTGTAGAATGTCGTTGATATTTTGTCAATCCAAAATGATTATTTAGTGGCGCTGAAAAACGCCTGCTGCGGTATATTTCACGAATCCCATAAGGCCTTCTATAAGGAAAGCCCCGCATGTTGGATATAGACTAACAAATGTAATCAGTCATTACCCCACCTAAGGGAAGTCCCCGCATACTGTGTATCAACCTGGAGACCGATTGCGCTAATTAAAAAAAAAAACGTTTATTTCGCTTTCTTAAAAGTACATAATTTTATCTTGTGGTTGGAATCTTCTGAAAAAATGATACAAAAAAAACACCTGTGCCAGAAGGTATCGCTCTTCCCCAGGAAATGTAAACATAGTACTAGTTACATAGCTAATTCGTACAAAAATTATTAACTACAGTAATTTAAAACATCGATGTTCTATTCTTATTCAATTTTAGTTCTAATCACATTGCAATCCAATTACTATTCAACTGTGCTGAATTCCGCATCGCGCTAAACTCTATGTAACTGACAGCCTTGTCAGCCTTTAACGTCTGAGCGATCTGTCAAAACGGCTGTCATAAGCTGTACCGCGATTAGCGCAATACCAAATGTGTCGAAAGTTATGGTTCGTACGTAGTCCAGTCACGATTCAATCACCGAATATATAACGCGATTGCAGCCCAGTGGGCAGAACTGAAATTGGATAAGAATATAAGTTCGATGTTTTACATTAGCACAATCGGTCTCCTGATAAGATGAGATAAGATAAGATAAATATTCTTTATTTGCACACCAAAATACACAAAAAAGAACAACAATATACGCGAACAAGAAGGGTACAAAAGGCGGCCTTATCACTAAAAGTGATTTCTTCCAGACAACCAGTGGATGGAAGAAGTCTGACATGAGATAAATGCTATGGCGGTGTACTAATTGATACATAATATTATAATTTACACAAAGTATAAATATATACATAAATACATACATACTCAATATAGCAAAATAATTGTAGAATTAGGTACCTTATAAAATAAATAAAAAAGTAGTAAGTAAAACTGATCTGAGGTATCAACAGAGTTATCGATCAATGAAAATGAGCCTTTAAACACGTGTGTTAGCTTAGGGACGTTATATCGCGTGCAAATTAGAACTCTGTCACCAGTTGTCTTGCTGATGAGACTAATTTTATATAACACTGAAATTATGAATTTGCGTCAAGGTATAAAGAGACTTAGCGACAATAGTAATTTTCCTTCTAAATGGTTTAAAGTTGGTGATGTTGAGATCATACCATTGAAGCCTTCTGGTAATACGTAAGCTTATAACGTTTTAAAATATCAATAATTAATGGGACTTTAATTACTTACACAACAACAAACATTGATGTATCTTATCTTAACTATTATGATCTGACTTTAAATCTGGTATATAATTGGTGCGGAAGTCGCGGGTTAACTCTAGTACACTATAAAATTAATCTTAATAATACCTAACCTAATCAAACTAGCGGAAAAAGAAAAAGGGAAAATAAAGATCCAAAACAAGCCAAAAAAATTTAAAACAAGAATAGTCGTATCGTATTTTTATTTTCATAGTCCTTGGATAGCGCCTCATTGAACAATGTGTATGTATTGTTACAGAAATCAAGCAGAGATGGCGCACACATGTCGCGGCACGATATCTCTGCTCGGAGCTCTGATCCACACGGCGGACTCGTGCACGTTCGTCATCAGCAACGGAGGCACGCAGACCTTCCACATCAGGGCCCACGACGAGGTCGAGCGACAGAGCTGGGTCACCGCTCTAGAGCTCGCCAAGGCTAAAGCTATGTTAGTATAACACTGTGTTGATCCACACGGCGGACTCGTGCACGTTTGTCATCAACAACGGAGGTACGCAGACCTTCCACATCAGTGCCCCCGACGAGGTGGAGCGTCAAAGCTGGGTCACCGCCCTAGAGCTCGCCAAGGCTCACTAAACTACAAGATTGGATGAAAACATTGCAATCGATGGTTCTTCAAAATTAGTTATACTTTCGATAGATAATAACCATCCTTCTGGCGCAGTTTAAAAAGAAAGCAAGGACGCCGGCCCGTAAGGTCATGCACATGGGAAGGAAATTGTTGCCAAAGGCCAGATATCAGTGTGAAAAAATTTCGAGCTCGCTTCGCTCGTTCTGGTTTATATTTTATTGTTGTAGGTACAGCATGCATTAGACCAACAGAGTGACAATCATAGCCAAATCGTTTTACGCATAAATTTCCAGCTCGCTTCGTTCGCTCCATATTTAAAATTTTGCTCCTTATTACGCAAAATACTATTTGAATGTAACTCGTGGCAGTACTGTTATAAAATAACCGTCAACTTTTGTCTGTCAATTTTAAATATCTCAAAACCTTCGAAGTTTTGTTGACACAAATGTTGGCTACGGGCGCGCCGCCGGCAAACTACAGTTATGGGGGGCGGCCAAATATATTTGCCCTGGGGCTCAATATTTGTAAATACATCCCTGTCAATAGTATCTGACACCAGTAGCAGTTCTACTATCTATATAGATAGTAGATATTGCCACATGTATTACACTAATTTTAGTATTAAATTATACTAAAATTGATAAATAGGCCACTATCTATTCTAATAATAGAATAACGCCTCTTACTCAAAAGGACAAGTGTAAGCACACGGTCTGCCGATTCCATTCTTTATCTGATTGGGTTATATCATGTATCTATGTAAAGCAGATAGATTAAACTAGAGGCACCGTGTGATTATACAAGGTAAAAACCTGTGCTTAAAAATCGCGGCCATTCAGTTGAGACGTTGCAGAGGTGCAGTTGCGACATCGCTTACGCCCAAAGATTGCTTGTATCAAGTGATATGCAGGGTCCGGAATTCCGTGCAATCCCTTTGACATATTAAAAGTGCTACCAAATTCCGAACCCTGGTGATATGTCTCCAGGAGCGGATCCAGCCCTCAAAAAAGGTTGTGGTCCCTTAAAAAAATCGGCCAAGTGCGAGTCGGACTACGGATTCGCTCACTAACGACACATTGCATTCCTACAAAGAAGACGCTTATAAAACCTAAAATCTGGAACGAGCAAAGCAAGTTCGAGATTTTACTTCACAATAAAAACATATACGATCCATAATCTAGAGCGAGCGAAGTGAGCTCGAGATTTCACTGAATTCTGGGGCGTACAAAGCTAATAAGCGAGCTCGATATTTTACTGCAATGCGTCTAAGTCCTTGTGATGCAATCATAGCCTATAGATAGCCATAGATTTTACTGCAATATAATAAGATCAGTGTAATATCACTGAATTCTGGAGCGTACGAAGCTAATAAGCGAGCTCGAGATTTTACAGCAATATAAATGAGATGTGCAGTACGATCTAAAAACAGGAGCGAGCGAAGCGAACGAACTCGAGATTTTGCTTCATTGTAACTAGATTTTTCCAGCTCATGCCGAAATTGAGGCGATTCACGTATTAAACAAATAGCTGAATGACGTCACAAGTCGATTAGGGTTGTGGGCATGCCCATAGTGCCCATATGGGTGAATCCGCGCCTGTATGTCTCAAATTCCATGATAATTTATTTTTCTTCATAGCCAGGCTACCAATAGATGATATTTTAAAAATATTGAAGACAACTATCGTCCACAGTAGAGCTCAGGAGTCAGACGACGACGAAGATCAGATGTCTTCAGGGGCGACAGCGCAGGGCGGCGGGGAGGGGGAGGGGGAGGACGCTGGGGGAATCGCGCGGGAGCTCGCCGCCAGGTTCCACGACCTGAGGACCTGCTCTGAGCTCGTCGCGAGGCACGGCGCGGCGCTACAGAGGTATTGTATTGATGGTCACTGCTCATATCTTAGTTTTTGTACCGTGATGAGGCAAAAAGAAAGCCGTGGTGGTCCAGTGGCGAGTAACCTTGCTTGCCGTGCAGGAGGCGATCTTTCGATCCCCGTCCACGCCGATTCGTATCAATGAGTTTTTCGGAATTTATATACGATTTGTAACACTGGCTTTTCAGTGAAGGAAAACATCGCGAGGAAACCTGCATGCTTCAATTTCGAGGCATGTATTGTACCCACTGTCCATTACAAGTGGCGACGGGCTCACTCCCCGTCACACTGGACAGAGTTTCGGTACTACTTATGAAACGTGGATGTTCTGAGGTTTCAGAATATCTCTGACTACCCTTTCTGGGAATATAGTTGTGATCATATGTAAGAACATGATTGAGGTCACGGTGGAAATGTTTATTGAAATCCGTCTGTGCAATATCGAGTTATAATGCTCATAAAATCAAGCTCCTTCCAACTTGAAAAGGTTAGTTTAAAGACTGCATGCAAGTCGTGTAGTAGTAACCTGAATTCATTAATCAAAACATTCCTTGAGATAAATTTTAAGAGCATGCTTAACCTCCTTCTGTCCATCCAATTACTTAAACTTGCGAAATGGGTACTTTAAAAAGAAAAGCAATATGTATAAATCCACCTTATGTCGTCAAAATCATTCGAGCCGGGGATTAAAAGTGATGTTTCTTGAATGCAGGTCCCTGGTGGACTTGGAGATACCGCCCACAGACAGCACGAAGCAAGTGTCGGAGAGAGCCACCCTCTTCAGGATATCCTGCAATGCTATGATGAATGTTAGTATACAAATGTCCCATTCTGATAAGATTGACAGGGTAAAACTGATATCATTTGCATCCTTTTAAACTAAAAGTTTACCCAACGAACTGAACAACTTTTACTATGTGAGCAAACAGATCGGACCAAAATAATCTGCTGATCCATACTACCTAAACTGCAATGCCTACTAGAGTCAAATTGTGAAAAAAAGTGCCTATGTGTTTGCTTCCATAGTAAAAGTTGTTCAGTTTGAAGGGTAGACTCTTAGTTTAAAAGTTTTTTTAGTTCTTTCTTGTATAAATTTGACCCTATATACAAAAGTAGCCCTTAAAAAATTCACTAAACACTGTCCCGTATCTCAGAAAATAATTAATAAACCCTAAACAGAATGCCAGCCGCTATGGCAATTTCATTTTCCTTTTTAGTGCACCCCTAGTTCATACATAGAATCTATAATATTTTTTTTCGGGTTAGAGATACACACAGCGTTGTCATTTACATTTGGAATACAAAACTTTATTACAGAATTAGCCAAAACAGTTTTCACTTATAGAAAATACTGTACCTCTGTTGCTCAAACTTAAACTCAATTAACAAACAAAAACAAAACAATACATTGAAACAAACACTTAAATTATGAATATAGTAAGGCACTTACTATTTAAATTATGACTTAACTAAAGCTAAAGGCAAAACAAAACAAAATAAGGAAAATTAGCTGAATTAAAAACAAATAATATAGCTAGATAGCCTTTTTGACCTCAGAAACTTATTTATGACATTTCTCATGAAACATATTGATGTGCTGATAATTATTATAACCAGAACAGGTCCTTACTATGTACCGGTTTGACAAGTAATTTGTTCTTCAGAACGGAACAGCGAACACATTATTAGAGCGAGTGCGGGTACCAGAACAGCGAAAACGTACATTGCTGAGCAGATAAGGCGAATCGATGATGCCATTAATCACTTTGTATGAGAACATCTGGGCCCTGTTTAATAAACGCGACATGTGACAATTGACAATTCAGAGTACATTGCTGAGAATGCTAGGACACATGAAGCACTGCAAGTTTAGCGTCATTAGTAACCAGCAATGTACTGTGAAATGTCATTGTCAATTGTCACTTGTCGCGTTTATTAAACAGGGCCCTGCACGCCTAGTATGATTTCTCTACACGCGCGCGACGCGTCTTCGCTGCATAGAAAATAACCGATTCCCGCGCTTTTTGGAGAGCGATAGCCGCGCTTACCGCGACTTTTAGTATGGGAAAAAGCAGAATCGCGCGCAAGTAGAGAAATCATGCTAGACGTGCTGGTCACAATGTTCTCTTCTCTGTTTAAGAGACACAATGCTCTCATCTACAAACTGCGTAAACTTATTTCTTGTTCGCGTAATGAACTCATTCTGAATGTTATATTTTCTGATGTTTTTATTTTCAGCGGTTTAGTCTGTGTGTTGTCTGTCAGTCAGTCACGGAACTATTTTATAAGTATAGATCGTAAGACAAACTGATAACGAATTCTTCGATACTAATAGAATGCAAATTTCCACCAGGCGTGTTCAGAGTTCATGAGCGCCGCAGCGGCATCCAGCACCCGCATGTCCCGAGCACTCCAACACGAGCGCGAACAGAAGCTGCGCCTGCAGGAGGTCGTCGAACAACTCGCGAGGCAGCACGACAACCTGGAGAAGACCGTCACCGCCCGCAGCAGCAACACACACACCGGTGAGTGCTAGTACTGTACTACACACGACGCTATGAGCACACCCCCATGTGCAAGAACAACACGAGCGCGAACAGAAGCTGCGCCTGCAGGAGCAAGTCGAACAACTCGCGAGGCAGCACGACAACCTAGAGAAGACCGTCACCGCCCGCAGCAGCAACACACACACCGGTGAGTGCTAGTACTGTACTACACACGACGCTATGAGCACACCCCCATGTGCAAGAACAACACGAGCGCGAACAGAAGCTGCGCCTGCAGGAGCAAGTCGAACAACTCGCGAGGCAGCACGACAACCTAGAGAAGACCGTCACCGCCCGCAGCAGCAACACACACACCGGTGAGTGCTAGTACTGTACTACACACGACGCTATGAGCACACCCCCATGTGCAAGAACAAGACGAGCGGGAACACAGCTGCGCCTGCAGGAGCAAGTCGAACAACTCGCGAGGCAGCACGACAACCTAGAGAAGACTGTCACCGCCCGCAGCAGCAACACACACACCAGTGAGTCCTGGTACTACACAACACGTTTACAGTCGGCCACGTAGAGCGACGTCTCTGTCACTCAGTACATTATGTTATGTTTTGTCGCTCTCGTTAGTTTTACCGCCGGGTACTGTACATATGAACCAAGTGGACGTAGCTGCCGTCAATTTAAACCGTAGTGACTTAAGGCTTGTAGTACGAGCCTTAACAGGACAATGCGAGCTAAATAAGTATGGAATGGGGCTTGTAAATTCACCCGCTTGCAGATTTTGCTATGAAGCAGAGGAAACGCTACAAAATAAAATAATACGGTTCAAGAAATCCGTGGTCCTAGGAAATGATCTTTGGTCAAGAGAGTGACAGCTACTAAAACAGCTGGAAATTAAAATCCACAGTTTCCGATTTGAAACTTCGAGCGAGCTCGACTTTTCTACTCAATACGAATCGGTTAGAGCCAGAGCTTTTTACGTACATAACTGTGGATGGAGCGAAGCAAACTCGAAATTTTTAGCACCACGTCTTAACTGTGGTCAGAACTCTTTAGGATTATGCGTAGACACAGTAATTAAAACAGAAACTTAGAGCGAGCGTAGCGAGCTCGACTTTTCTCTGCTCTACGAATTAGTTATAGACAGAGCTAATCTATATTTTTCACGAATTTGTCGCCCCTAGTAAAGTTCCGACTGGGGCATTTGTCCCCTCGCTACGCTACTGCCACCCCACCGCCATCTCTTATAAATTATATTATAAACCAAAACCGAACGACATCATAATATCATAATATACCTATACAAGTAGTATCGTTCGTCATGCACCTACATGATATAATCCAACATCATACCAACATAATATTTAATAATCATAGTATTCATAGTGTATTAAATTATATTACTTAATATGTTATTTTATAAGTAACATGGAAAATAACTTGGAAACAATATTAGTTAGCTATATTATGTGTGTGTTCTTATGCAAATAGATTGTTTATTCACTATCTACTTATATAAATTACTAGAGTTAACCCGCGACTTCGTCCACACAAATTATATACCAGATTTTAAGTCAGATCATAAGCTATCAAACAAAAAAGTTTCATCAAAATCGGTTCAGTAGTTTTTGCGTGATGCTGTTACAAACAAACAGACAAAAATTCTAAAAAAGGTTGATTTGGAGTCCGGGATACCTAAAAACCATATTGTAATCTTTTTCTTGTAAATATCTTCAATGTACAGACACAGTTCTGTTACAGTTTTATAATAGTTTAGATATCGCATTAGTTATTGTATACACCACTAGTTTTTAATTACTAACTAAATTTTAAGGGTGCATTCAAACAACGAAACTAAAGAACTTTTCTATAAATTATATCCCATTAGTTCCTGTTATTTGTATTGGATCCACCTTCAATATGCTAAAAGTCTACTACCAAATGCCTGCAAGACAGGCAGTTGCCAGTTGTAGTAATGTTCCTGACCACCCCGAAAGGGACTACTGTCGTGAATTTATGTTTGTGTGTATACCTCATCGTGTCATCTATAAACCTGTCGTTCTTCCGCATTGCTGCAGAATTTTGATCAAGCCGTCTCAGGCAAACCTTGCGCATATTTTGGCGCCATCTATTGACGTTATACTAAATGAGATTTTAAGTTATATTTTGATAGATGACGCTGGCAGAGATTAAATTTTACGTTCCGTTTTATCTAGTTTAATTTAGTAACTTGTTAAAATTAAAGTTTTTAATCAATTTTGTTTGGTTTGCATACAACACTTTTATAATTACTAATTAATCTAAGATAAATAAACGATTTATTAAAATTTCTTAGCCTTAATTAATTAATATTAGTTCGATCGGAATTTTCTTTCCCTTTTTTAAAAATTATTTCTTGGAATGGAACGTTGTTGCTTGGTTGGGTTGGTGACAGACAAAAAATCTGAAATAATTGAGAGAAAAACTCAAAAATTATACTTTTTGGCTTTAAATCAAGTGAAATCATAAAGTTTAAAGTGTCTAAGAACTAAAAACATAAATCTAAAATAATTACAAAAGTTTTCCTTGTGAATTCGGTACGTAAATCGACTTGAGATGTCTCATGTCTTGACGTATTTTCAATGTAAATTTTCAGGTTTTTCGATGATTTCAAGGTTGTTTCACTATTCTAAAGCAAGACAATAGTGATAGGTACCTTGTATTACGTGTTCGTTTATTTAATTATCGTCAGCCGCGGACAAATTCTCGCCTTTTGGCAGTGTTTGCAAGTGATACGTATGTCGCTATTGACAGCGAATTTGTGTTATTACCGCTTTATATCGTGATTTTGGCCTTGATTGCGGTCAGCTTTACATTAATTGTTATGTACTTTAGGCTTATTTCCAATGACAAATGGTTTATTGAAATGATACATTGGATTCTACGTTAGAAACCGAAATGGGTGGTAAGTTAGTCAAATCAGTGGCAAGTGTTCAAATAGTAAGCACTAAATTGTTGATGGATTGAGTCATCGTCATTTAGCTGCCAATGGGAGAGGAATGCTGCACACTAACTATAAGTTAACAGGCCTTACTACATCTAACAGATATTGTTTTTAACCTCGTAACGCCCAGGCTTAAACAAAACATTACCTTAATGCCCGTATGTCTTCATATAGGTTCACATGGTACCGGCCCAGAAGGTAAAATTTTCGAAATTTAATATCTTATGACACATTCAAATCAAGTGCCTTTTAAAAGGTGTTTGGGCGTCTACTGCATGAAATTGGATTTCATCTTATGCAAGTATCACAATGGAGTTGAAGACCTTTTAAAAAGCATCTGGGCGTTACGAGGATAGTCCCCGTCAGGCGATGCTAGAAATTTATGCAAACACGCCAACATTATATTCAACAGTCATAGAACCTGCACGCTTTATTTTTGAGGCATGTATTGTACCCACTATACAATGTGTTAATGAATTAATGCTAAACTTGAAAGTAGTTAGTTTAGAATCGAGAGCAGAATCGAATTAGCATGGTTTCAACATAGGTAATTTTTTCAAAATATTAAATAATTTGTTTGTAAAATTTAAAATTTTCTGAACTTAAGCTAACCTACCGCTCGGGCACTCTCACCCTACTTACTACCAAAACAAGATTCTTAAAATGTATCCATGAGCATGTTAGCGCTTTCATTCATTGCTGAAATGATAACAAATCATTTTTGCCTCAAAACTTAAAATGTGAATAACTTTAAATTTTAACTATCTAATTAATGCAATTATTGTTTTAATCTAATTATTTTGTTATAAATCAGTTGGGGTGTATGAGGTTGCGCTTATTCATTAACACGTTGTATAGGGTGTAAGAAAAGGTATCATTAACCTTTAAACCACATACTCTACCCATCAAACTGAATAACATTTACTATGGAAGCAAACCTGTTAGAACAAAAAAAATATCAGCTGTTCTATATTAAACTGCAATACCTACTTGATTCAAACATGCATTCAGTTTGTCGGGTAGGTCATGTGGTTTAAAGGTTAATGATATTTTTCCTTACACCCAATACAATATGTGGTTGTAATAAAGGCCATTGTATTGTTGTCCCACTGTCCATTATAAGTGCCGACACGCTCAATCCATGTCATACTGGACAGTTTCGATACTACTAGTGAAACATGGATGTTCTCAGTTTTCTGAATATCTCTGACTGCACCCCCTCAGGGAGTATAGTCTTGAGCATATGCTTTGCATGGAATATAATTATGATTTAGGTCTGTATTGAACTCATTATTCCCGAGGTTGATTTTTACTGGACTTTTATTTGATACATACATACATATTAAGCTAACGCCATTGTCTCATGGGAGTAGGCAGAGACCTGCTAAGACTCTGACACACCTCTTTAGCCTCATTCACATTCATACATCTTTTCATGCACTTCCGTAGATTGAGGGTGCTACGCACTTGTCCTTTTCTGAAAAGCTCATTGATTTTTTCCTCGGACGGCCTCTCCCAACACGTCCGTTCACCTTTGCTCGATATATTTCATTCGTAAGTCTTCTTTCATTCATTCTCTCTACGTGATCGAACCATCTAAGCATAGCCCCTCTCAGTCCTTGTTACTATATCATCCTTCAACTTACACCAATCCCTTATCACACTGTTCTTGATTCGATCAACCAAAGTAATACCACACAGACGTCGTAAGGAGCGAATTTCAACTGCATTCACTCGACTTTCATTCATTCATCATACATCAGGGTAGGCACCAACACACCATTGTGAATAGCCAGACGTGCCCTTTTTGATATAGACTATTATTTGATTTCTATAATAATTTATTTACATAGTTTCTAGCTTCTCAGGGTGGAGACTTAAGTTATACATAAGTGCTAATCTGCTCCATTAGTTTAGCAAACATTTTGATTGGCTTTTCCTTCTAGTATTCACTACAGATGCATCTAAGCCACGATTTATACAGAAGAGACGTGTGGCGGTGGTGGATAATCTAAGTAACACAATTATAAACCTTATAGTACGTAGCTTAGTGTAGTTTTTGTCGTAAAGGAGAATCGCGCCCGCGCCTCCAGGTGACGTCGCCTGGAGGCGCGGGCGTAATTCTCCAAACGACGCTATGCTACGTACTATAAGGTTTATAATTGTGTTACTTTGACTATCGGCCACCGCCACACGTCTCTTCTGTATAAACCGCGCCTAATAATTAGCACTATGTTGTTTCGACCTTTGATCAGAGTAAAATGAATGGATAGATTGATTTGTGGCTGGGCTATTGCAAGCAAGGGTCGTTATGTCACACTGTGACCAGCGCTGGTCCTTTGTTTTCCCCCCAAGCTCACCCATATTTTACGCATACCTCCGTACTTATGATATTTTCGTTTCAATCTCGGGAATGCAGGTTTCCTCATGATGTTTTCCTTCACCGCCGAGCTAGTACATGATATATACAACCGTACATAAATTCCGAAGAACTTAGTGGGCTCTTATCTCTGGTTCTCTCTTCCGTATGGGCTATCAGTGCATATGCTTGCTTCCACCTGAAGGCCAGGTCACGCAGAGGCTGGACTGCAGGAAAACAGTCCTAAGATCTAAGATCTCCTGCATATTGAAATCGAATGCTTGTGGTTTTGCTTACATACAAACTCAAACATTACAAAGCCTTTGTGTGGACTGACCTTAAATGCGCTTTGGGCCAATCCATTGTTTTTACTTTGATCAAAGGTTTCATCTATGTTTGGAGTTTGGGACTAAACAATCGAGAAAATGATTAAGAATTTCACAAACATTAACATTATATATATGTTTTGCATTGCCACTACATCTGTTTGGTTTAATGAGCTTATTTGAAATAGGGTTCATTAAACTCAAATCCATGTATTATGATTAGAGATCGGATAATCAAATGCATATTTATCTGAAGTTGAGGAGTTGGCTATTATGGAGTGCACTTTTGTATCGAAATTTATATTTTATTTTTCATTTTATAATTTTGAAAAGTCGCCCACATACTATGCATGTAACTACTTGGAGTTATGCATTCCCGAACTTCCTGACATCGCGGAATTTAAATCAAATAGTTTTAAGAAGTCGCTTCAACACTGCATCCAATTAGTTATGCATTACCAGATTTCCTGGCATACGGAATTTCTTTAAAAAGAAAATTTTTAGAAGCCACTTCCTTAATTTCGTAGGCAAAAAATTAAGTTTAAGTAAATATGCATCTGAATATCCCATCTCTAATTATCATGACAAAGTAACATTACATCCAAAACCAGTAGGATTGCATTTGCCGTGCTATAATATTGTTTTCCGTTGTAGGTGCGCTTAATGTTTGGCATGTTCAAGGATTAGCAGGAAATGTTCAGCGCTATATCATGGTGCATTAATTACATATTTAGCGTAGGTAAGGTACATGAGAAGGCCTGGATACTTGGTTACGTACTCTTTTACACAAAACAATATTACAATTTAAACTGCCTTTGCATTGCAGGGTTGATCAGTAGTGTAACGATGTCGATTGCTAGACGAAAATGCTACTCTAGCACTTGGAGGTAAAAGTTTAAAGGCCAGGCAACACAGAGGCGGAAGACTGCAGGAAAGCGGTCCGGGCGACCTGCAGAAAGCCAATATTCCGGACCCGCGCGTATTTCTGTGTCGGAGGATACATACAAACTCGAACATTACCACCACACCACACACTACGAACACACAGAAATCCGCGCGGGCCCGGAGATATCTTCCTGCAGTTTTGCCCCGGGAGCGCAGTCCCGCCTCTGTGTGGCCTGTCCTTAATTTGTCACAAAAGTTAACATGCAATGCATTTATCATTTGATTACGTATGTTTACCACATTCATTGGGAGTGGTTGTAAACGAGTGCAGGGAATGGGTTGGGTGAAATAAAATACAGGGACAAACATAAAAACGTTTAGTTTCAAAATGTCCCTTTCCCAGAATGTCCCTTACAAACAGCACAGCTGTACTGCTAGTTACTTTCTCATCAACACCCTATAGAGCCTGTGCCAATGTTTTACCCCCGTTTTTGGTGTTAAACTTGCTTCCTCTGCTTGTTTTGGACTTTGCTGGATTGGACAAGGTCAGAGAAAAGAACCTGTCCATTCTGGAGTTCCAAGCAGAAGATGCTCTCAGAACAAAAAGGTTTTCTAAAAACGACTTCTAATAAGATAATAAACAGCTCAGCAGAAGTAGGACTGGACCGGATGGGTCTTATCTGCTATATGCATCTAGAAAGGTGGACCAAGATTGCTACAGAATGGGTTCCATAATGGTCGGGGAAGGCCCAGAAGATGATGAGTGGTAACTTGAATACCTTCCTGAAAGGTTGGCCCGTGATTGCATTCCATAGGAGGATTGGAAGAGAAGAGAGGAGAACAGAACAGGCTAAATAAAACATAAGATAATGTGAAGGCAGTTTAAATTAAGAAACACAGAACATATCAGGAATTCAAGTTGAACCTAATATTTATAAAATTATGTATTAATTGGATTTGTAAATATAATAATGATAATTTGCTGAATCTCATGCAAACACTCATACTATAATCCACTATCTAGAACTGCATGTAAACAGTAGATAAGTTTTGTTGTCAAACAAATATTACTCACATTATGATAAAGGCTTGATCATTAGTTAATTCACAAATTGTTAATATTCGTTTGGAACATTTGACCTTAGTACATTCATTTTGAATTTAGTTTCTAAAGTGATTTGTTTTGTCTGCTTACTTGACTTCTTTTGTGTTTATTTTAATCAAGGACGTTTTTTCGTTCTAACTGAATAATGGCATTGAGTGTTAAAAACATATTAGCAACATTTATTACAGGTTTGCAATTTGCTCTTTTTGTAGTTTGAAATAGTCGAATAGTAGGCTATACTTCGTTCAATATTATAATGTTTCTTACCAAAATTGTTATTAAGGTGGTTGTTGAGTTGTTAATTTTATACAAAAGTGGAAAAATAGCTTAGAAAATCAAGAGGCCGCGTATCAAATAACATTTGCAATTAATAATATAATTACGAAGATATAAAGCTTTGACATTTTCAATGGATAAGTTCAAAGCTTTATATCTTCATAATTATATTATGAAATTGACAACTCTGCAACCACCTTAAGTCTATGAGTTTATAATTGTTGGGTTGTTGGGTAGGACATGAGTCAAGTGTATGAACGTTACACTGCTTAAATATAGCGTTGATAAAAGATTCATCATTTTTGTGATCTGATCACTGACTATGTGATTTAATTTTTTTACAGTAGCTAAATGGTAAAATAAAATCGATTTTGTGTTTCCAATTTTAAGATCTCCTTATGATGAATTAGGCTTACGACATATTGATCGACGTCGATTGACGGTTTGTCCATGCAAAAAGGACGATTAGTGTGGGACTTTTTGTATGAACAAACCGTCTATCGTTGTGACCATTAGTGTAGATTGTGTATAGTAGACTTTCGATCAATTATATTACAGACTATATTTTTAGAAAGTGTCACTCAAATCAAACGAATTTTCCCATACATTTTGTGCTGGATACTTCCAGGGACTGAATCCTCAATATGTATTATAGTTTATGCGTAGCCATAGATGTAATTTGAACGGCATATTATCTTATCGTAACTATTATAAAACTGTAACAGAAGCGTGTCTAGAAAGTAACACAATTATAAACCTTATAGTACGTAGCATAGCGTCGTTTGGAGAATTACGTCCGCGCCTCCAGGCAACGTCACCTGGAGCCGCGGACGCCTCTCCTTTACGTCAAAAGCGACGCTATGCTACGTACTATAAGGTTTATAATTGTGTTAGTTTGACTATTTAACCGCGCCTAACACGTCAGTTTATTAAATTCAGTAATAACAAAATAAATTAAATGAAAATGTGAATGTCACCAGGGGGTACGGGCACGGCACAAGGCAACGAAACGGAAGATGAGGACCATGAGTTTTTCGACGCTGTGGAGGAAGGCGCACCCACCACTGAAGACAAGAACTCCTTTGTAATGAAAGTCCCTGTAAGTTTTAAATATATTTTGTACTATCAGTTTCAAATAATGTGCATGACCTCGCTCGCAAATGTGAAGGCAGGTTTATACGATGACAATTTTGCGGTGCGAATTCTGCGGCGCCTCAAAAAAAGCACCGTATAAACACTTTTCGCTAGATTTTTTTCCGGCATGCGAACGTTAGCAAGGAATAGAGCACGCGTCTATTTTTCGGTGCTAGTGACCTCCGCCCGCGTCCCTCGCATCCCCCGTGCCAATTTCTCTATTCGTGTAAACACGTGCTAATCGCTGGAACGGTTTTCTCAAGCAAATCCATACGCATGCGAACAAGATTGGCGCTGAAAATTTTCACCGTTTAAAGGCAGGTTTAGACGATGACAATTTTGCGGCGCCAATTTTTTCGCACGAAAAAAATGCACGGCACGCGGTCTTTTACATGGGGCTAATTTTCAGCGCCGTATGGATTTGCTTGAGAAAACTGTTCCAGCGACGTGTTTCCACGAGTCGAAAAACCTTCCTTGACGTCACTCAGTCACACGAACTTCACTCGAGTCATGTAAACGTAGAGGGAGAAGAGGAGGGGAGAAGTGTTTTGTTCTATTCATTCGATAAGATGCACATAGCAAATTCGCTCTAGTTAATAATAAGAGAAACCTATAGATGATTTTCAAGTACCTATTCAATGATACGAAACTCAACATAGTTCGTCAATTTATTTTTTATTTTTCACTATATGGCGTTTGGTTGTCGCCATATTGAATTTTTTTTACCGTCATGTTGACACTCGCAAGATTGGATGGATTGACGTAAGAATCATCAAAATCGGCCCACGCGTTTGGTCTCTAGTTTGCCACAAAGGAACATACATACATACATAGCCTGATAAACACATTACCGTCGCGCAGACGTGTAAAAAAAGAGATCGCTACCTTATTGGTGTCCTTATCGAAGTAACCACTTTTTTGTACTATAAATTGTATAGGAATTTATGACTATCGCCGTCTCATACGCGGTTACACTGACATTCTGTCTACTACCGTAAGCGAAAAAATGTTCGCCTATGCATTCAAATGATTGTTTCTTTTCCATAGAATCTACTATACCAAGATCCGACCGCAAAATTATGCACCTATTTGTTTGGTGAACGAAATGTGATTTAAGTGAAAGTTTATACAGGGGTTCATACAACACCGCCGGACTGCCTAGAAAAATCTTGCCGCAAATACCGTTACCATGATGATTTATGGTACCAATTTTTTCAACTATCTGTTTGGGAAGTAATTGAGGTGACATCTGAAGGAGATCGATAAAACTAGGGTTGCCACCTCTCAGTCTGCCTCAACTCTAGGATTGCCAGGTTCAAATAAGTCAATTTTAACTAATTAAAGTTGCGAATTTGTGGCAGACTGAGAGGTGGCAACCCTAGTTATTCCAGTTCTTTAGATTGGTCTCCTTCAAAAAATGGTACCATAAATTATCATGGTAAAGGAACTTGGCAAGATTTTGCTAGGCAACCCGGCGGCATTGTATGAACCTCTGTATAAACATTCACTTAAATCATATTTCGTTTACCAAACAAATAGGTGCATAATTTCACGGTCGGATCTCGTACCATACGTTCCTTTACAAACCATAATCAACCGAGTGAAGTTATCCAACGACTTTTCAAGGTCATGCACATTCTTATTTTAAACTGATAGTATTTAACTTCACGACGAGGCAGGTGGCGCAAAGATGCGGCCAAAAACGTTACCGTTTCGAATTATTCTCCATACAAATTCAAGGTGAAGAAGAATCATGAATTTTATTTATTAGTATAGTAGTCCATAGTTTCGAGATCCGTTCTTTATTTCGACTATTCTTTATTAGTGTTAGTTCCTAAACCATTGTGAGTCATTTGACATGAGATAGAACCCCTTTGATTATATAACGTGTTAATGAATAAGCGCAAAACTCATACACCCCAACTGATTTTAACAAAATAATTAGATTGAAACAATAATTTCATTATTTTGATAGTTAAAATTTAAAGTTATTTGCATTTTAAGTTTTGAGCCAAAAATGATTTGTTATCATTTCAGCAATGAATGAAAGCGCTAACGTGATCATGGATATATTTTAAGAATCTTGTATTGGTAGTAAGTAGGGTGAGAGTGGCCGAGCTGTGGGTTCAGAGCGAGTACAGTAAATTTTAAAAATTTACAAACAAATTATTTATTATTTTGAAAAAAATTACCCTTGTTGAAACCATGATAATTCGATTCTGTTCTCGATTCTAAACAAAGTACGTTCTAGTTTTGCGTTAATTCATTAACACGTTGTATATCATAACAATAACAAACATTATCTAATCTATTTATACACAAAAACATACAAAACTAACTAACAATTAGTATCAAAGGTTCCCTTCACAGTGTGAATCACTCATTGACCATGTCACGTGTGTGCATCTTTGCAGGTAAATAGGAAGAACAAAGTTAAAAGCGGCGAGAGCTCCGACGACTCTGAGAGCGAGACCGTCACTGAAACTCAACAGGTTAGTGCGATGGCAAAGCGTTTGTGATGATCTGCGTTTCATAACCTACTACGTATGTTACGAACTGCGTATGTGACGACCCACGTATCAACTTATTACGTATGTTACGAACAGCGTATGTGACGACCCGCGTATCAACCTATTACGTACGTTACGAACTGCGTATGTGACGACCTGCGTATCATAATCTATTACGTATGTAACGAACTGCGTATGTAACGACCCACTTATCATAAACTATTACGTACGTTACGAACTGCGTATGTGACGACCCGCGTATCATAAACTATTACGTACCTGATGAACTGCGTTTGTCAGGATCTGCGTATGTGACGACCTGCAATCTGACCTATGTGTCCTAAACTATCGAACTGCGTTTGTGACGTGCAGCGTGTAAATTTTATAACAGTTGAAATGTCTATTGTCCAACTTGAAATAATAAATATTCTGCGGTTTCTGCATTTTTAGGTGTCCCTAACTCCAAATCAACTTTTTTTATACACTGAAAAGACACAATTTTGTGTAGTCAAATCCAACGGGTGCGCGCGGCTGACTGCATTCCCTTGCTTGCTTCCCTTAAGTTTCCCAGAAAGTGTGAAGTGAGGTGGGGTATCTGAAGTCAGAGGGGTGCGGGAGTGGCCTTTATGTATATAGAACTATATACTACATATTACCTATTCTGTGACCCAGTATTGTATAAAAACTCGATGAGGGAAGGTCGACATAAGGCAGGATCTTCTACTTTATCTTCCGTCCATCAACTCGCATTCGATCAACGTCGAAATTAAAGTAAACATACAATTTGCAGGTAGTATTCGTAGAGGATAAGGAGCGCGCAGAGAGCAGTATGGGGGGAGCCGAGGCGCTGTCCGAAGCGGCGACGAGCAAGCTGCCCGACAAGGAGGAGGACACCAAAGTGTGGGTGAGTCGACTAAAGTCAGGCCATTCATCAAACGTAACCTTGTAACGGCGGACACAGAATAATATATTATTTTTTCGAAGTTAGAACTGCACAATTGCTTTACTCTTTTTAATTACGATTACATATTTTAGTGTAATAATAACCAAAGAAGGTAATTTAACGATTTACTTTCACTAATAAACCATTTTAAACATAATAAACAATTTCTGTTCTAAAGAACTGAACTTCGTTACAATGTTGCGTCAGTGAACCCTTGTTCTTTTTTAACACTGGGTATGTAACCCAAAAAAATCGAATATAAACTTAGTTCCAACAAACCGCGATATTCACATATAATTCGATTCACGTATGTTTGGAATCCGTATCGATTCATTCACTTTAATCGATTTTTTAAGAAGGTCACCTCACTACGCAGCTAAAACTGACAGATGTCAAATGTGACCTATTAAATTGGCCCGACTTTACACTGTTAAGGACCGGATCAACTCAAACTCAAAATCACATGGATAGCTTTCTGACGTTATTTTTGACTCTACCACCGCGTCGGAAGGTGTTCCGTTGTAGAGAAGATGCGGCCAGAAACTCTACAACACACATCTTTTAAAAATCGATCGATGATCGAGGATAAGCTAGTGGTAAAGATTACTACTCGACAATACCGCGGTCTTGCGTTGTTCCACCAGCGAGCCTTGGCGAGCCGCGGTCACAAGAAACCGCGGCACAGTATAAGAAAGAATATCTAGTATTATACAACGTGTTAATGAATTAACGCAAAACTAGAAAGTAGTTTGTTTGGAATCGAGAGCAGAATCGATTTATCATGTTTTAATATAGGTAATTTTTTTCAAAATATTAAATATATTGTTTTTAAAATTTACTGAATTCGATCTTAACCCACCGCTCGGGCACTCTCACCCTACTTACTACCAAAACAAAGGTTCTTAAAATGTATCCATGAGCACGTTAGCGCTTTCATTTATTGCTGAAATGATAAAAAAATAATTTTTGCCTCAAAACTTAAAATGCTAATAACTTTATATTTTAACTATCAAAATAATGAAATTATTGTTTCAGTCTAATTATTTTGTTATAAATCAGTTGGAGTGTATGAGGTTTTGCGCTTATTCATTAACACGTTGTATATATTCTATTTTCAATGAATGGACATAGGCCTTCCCTAAAGATAGCCACAACGACCGGTCCTGCGCTGCCGTCATCTAACGGGCTCCCGCTGCCTTCACCAGGTCTTCGATCCACCATATGAGGGGCATACCCACGATGCGCTTTCCGGTACGCGGTCGCTATTCGAAAACTCTTCGGCCCTATCGGCATTACTCATTCATACTGTGTAAATTTTATTTCACTGTCCTGACAAATGTACATCACTCCCTGCTAACGCTGATGCCTGGTGTCGTTTCAGCCGCACGTATCACAAACCGTCGGCGTGTTGAACGGCAAGCCGAGGCGGATACGAGTTCCAGACAAGCCTAACTATCCGCTCAGTCTATGGTCCATCATGAAAAATTGTATAGGTATGTATGATGTTCTTAGCATAAGCATATGCTCACGACCATATTCTCCGAGGGGGTAGTCAGAGATATTCTGAAACCTCAGAACAATGATGAGAATGATGTTCTTATTTATTGTATAATTTCCTATCGACGCTGGCAATCATATACTACTACTCCTATCTTCTTTGATTAAATCATTGCGGGTTCCAAGACAGATTAGAGTCGTCCCCCGGGCTCGCTGAACATCATTGTTGTGAATCAGTCAATCATCTAGTGTTGTGAATGTGTGGTGGCATATGCCCGTTAAAAAAAAGCTGGCAATCATTAGGGCTTTGAATATTGTAACCCTGAACAGAGAGGTAGTCTTGTGTTAAAATCACAGAACATTAAAGGGGTTAGAAGTGCAAAGTGAAGGGGTAGCAGCGAAAAGGGGCGAAAACAATTAGCCAATTGTAGCAAGTGATTTCAGGTGGTACATCCTGATTGGTCAATATAATTTCGCGCGCTATTTTTCAACTGCGTGTCATGAACATATAGATCTGGTACTACTGTACTTACTTTTTAAATAAGAGGGAAAACATGAAAAGATACTCCATCAACGAACGCATCTGAACCAGTGAAGTGAATTTATGTTATCTTTTTATTGAGTCATGTTGAACAATTTTTTCACTTTTTAAACTACCTGTCAGAAAATCCACTATATATAGGTATATAGTGGATTTGGGTATATTTGGATATAACATTTTTGTAGAAAGATTAAGTTTTAGAATAACGGTAGTAACTAATCGTTGTAAAACTTTGCAGGTAAGGAGCTATCGAAAATCCCGATCCCTGTGAACTTCAGCGAGCCGCTGTCGATGCTGCAGCGGCTGACTGAGGACTTCGAGTATTCGGCGATCCTCGACCAGGCCGCCAAGTTCAGCGACCCAGCACAGCAGCTGGCCTACGTCGCCGCCTTCACCGTCTCAGCATACGCCACTACGGCTTGCAGGTATCCTCACTACCCTACACCGTATGATTTTTTTACCGTATCGAAATTTTGTGGAGATGGGCGGGACATTTGACTAGAAGGGAAGACGGCCGGTGGACCAAGACAATATTGGAATGGTGGCCAAGAGAAGGAAGGAGGTCCGTGGGTAGACCACCGATGCGATGGTCAGATGACATTGTAAGGGTTGCGGGTCGTACATGGATCAGATTGGCACAGGACCGTGAGGAGTGGCGCAATAAAAAGGAGGCCTATGCCCAGCAGTGGGTTGATGTGGGCTGATTTGATTGATTGATCGAAATTTTCAAGGATGGTTCAGACCATCAAACTGAACAACTTTTACTATTGAAGCTAATATAAAATCTCAAAAAAAACTGTTGTCTCTTGTGCTCCACTCTAAACTGCTATGCCGACTAAAATGTATGAGACAGCTGTTTTTTTTGCGATTTCGGATTTGCGCCCATAATCAAAGTTGTTCAGATTGATGGTCAGCACCACCAATGAAAATTTCGACACGGTAAAAAAATAATACGGACTGACGTTTAAGCTTCGGTACCGTTTGGGACTCCGATTTTCTTTATTCGAAATTTTTCACATTGGACTTATTGTCCGCCGGACAGAAATCACCCTTATGGGCAATTCCAGCTGAAAGAGGAGCGTCCGCCAGCGCTAGACATTTTACCTAGCATATTATCTATTCTGACATAAGATAAAATGTCAGTGGTGAGACGGGTAGCCAATCCGCGGCGGTTGAACGCACGCACTTACCGACCATCGTAGTGCGACGATTGCTTGCAAATCCCAGAATTCACTGGTCGCCGCGACCGGCCAGGTCGCCAGAGCGACAGTTAGGCTCGGTGTAGGGAGACACCTACCGAAATTACGCGTAATTTCGGCGGTCACTTGAAACATGGCGCCTTCTGGTATTTCGCCGATATTTGAAAAAGCATTGCACGCGTAACTGCAGCAGGAGTTCCTATACTAACGCCTCGGTAGGGAATTGAGGACTAGCGTATTGTCTGCCGTTTGTTCTACATCCTCGATCTCTGACCTGACACTATTATAATGGTTTCAGAACGAACAAGCCGTTCAACCCTCTCCTCGGCGAGACGTTCGAGTGCGACCGGATGGCGGACCTCGGCTGGCGGTCTATATCTGAACAGGTGACTGTTGCTTATTAATGTTCAACGCTTGTTATTTTTTAATACATCGGTTTCCGAACCACGTAGTATAAGAAAAGAATAACATTTTTTATTAACAAAACATTTAATTACTTACATTTCTTATTGTTTGATATTTACAAAAACTTTCTTAACCTATTATCCTTCCCAACCTGCTCCTTAACCATTTTCCTTCCGATGTGTTCCTTACAACCTTCATATCGTTCCTAAATCCTTTTTTAATACGGGCTTTAGTTCATTAAAGCAACTCCTGAACTGGAGCGGTCCAATAAAATATCAAAGTTGAATTAAAATTATTTCTTTTTTCTATCCTTTCTTTTCTTCTTTTCTATTCCTAAACTGCATAGTTCAATTTCAAGGCTTATTTAAAGTGGCGACAGGCTCACTACCTGTCACAGTGGACTTAGTCTGGGCACTGCTAGTGTAATGTAAATATTCTGAAAATGCTCTCTGACCAGCTCTTGGAGAATATATTCGTGAGAAATTTTTTTTATTTTACCGTCTTTATCCCATCACTAACTCCACATTATCTAAATTCTTAAAAATTATCTTTTAAAGTGTTACGTCTATTCCCAAACCCCCTTCAGCCTGCAGGCTCTAATCTGAGTGATGTTGTAGGTGTCCCACCACCCGCCCATGCTGGCGCAGTTCTGCGAGGGCCAGGCCGGCTGGCAGTGCTGGCAGGAGTTCACGATGACCAGCAAGTTCAGGGGCAAATACCTGCAGGTCATACCCCTCGGCAGCGCGTACGCTATGTTCCCTGAGTCCGGCAATAAGTACACTTGGAGGAAGGTGGGTTGGAGTGGGGAGGGTTAGGGCCTTTGATTATATTAAAAAAGCGGAAGATAGGTGACTATACTTCATTCCAAATAAGGACGAAAAGATTTACTGATTCCAGTATAGCTTTCTGGCCAATTCTGATTATCAAATATAATATTATGTATCAGAAAGATATACAATCCGACATATCTTGGACGTTACTAAAGCTGTTCTAAGAATAAGTGAGAGGAAGTGTTTCATATCTCTGTTTCTGTGATACAAAACAGCCTTAAAAAGTAGTAGTACGTAGTTTAGCCTATAGCGCATGGACCGCATAATTTGAGCCTCCGTCGCCTAAATGACTTAGTCGTAATCCGAGCGGCATTGCATGATTAAGATACTTGATTTTAAGCGGAATAAAGGTACCACAATGCCTTCGTATGCTCTCACAAATCATTCAAAAAGAAAAAGAAAATCATGGCATTACTTTTCACTAGTAATAAGTACATGAAAAACAGGTCCATTGTTCGACTACGTAATGTAAGAACGTCACCTATCTTCCGCTACTTTAATTCAATCAAAGGCCTCAACACATTACTACAACACGTCGGCGTCGTGATCCGATGCGACGTCGCTTTGTGCAAGTTTCCACTGCAATCGCATGCACTGACGATGCGTCGGACGCGCAGCATTGCGGTCATTTGATGTTTTCTTTCTGAATAACCGGGAGAGTAACTGACATAGCCCAAAGAATTGCTAAACTAAAGTGGCAGTGGGTACATTGCTCGCAGAACCGATGGCCGATGGGGCCGAAGAGTTATCGAGTGGTGACCGCGTACCGGAAAGCGCAGCGTAGGTAGGCCCACCACAAGGTGGAACGACGACCTGGTAAAGGCTGCGGGAACCCGTTGGATGAGGGCAGCGCAGGACCCGTTATGGAGATCCTTGGGGCAGGCCTGTGTCCAGCAGTGGACGTCCACCGGCTGAGATGTTGATGATAAATCTGGATTGTCGTTGTACAATCAATATCAATAACGAAAGTAACTTTCACAATTATTATAGGCCGTCAACTTCGTGGGCGGCGCGCCCTAGGGGTACAGACGTAGGCGGGGGCAAGGTATTGCGCGATAATGTACCTTCACACTCGATACACGTCCGATTTTTCCCGCCGACTTTCAAAGTATAGACTTTTCTGATACAACTAATTTCGTAAGTTTTCATAGAGTAGTAGGAAAGGCTTTTGGGTAGGATTCATATTTTAATCAGATAATAATGTACTCTGTGCAACTGACGAATCGGAAGAAAATATCGGACGTCGTATAATGCCGCGTGTGGACACTACATTACAGAGAGTAGGGTAGAGACTAAGGGCTGCCACCTCAAAAATAGATTGAGCGCTAAAACTTAAAAAAGAGCTAGATTCAGGACTAAATCTTAAGTTCTTCTCTTCTAAGTAGTCTTTCAAGCTTTGACTATTTATATGTGGACTGGTTACGCGTGTAATCCTACTAACAAACATTTCTGTCACTTTTTGCGGGGGGCGAGGTAACATGAAATCCGCAACTTTGGATTTTATTCCCCATAACTTTAGATTCTAATTTTGAATGTTAAAAATCATGAAAAGTAGTCTCGTGTGAACCCCAAACGTTCTAAGTTCGAAGTTATTATTTCGCAATTATAGGCTGTCTCGTTTAGTGATAAGGTGTAAAATTTAATGTAAATGCACAAGATCAATTGTGCTTTTACCGTGGCAGAGGGGAAATGCTACCGCAAGGCTATTATAATAATTAGTCAAAGCTTTCAAGGCACTCTAAATAGACTTATCAGTTAGTCCGACTGACAGTTAGTAACTGCCTCCGTGGTCTAATGGTTAAGAGCATTGTGTTCTTGACACGGAGGTCGTGGGTTCGATTCCAACGGGGGACACCTAGTGATATGTCACTTTGTGCGTTTTTCCCCAGTTGGTTAGGACATTGCAGGCCGAATCACCTGATTGTCTGAAAGAAAGACGATTGCGTGCTTCGGATGGCACGTTAAGCCGTTGGTCCCGGCTACTATCTCTCGTGGTAGTAGTCGTTGCATAAAAAAAAACACGCCAGAGGCCGTAAGGCGGTCTGAAAAAACTCTGACACCATGGCTTGCCCACTCGATAAGAAGAAGTTAGTTCGTATTTGAATCTCTCTAACACTGCACTCTCTATGGACACGCGACAACACTGTACTAAAGTCCGGCCGCTGAAAGATTGCGTTTGACAGTTACCATAAAATTGTAAAAAACTGAATGAAAACTATAAATGCCGATCATTATTTAGTAGCTTTTTGAACTTAAAAGGGCAGCTAGTGCCCTGTGTACTAGAGTGAGCACAGGTAAACAATATTTTCATTCAGTTTTTTACAATTTTATGGTAACTGTCAAACGCAATCTTTCAGCGGCCGGACTTTAAGTAATAACAACTCTGTGTCAAGCTTCACTAGGTACATTTTTGCGAGTACCGTCTGGCAATAGGTAATTAACGTGTAAGCGTTTTCTAAGAAAGTGGTGTATCTGTTACGAAGTAATTATACTTCATTCCAAATAAGGATGACGAGATTTAGCTTTCTAGCTAATTCTGATTACCAAATGTAATTAATTTATTGGATACATATACTATCCGACATATCTTGGATGCTACTAAAGCTGTTCTAAGAATAATTGAGTGTTTCAAATTTCTGTTTCTGTAATGCAAAATAGCCTTAAAATTTCGTTGCTATTTTGAATGGAGTATAGTAATCTGTGGCTAAGTGTCTTAAGGTGTGGCTGTGGCAAGTCAGTCAGTCACGGAACTGTTATAAGTGTAGCAATAAGCAGCTAGAGGTCTGTAGATCCTCCACCACCCGCCGACGTCGGCTATGCACTGCGAGGGGCGCGGCGGCTGGGTGGCCTGCCAACAGTTCTCTGTGACCAGCGACTTCCGCGGCCAATTCATCAGCATCAACCCCGACTCCCACTGCCATGTCGTCTTCAATACCTCCAGGAACACCTACCATTGGAAGAAGGTGTGCGTTGTCCATAGATAGGGTAGATAGGCACGGTATTATCGATGCTCGTTGAGAAGAGTAGACGTCGAATTTGACGGGTACTGTTTGTGTAGTTCGTTTACGTATTTATAAATCTCATTCCGGAGTATGTCGTAATAGGGTATTTGACAGCATGTAAAATAAAGGATCTATTGATGGCATCCGTATTGAACATGAATTTTTGATACCTAAAATTTTTTTATTTATGAAAAATACTGGATATTATAAAGGAAAATCGACAAAGAAAATAAATTTGTTGTCTACTTTAGTCACGTGATCGTAAACGACTGTGATTGGTCGAATGGTTGATGACGTCAACTGCTTGTGAACAGTTGCGTGTAGAGTGTGTGTCGTTCCAAGTTTACGTCATCGTGACGTCACATGCTTGTTGCCACGTATATTGTCAGAAAAAGCGTTTTCGCGGGATATTTAAATAAAAAATTTTGTTTTCGTTTTTTCTTGCACTATATTTGTAACGGAGCGTAAAATATACATTTTCAATAGAGTGCTTAGACATCGGTGATTAACGTTGAACAGTTTTTAAAAACCTGTCAAATACCCTTATTTTCTGTTGTCTGTTTTGTAATTTTATGTACATAAACATAAAATTGTGATCAGATTCAGTGAAGCAATACCTTTTTTTGGTTTTGACTTAAGATTTGAGCGTCGTATTGGAATGCGATATCCTTATAGTCACAGGCTTGGGTCTGAGTGTCACTAACATATAGTTTACTCTATAGTATCATTTATTTAATTAAATAGACTATGTAGTACTGTATACATAACCTTAGTTTAAGAATTTATGTTGTAATAGTCATTAAGTCGTGTTATGTTGTAGAATTTCTGGCCGCATCTTCTCTACAGTTGACGTTTAATAAGTGTGCTTCAAGCTCCTATATTGAATAAATTATTTAGACTTTTTGACTTGAAAACAAGAATCGAACCCAGAACATCACTTTTTACAATTCGAGAAGGATTTTTTCTAGCCGCGTCCGTTTGTGAGTTTGTATAAAAAATGTGTTTGTGTATGAAGGGTTTCAGATTTCTTGTATATTTGCTTCGATTACCAAACTATGTTTAATGTGCGCTACAAACCTGTCGCAAGTATTTTGTAAAGATGATTTGGCAATATGATACTTTAAGTACGTTAAAAGTGTTATGTAAACAATAATTATAATAAAGTGTAGGGACACACCTGCTGAACGTACGACGCCGAACGTTCGGTTGAATACGCGTCTACTAGAAAAAATGGCGCGTACTGGTGTGTCGCCGGTACAGGGAAAATCATTGCACGCGTATTCAACGCGTATCCCGCGCGGGTCCGGAAGAATACACTTCCTGTAGGTCCGCCTCCCTTAGACTACTTATATGAGGACAAGTTACGCGTGTAATTCTACTTACAAACTTTTCTGCCACTTTTTGCGGGGGGCGAGGTAGGGCGAGATACGCAACTTTGAATTTTATTCCATTAGTTTAGATTCTAATTTTGAATGTAAGAATCATGAAAAACAGTGTCGTGTGAACCCCAAACGTCATAAGTTCTAAATTATTGTTCCGCAATTATAGGCTGTCGCGTTTAGTGATAAGGTATAAAATTGTATGTAAATGCGTAAGATCTTTTAATCTTGCACGTTGGCAGAGGGGAAATGCGAGGCGGGCCCGTATATAATTCGTCTAAGCCGCCTCCAGACCGCTTTCCCGCAATCCCGCCTCTGTGTGGCCCTGGCCTTAAAGTAACAAAGACCTATACTTCATTCATAATAAGGGCGAAAAGATTTTCAGATTCCTGTATAGTTTTCTGACCAATTCTGATTAGCAAATATAATGTATTTATCAGAAAGATATACTTTCCGACATATCTTGGACGTTACTAAAGCTGTTCTAAGAATAAGTGAGAGGAACTGTTTCAAATCTCTGTTTCTGTAATTGAAAATAAATAATTTCGTTGCCATTTGGAATGGAGGATAGGCACATCTCGATTTTATCGATGGCATGCTAGGCTCTCTGATCTGTGACGATGTCCAACATTTTTAAACTTGCAGGTGACGACAACAGTCCACAACATAATAGTAGGCAAGCTGTGGGTGGACAACCACGGTGACATGGATATAGTGGGGGAGGCTGGCCCCGCCGCCGGGTACGTGGCCCACCTGAAGTACCTGCCCTACGGGTACTTTACTAAGGACACGCAGAGGAAGGTCACCGGCGTTATCAAGGACCCTCAGGGCGTGGTGAGAGAGAACATCTTTTTGTTTAGCTTTTTACGAATGAATGGAAAACCTGGAAGCCTGGGGAGGTGTTTTTTACGAATGAATGGAAAACTTGGAAGCCTGGGGAGGGATTTTTTACGAATGAATGGAAGCCTGGGGAGGGGTTTTTTACGGATGAATGGAAAACCTGGAAACCTGGTGAGGGGTTTTTACGAATGAATGGAAAACCTGGAAGACTGGGGAGGGGGTTTTACGAATGAATGGAAAACCTGGAAGCCTGGGGAGGGGATTTTTACGAATGAATGAAAAACCTGGAATTAGTTTGAATAGTAATAGATTAACATTTGAAATTTATTTTCTATTAGACTTACATAAATGTATAAGAGCCCTATTGCATATAATAATATCGTTACTTAGAATTCAATTATACTTTATTGCACACCAAAACAAAACACTAGTAATACTTAAGGGGGTGCTTCAGACCATCAAACTGAACAACTTTCACTATGGGATAATTATCCAAGCTGATTCTTAGTTTTTAGAGAAATTTCTAACAAAAAGTTCTAAAATTCCTGTTTTTGCTTTAATACACTCTTATCCAGACCAAACAGCACCAAGTATTTGATATTATAGTTTCTCGTCACAATGAATAACAAATAATTGAGAAAAACAACAGAAAACAGTGAGAAAAATGATTTCATATTTGTGAGCATCTTTTTTTGCGAACCATGATCCGAAATACATGGCGTGACATTGCTAGCGCAAGCTTTTTGTGTTTCCACTCAATTTTATAATTATTAAGACAATTATCAACGTTTAATTATAAGCATAAGCATATGCTCACGACTATATTCCCCGAGGGGGTAGTCAGAGATATTCTGAAACCGACGAACATTCACGTTTCACCAGTAGTACCGAAACTGTCCAGTGTGACGGGGGGTGAGCCCGTCGCCACATAATGGACAGTGGGTACAATACATGCCTCAAAATTGAAGCATGTAGGTTTCCTCACGATGTTTTCGACGTTTAATTATTATTTATAAGTATCACTTCGAACCCTGCCTAAAAGTAATCTAACTGTCTCGACAGCCGCGCTACGTGCTGCAGGGCCACTGGGACTCGAGGGTGGAGGTGGCGCCCGTGACGAGCGCCTCGCACGACAACACGCAGTGCAAAACCGGCAAGTTCTGCGTCGCCTGGGAACTTATACCCGCGCCCAAGGACTCCGACAAGTAAATCATATCTTAACTACCTCTTATACTAGACCCCCAGTCTCATATAAAATCAGCAAATTTATGTCCGCATTGACACAATAACCCTCACAATTTAAGTAGACATACTGTTGCGCACTGATATGTTGTATTTGATTCATAAACTTTATCGTATTTGGCATGTGTAAACATGACAGTAATGTCAGCTAGTACAAAAAACAGAGCTCATAATTATGAGCTCTTTCGGTTCTGGCATTTTACAAACGTTGAGGTATACAACGTGTTAATGAATTAACGCAAAACTAGAAAGTAGTTTGTTTAGAATCAAAAGCAGAATCGAATTATCATGTTTTCAACAGAGGTAATTTTTTTTTCAAAATATTAATTATTTTTTTTGTAAAATTTAAATTTTACTGAACTCGATCTCGACCCACCGCATAGGCACACTCAAAACTTAAAATGTGAATAACTTTAAATTAAAACTATCAAAAAAATGAAATTATTGTTTCAATTTAATTATTTTGTTATAAATCAGTTGTGGTGTATGAGGTTTTGCGCTTACTCATTAACACGTTGTATAAGATATCAATGCTGAACTATTACAAAACTGTAATTGAAGTGTGTCTGTGTGAAGTGATTCAGCCTGCAATGTCCTAACCAACTGGGAAAAACGCACAAAGTGACTGTCACTAGGTGCCCCCCGTGGGAATCGAACCCACGACATCCGTTTCAAGAGCCCAATGCTCTTAACCGCAGTTAGAGGCAGTTCACGGAGACAGTGCAGGGCACTGTAAAGCCTGAACAGGAAAATGAAAAACCTCGCCATGTGCGGAAAATCATTTAAACAAATTTTTGTACTTGAAACATTGTCATTGACGGCCTCCGTGGTCTAATGGTTAAGAGCATCAGGCTCTTGATACGGAGGTCGTGGGTACGGGTAGTACGGTATATAAATGTATATAACTATCACTATAGAAAAAGTATGTAGGCCACGTGCCCCAGTGATGATTTTTCTTACTTATTCACAAATATGCTCCAGATTATTTACATACTTAAATAACAGCAACTGACATTCGTATTTCGACGTCATGTTAACAGACCAAGGGTCAGTATTCTAAAGATTTGGTCAGTATTTTAGAGGGTTCTAGTATGTAAAATCAGTATTTTCGGCCATGGAATCAGTTTCCACCCCTGAAATGTAAAATATCTTTCAGATGGTATAACTTCACACTGCTGGCCGCGCAACTGAACGAACCCGAGGACGGAGTACCACCGACGGACTCTCGACTACGGCCCGACCAGCGCCTCATGGAGGAGGGCCTCTGGGACGAGGCCAACCGAGAGAAGCTCCGCCTCGAGGAGAAGCAACGAGCCGCGCGCCGCCAGCTCGAGGCCGCCGCCGAACAGGCAGCCGCCCGCGGCCTCCCCGCCCCGGCGCCCCCAGCGCCCCTCTGGTTCACAAGAGAGTCGGCGCCCGCTCCCGGACACCCGCACCTGCGGCATCTGTTCAACGACCGCTACTGGCAGTGCAAGCAGCGCGGCGACTGGGCCGCCTGCCCGGACATTTTCTAGCCGTGCGAGCTCGACCTGACCTCGCCCCGGGACGACTAAATTAGTGTGTGCTTTGTCAGAGTGTTATGTGCGGTGCGGTCGGAGTTCGTCTGCCGTCCGGTTGTGTCGTGTCGCGGTCGCTGCGTTAGTCTTGTAATTTAATTATCGCTTCTGTAAATTTTTACCATTAATATTGCTGATACTGCGGCCGCAGCATAATGAGCGCGATAAGCCTATATCACGCCTTTGATCATGTTCGTTCGCGCGCAAATAGGAAGAAAGCTAAAGCCTTGTCAAGGGAGAAGCGATGCGTCGCGGGGACAAAAAATCTACGACGATTTGACGCGTGTGACAAGGTTTCTGTATAAACGCTCTCATATCTGCATATGCTTCATTTGGCCGCCCAAAGTGCGGCGCGACTCACGCGTCTCCCTGGAATCCGCGTCTAGTCCCGGCCACCACACTCCACAACGACCGCTACATGCACGGCGTCACCCTGGACAAGGCCTAAGTGTCCGCGTCCGCTCCCGGCCACCCAGATTTGACAGTTAATATTACTAATATTGCGGCCGTAGCATGGCAGCGTGTTATAGCGCTATCGCGGCCTAGCTTTCTTTCTATTTGTGCGCGAACGAACAAGATAAAAGACGTGATATAGCCTTATCGAGCGCGTCATGCTACGGCCGCTGGTTGAATTGTCAGCTTCTTTTAAAGATCTTATACGATATAGTACAAAAATATTTCATCCAACACGATAACAGTGCTTAAATTTTCTTAACTCGAAGACAACGCGACACTACTTGCCGCGGTAGTTTATCTATCTCGCTAGCTACGCGACGCGCCCGCGGTGACGGCGGACCACGTTACTTAGTTGTATATGTATTATAATTATATCAGAGTCTCAGTTCCTGTGAACAACATTCGAACTAACCTCATATTAAAAACGTTTATTACTAATATGTAACGTTCAATTAATTTGATATTCATTCCATAGTATTGTGGTTGCTTGGTTATTTATTGTTATACTTCAAAATCACATAGATTGTTTATTTTTTCTAATAGTGTGTACATAATAGTTAATTTATAAAAAAAATATACATATTCTGTAATTTCCACTGACTTGTGGCCTAAAGTTTTTAGCACTTAGACATTTTAAACAGCTGGTTACCGCAGTCCATGAATAACGTATAAAGATTTAGGACAACGAAGTTTCTTGCGCTAAACATTCGCATTTGTACTTTGACGCAACTCTATGAAAAATCGAAAGTGCTTTGTAGATTTAATGAAAAGTGAGTGAACACTGTTTGCTACACCCTGAAGACTGGCTATAATCATTGTTAGTTACTCGGTGCTGTAATCACAGCTAATCTTTTAATCAAATATTAGTAATTAATTAGAAGACACGATAAATTTTAATATAAAGTGAGGTGCTTCTGTCATTTTTGTTATAAAAGCTTCATCATTTTATTCATCTAAAGACCAGGAATGTCTAATGGCATTAAATGTAGGTCTTTACGTCCAAACAGCTTAGACCATGTAACTATGGACGTGTTTTTCGTGTAATTCTACTAACAAACTTTTCTGCCACTTTTTACGGGGGACGAGGTAGCATGAAAACCGCTATTGGATTGTTAAAAATAGTCTCGTGTGAACCCCAAGCGAGACTATACTAAACGCCAACGCTCCTGGCACGCGCAGTAATAAAACGTGCGAGCAGTATTGCCGATGTTGCGCGCTCACTCGCACTTAGTAGCCTTACGGGAGACCGTAGTGATGCATCGTGTTATTGTCGATTATTTGAATAAAACATTTGTTTTTCAGAAATATATTTAAAAAAAAAACAAATTGTACGCTTAATCTATAATACCTTAATACATAGGTATATTAATATGGGATAATGAAGTTCACTCGTTATCTGAATCAAAGTCCTCAGTGTCACTATCCTCGACTACATTTATTATAAGGCGATCGGACAAATGTGCCTTTTGAAGGTCCTCATCCTGCAGGGCCTCTGCATGACGAACATACTTTGCCCAATTTTCAGTGGTCACATTTGAAATTGCATCATGTAGCAATGACTCGACATCAGCAATTTTAAAAGTATAATTTTTTGTTGCGACTTCTCCTTTGACTTGGGCCCATATCAACTCGATGGTATTGTATTGGCAATGATATGGGGGTAAACGAATCTTTTCATGACCCTATAATTAGATAAAGGTTTCTAATATTTTTAATTATCTACCCACTTTTCTACCATTTGTAAATAGTTTAAAGAATTGGATATTTCGCTCATTAGGCAGGGCAAGACAACAACCTATTCTTCGAAATAATTAAACCAAACTAATAGCAGTATCGACAATGCGTGCTGAACACGCGCAGCACTAGCGCTTAATTGTTTTATGACTGCGCGTGCCAGGAGCGTTGGCGTTTAGTATAGTTAAAAGTTATTGTTCCGCGATTATAGGCTGTCTCGTTTATAACTGATAATGTATAAAATTGTATGCAAAAGCACATGGTCAATTGATCGTGTAACTTGGCAGAGTGATATGCTAACGCCTGTTCCCTGGTTATATGGTCTAAGACAGACAGAGAAGTGGTAAAACTATATTTAATGCCTCGTAGGAGCCATAGAGCATTATCGTGTAAGTGTTAAAGTGAACGCTTGTTGATAGGCGGCATCGACCCCCTTATATCAACGGTTAGTGCTCTAGGATATTTTGTAAGATCTATTACAAATTGTACATTTTCAAGTGGATGTAAGATAATTTGTTAATATTTTTATTATTAATAGAATATTTGAATACAAAGCCATAACATCTGTATCGTTTTGATTATGAGAATAAAATATAATGTCGCAGATACTTTTTTTTCATTAATTAACTTTCCTATCCCAAAACCAGCACGGACACTTTTTTTCCATAAAAAATTGTGTTAAAAGTGTCCAGTAGAGTAAATGTTTAGTTAGCTGCCAGTTGCACGAACGTTCATTAAAGTTAATCCTCCATTAAATTTCTTGCTGTCACTTTTTGTCTTGTTGACATAGTAAAAGCTAGCAAGAGATTTAATGGAGGATTAACTTTAATTAACGTGCAACTGGCAGTTAAGTACCTAACACAACCTGCCAAATAGTACAGGTAAAGTAAGCTAAATAATGACCGTTTGGAGGCAAAATTTTTACATCAATGAAACTTAGTTTTTTAACGTTATCTTGGCACTAGAAATGAAGATCTGCAGAGTCCACCCATATTTTGGAATATACACATTTTACAAACTAGACAAGTGAAATATCATTTTTATCAAAGTATTTTTTCGCGCTGAATCGAATGAGACCATCCCCATGCTTATAGATCCTTGTTCCAGCGCACTACCGTACCATTTCTCGAAGAGATTCGGCGTATTTTTGAGCGCTTGTAACTTCGGTCTGGCACTAGCCAGAAATGTGAGATACATTTTATGTGCGTATGGATTGAGGAGCCACATTTGATATTGAAAAAAAGATTCTATGCCCATTTTGTAGGAAATTAGTAGATGTTGTAGGCCCAATTCTGGAATTTGTAGCAAAAGACATGAAAAAAGGTGGCTTCTCACACCAGATGCATCTGGTGTCAGGAGCCACCTTTTTTTAAATACAAAATCTACTACTTTCCTACAAAATGGGCATAGAATCCTTTTTTCAATAGCAAATGTGGCTCCTCAATCCTTACGCACGTTAAATTTTGAAGACAGCATGTGGTCACCATTCTTATAAAATGTACTCACTGTTGATCAACAAAACCTAACAGGTACTTCCCGAAGTCCTAGAAAGCTGAAATTGGGTACATTTTATAAGAATAGTGACCACATGCTGTCCTGAAAATTTGAGCTTACTAGTAATACAGACCAAAAAGTTATGAACGTTCAAAAATACGCCGAATCTCTTCCAGAAAAGGAAGTTCCGGAACAAGGATCCTGGATGGGAGGATAAGCATGGGGATGGTCCCATCCGATTCAACGCGAAAAATTACATAGAAAATGACATTTCACTAGCTTAGTTTGAAAATATACATTTTCCAAATTATCCCCACCAAAAATGTTATGCGAAGGCTTGAGCAGAGGGAGAGAAACATGGTCTGTCTTGCCAGTCTGGAGTTGCGAGGTATTCTATTTAGCTATTGAAGTATTCAACGATATTTACGAGTTTTGCCTCAGATCAATTAAATTAATACAAAGTTTTGCCATTAAATGCGTTCAGAAATTATCGAACGGTATCGACAAGTTGATTTTAGAAGAGTGCAGTTACGAGGCTAGCCAGTTTACGCTGATATGTATTAATAAAGGTAAGTTAAATAGGTAATCTAATATAAAACAAGAGAAACAATAGAGTTATATTTTCAACATTTTTATTAAGAAAACGGAAACAGTGAAAAAGTACATAACTGTAAATTGTAGTTGGTTACAATATTTTATATAAACAAATCTTTTACAGTTAAAATAGTTACACAATTTTTACTCTGTTTTTAGTTTCTGTGAATGAGAAACAGATCATAAAATAAGTTCAACTAACTTCAAAAAATAATAAAATAAAAATAAATTGACAATTCAAAATATATCCTTCATATTTTTAATTCTGTTCGTAATACAAAGCTAACAAATGGGCTTTGAGTAAAATTTAGCGTTATTATTTCAATTGTAAATTAAGTCATTGTTTTTGCGTGGAGTTCGTAAGTAGTACTTAATATTTCTTCGGTTGTAGAAGATCATTTTTAATAACAGAGTAAAAATTACAACTAAAGAGTTAGAAGTAAGCAGATAAATAATTCCTCATTTTGATACATAATATTATGATACAGAACAATCGTCTCATTTTCTGAATAAACATTTAAACTGCAACTGAATGTCTGCTACAGGATAGGCTGGCTATGCTTCTGCTACTTAGAAATGCATGTTACGTTTTTATTCTATTTAGATTAAGATTGCGCTCGAATAAATGTAATTAATTAACTTAATCAGATAATGAGACAATTGTAAAAACTTATATTTTCAGCATTAATTTATTTATAAATTTACACTTCGCCGAATAGCTTTCCTAAGCAGTATCACTCCAGGTTCTAAAAGAAATAATTACACTTTATTATAAGCTGAAAAATAAAAATTTTAGCTCATCCATACTTTATATTCTCATAAGTAAATATTTTAGATCTCGAGGCATTTTTGCGTAAATCATTTAAATAGGCTTTTAAAAATATAGTAAAATTAATAGTTAGTTTCCTGCGCAAGTACATAGATAGTAGTCTAACAGGGAGCACGCACTGCCCGCGGCCAGTCCGACGGTGACCACCGCCACTCTACAACTACCAGCAGTAGTCAAGGGAAGCTACTTCCTCATACAAAAATTGACGAAAATATAATATACCTACTATCTCCCTTGAATGTACTCCCGACTACGATCAACATTATTTTGACTACTAAACGTAGTGGTCACTGGCAGATGGTCGCAGGCATTAGCATCGAACGGGCGGGAATGTACCGCCGCGCCGCGTCGATCAATTGTCACAACATCCAAACCCAGAGATCTTTCATCTACAACGTCTAATATGCACTAAGAGAGATAAAAACCTGCAATAATTTTCTGCACAACTATTTACATATTTTACAAGGAAAAGAAATAATAAATAATATTTCTATACCTTTGATATGAGCATCCTCCTAGTACACGCCTTGATATCGATCATTTTATCTCTTTCAAATTAAAATGACACGAATTTACATTTATTTACAATATGACTTTTCTTTATTCTTGAAGATGCTACTTAATTCACGAATCAAATAAGAAAACATAAGAAATCACTTTCGAAACTTAAAATACATTCTCAGAATCGATGCTTCAACAAAATCTTTAAATTCTTTATCATTTGGATACTTTCCGCTAACAAAATAAAAAAAAGAAATGCAATAGACAGACAGCCTGCATGAAGTTTAATGCAGAGTTGATATAGTTTACCTTACAACATACATAACGCAATAGTTTAAATCTTACTCGTATCATTATCGGTACAAATAAAACATTTCAAAGTTTATCATTATACCTATCTATGTTCGAACAAAACATTATTTTTAATGCTTAACCTCTCTTCTGTGGAGATTCCAGACACAAAAGATTTGTTATTGTCTTAGTCACGGATCCGTGACATCCACAGACGAAGGGTTAATGGTTTCGATGAATTGTTTTTTAAACTTTTCTCTCGACTAGGTTCCATGACATGAATGACGTTTATAATGATGAGTACAACATTGAGACGACAGTTCTTTGATTGAATGTATGGACAATGTTGCGAAGGACAAACTACTAACATTCTTTACGTAAATGCGGCAATGCGCGAAATTGCGTATCTATAAACGATATACAAGTTATGACTTGTTAATTATGTACAATACATAGATATTATAAGTATACATATAGTTTGGTCAAACCTTTTGGATCACAAACAGATTTTCACTTCAATCCGTGATTCGCTCGAGTGTCGTAATTAGTAACAAATTTAGCAGATCTGCCCCCCTAGACAAAGTGTCATTCTATTGGTGTCGACGCTAGTAGAAACGGACAAAATGTATGGATTTGACATTATCGATCGAAACATTTTGACGTTTGTTTTCGTCACCATACGTCAAATCCATACATTTTTTATGCTTTTTACTGTCGTTAACGCTAATCGAAAGTACTTTGTCTAGGGGCACTGGAGTGCTTTGTTTTTAAATTTCATACATTCTAATTTGTATACAAAAGTGGCATAAACTATACGAAATTTATGCATTATTCTCATACGATTAGGATGAGGGAAATAAAAAAAATAGCACACCTGCTCTTTAGTATGGATTATATCCTGCTTTACTCAAATCTAACAGACTCCTTTTAGAAACGATATTATTTTGTGACCTTTACTTAAAATGTTTGGTGATCTGTTGACATGGCTTTTTCAATATTTGTTCAAAATCAAAACACTCGACACAAGAACACAGATTGAAAAAAGGTTTTTGTTAGATGACATTTATATTTATTTATTATTATATAATTTTTTTTAGGTATTAATTAATTTCTCACATCAGCTCACACGTACTATTTCACATGACAATGACCTTATAAGACACATAACATAAAAAAGTTTGTTATAAATTAAGAAAAAATTTATGAAATATTTTTTTAAAGAAAACCTAATTTGTACCAGATGTGCTAATTTTGAATGTCACATTGTATTTCGTATACGGGACCCTCTATAAATAAAAATTCAATGTTGCTTGTTGTGTGATGTTCAGAATTTTTTTGTTGCAAAAGTTCGTAATAGTCCCAATAACACTCAGATGCAGAAACGCTCATTAGAGTTAATCCTCCATTCAACCTCTTGCTAGCTTTTACTATGTCATCAAGACGAAAAGTGACATCAAGAGATTTAATGGAGGATTAATTTTAATGTGCGTTTCTGCAACTGAGTGTATGTCTCCCAATAAGGATTTTAGGGTAATTAAAAAATGGAGAAGTTGCCCGAAAAAAAACGGAGAAGTTGCCCGGAAAAAACGGAGAAGTTGCCCGGAAAAAACGGAGAAGTTGCCCGGAAAAAACGGAAAAGTTTTCCGAATGTTTCTACGTGATTTTTGCTACTAATTAATTGAGCAAGACAACGTCTCTGTCCAGTCAACTGGTGGCAAAATAACTCTAGAGTTAATGCTTCATTCGTATACGAATTTGAAAGTGTGAGGTTCAAAAATAGCACTTTAGGACAAGGGTGAGTCCAGCATTTACTTTAGGGGGGTCACAAGACTTGATATAGATTTACAAGTGGCATGCCATTTGTATCAATAAACAGCCGCACGCAACCAACACATGTTTAGGTAGAGATTGAGTAGAATAGCTTTACTAACCCCCTTTAATCTCACCTGAGCTTGACACTGTCCCTGAATATTGACATTCAAGTAGACAATCAGTTTGTTTCGAACCATAGCGTTCTGGCAGAATTAACAGCACTGTAGCTTTTGCTTCAGCATAAATGCTGAGTCAGAACCTTTCTCATCGGCGCAATACAGGTCGCACGGTGTCATATTCCAGCACCTATACCTACAATATCGTGTTTATTATTGACTGGTCCGTCGTGGGAGCTCCCTGCTGTTTGCAGCTTTGCACGGACCTCATTATACGGACTTCATAGTGTTACCTACTGCCTTTGTGAGTCACTGTTTATCCTGTATTGTTCTGATGAAATAAATGAGTTATCTATCTATCTATCTTCATATTCACGTGAACGCATTCCCTTTTCAAACAATCTAAAATAGAATCTTGAACAAAACTTTTTCGCCTAAAAGACCATTGTCAAATTAAATAGATCCATTATAATATGGCCAGTTATCCCTTAAAAGATCTTCATTTTATTTACAGTTTTAAAACGGTAAAACTTAAAAATACATAACAAAATTAGACATGAGTGGCTAATAAGAGAAAAATCTACCAAATATTTGTGATTAAATAACATAACTCAAGCACAGTAAACATCAACAGAAACAAAATATTACATGTCCCTTACAATTCAAATCAAAACACTTAAAACCTGGCGCATTGGAAGGTATATGACGTTAAAAATACTGTATCAACAAAATACGAAACTTATCTTTTATAGTACACTCGCGAGCAACGAATCTGGGTAACCAACATAAACCTTTATATCTCGAATACTAAGAATGATAGCTTATTCAAATAACAATAATTTTATATAGACTATTTAATACTTTAAATGAAATTAATGAATTTCTACGTTTTAATTTGTAGTAATACAAATTTAAATACATAAAAATTAAAAATGCGTCAATTCTATCGCAGAACAAAAATTGAAAGCTTTTGAATTGAACCCTATATTTTCTTACAGATATACCATGTTCACATATTTTAGTGTGTAATTAACACAATAATAATAAATATTGAATACCAGGAAAGCTTCGCATAATTTTTATTGGTGACAGAACAAGAAAATAATTCTTTGTTAGCCTTTTAGACTTTTTTTTTTAAAGGAACCTAAAATTTTACTAATTTAAGTAGTATTAAATAGTCGAAAACTAAGAATGATAGCTTATTCAAATAAAAATAATTTTATATTATATTTCCCGTCACACTGGACAGAGTTTCGGTACTACTAGTGAACCGTGGATGTTCCGAGGCTTCAGAATATCTCTGACTGCCCCTCGGGGAATTTAGCATATGCTATGCTATGCTATATTTGAATAAGCTATGATTCTTAGTTTTCGAGATATTCAGTTTTATGTTGGTGACCCGGATTCATTGCTCTCGAATGTACTATTTCAGTTGCTATCATGAAAAAACGGAAACGCTGATATTTTTGAAATTAGCAACGCATTCATTTATTTCGAATTAATAAAATTCGAGACAGTTAAAGCGCCAGGCGTAAAGAATGAGAACAAAAAATCTCCGACTCGACAAAAAATTGCCAGACTAACCGATAACATTTTTAAGTTTTTTTTTTACATTTTTTACGAGTGCACAATAATTAAATGCTCAAATAGCTCGTTCATGTCGTATTTACAAAGCGAAAACAAAAAAATTAACTTTTTAATCACAGCGAGACCGCTAAGAGCTATCACACAAGCGATTTCTGAGAACAGGCGTTGACGGAACGATATCGTCGCGATATTACTGTGAGACCAATAGAGGCCTTTGCCAGATCTCCTCTCCGTCACTCAACCGTAGGTACCCAGATAAGCATCGTAAGCGATGCGCTTGCTTGAGTTTAGCACGCGCTCGAAACGGCAACGTCGATACGTCGCGCGCTGTACGAAGTAATAACAACGCTATGGCAAGTGTCACTAGGTACATTTTTGCGCGTACCGTCTGGCAGTAGGTAATTGAAGCGTGAGAATTTTTCGTATTCTAAGGAAATGATCTGTTATGAACTATTAATCGGTGCCTATAGCCAACAGTTGGTGGATTCAGGTTGTGGATGATGATGACCACGTTACCGCCACGATATTTCTGAAATCAATCAGTATCGCGGCGATATCATGGATGAATCGTAGCGATATCATCAATCCCTCAGTAAAAATCACCTCGATTCAGTTGCGACGTCATTGCGGTGCGGTTGCGACATCGCCAACGCTCAAAAATCGCTTGTGTGCTCGCTCTAAAATACATGTGAAGTGTCATGATCTCTCATGCACCGAGAGACAGAGATTCACTCAAAGCTTCGTATAGCAGGCGGAAGCTGCGTCCAAGCCTCTCGAGACTGAATAGCAACGTCCCAACTACCCCATACAACGGACGGTCACATCACACAAGATACGACTATCACGCAAATAACAACTTTTATTAGTTCACTTAGTTCAGGCGTTGCAGCCAAATTTCCAGCACATTTTAAATCACTTTCACAAAACCACTGACGGGTAACGATACTGGAAGAATTATAAATATTAAAACTAAAGCGAGCGGTCCCGCAGAGTCAGGGCAGTCTCGTTAACGCGCGAGATAATAAGGTTCTTTCACAGAGGCGCTCGCCGCTCGCCGCTCGCTAGCGCAGCGAGGGGGGCGAGCGGGGCGTGGGGGGCTACTCGCTGTAGTAGCGCACCTTGCCGCCGCCGCATCGCACCACGTCCTCCCACGCTGCAATGTGCATTACTATTTATTAAAAAGGTCATGGAACACTTTTTTCTGTATGGAATCCCACAAAAAATAATCATAAATAAGGGATACAGTCATGAGCGTGCTCGTCATGCGGATAATTTGACAAACATTTACAGACATTCACTCAAGGGCGAATTCAGGATTTCATTTTGAGGAGCCCAAGGTCTATACCGTAAGCTAAGATTTGTATTCAGAAGGTGTTTACAGGATAATTTAAAAAAACTGACATAACAGACCAATATTAGACAGTACTTTCAAATAATATCAAATTTATGAGATTCATTGTTGTTCTAATAGTAAAAGTAATTCAGTTTTATTTAAACCGGCCTTCAAAATGAGACCAAGGACAAATAGCGTTCCTGTGTTTTAAAAGTTGTGAAAGATTTGTGACACGACCCTAGAAAAAGTACCGTATATTGTATGCGTGTGTATGTGTGTGTATGTGTGTGTGTGTGTGTGTGTGTGTGTGTCTGTGTGTGTGTGTGCGCGCGCGCGCGTCTACCTGTGAGCGTGCGCGCGTGTGTGTGTGCGTCTACCTGTGAGCGTGCGCGCGTGTGTGTGTGTGTGTGTGTGTATGTGTGCGTCTATCTGTGAGCGTGCGCGCGTGTGTGTGTGTGTGCGTCTACCTGTGAGCGTGCGCGCGTGTGTGTATGTGTGTGAGCGCGCGCGCGCGCGTTTACCTGTGAGCGTGCGCGCGTGTGTGTGTGTGTGTGTGCGTCTACCTGTGAGCGTGCGTGTGTAGACGGAATACGTACCGGCGGTGACGTAGTCGACGATGAGATGCAGGTGGTGAGGGTCGGGCGCGGCGCAGGGCGGCACGAAGCGAAGCCCGCACCCCGCCGCCACGGCACCCCCTCCCCCCGCCCCCACCCCCGCGCCGCCTCCCCCCGCGCCCGCCCCCGCGCCCGCGCCGTCGCCCCCCGCGCTGCCCTCCAGCGCCGACCGCACCAGGTCGCACCGCGGCCTTCGCGACGTACCTCCTGATGGAAAACAGTTACTATAGGATCCTTCTTAATATGCTGACACTTTTTGCTGATATTTCTATTTCTATGTATAAGGACATGATCAGACGGTCAAACTGAACCACTTTCTCTATGGCACCAACATCGAAATAAAGAAACTTAAATCTGCTCTTCTATACAAAACTGCAAACTTACTCGAGCCAAATGTATGGGAAGCAGATTTTTTTTCCCGATTTCTATGTTGATCCAATTGAGAAAGTTTTTTAGTTTGATAGTCTGATCATCCCCTTAAAAAGTGTCAGCATATTAAGAAGGACCCTGTATATTCAGCCCATAGCCTAGTGGTATCTTTTTATGACGAGTCTGGATCAACTGTCATCCATGAAGCTCAAAACGTCTTTTGGGATTGTTTCAATGAAGTACTGTTAAATTCAGATAAGCTGCTATTTTATTTATTGATAATGATTTGCTTTAAATGGGTACCAATACGTAATTATAGTACTCAGTGCTAATACTAACCAATTTCACGATTAAATCAATAATTAAAATAAATTAAATTAAATTAAATTCATACAATCAGTTGCACATACATTCATTAAAGTTAATCCTCCATTAAATCTCTTGCTAGCTTTTACTACGTCAACATGACAAAAAGTGACAGCATGAGATTAACTTTAATGAATGTGCGTGCAACTGGCAGTAAAGTGGCGTTAATTTAATGAAATTTTCACATTTCTCAAGTCTCGGATAGTGTCCGGCCGAATAGTAAATCAGGCCGGATCGTTTTCTTTGTAATTGTAAGAATACCTAGCAGCTGCTCGTTGATGTCGAAGCCGAAGGTGATGCCGTCCATGTCTCTGGGCTGTGTGGAGTCGAGCAGGATGACGGGCGGGCGCCGGTCCGCCACCACGTCCGGCGCCGGACCTTCCGCCGCCACGGAGCTCTCCGCCCGCTCCTAACGCGACACACGCACATACAGTTCATTCGTTTATATTACATTTACAGGGATGAAAACTGATTCCATGGCCAAAAATACTGATTTTACTGCCTAAAATCCTCTAAAATTGTAAGGACTAAACTCTAAAATACTGACCCTTGATCTATCAAAATTACATCGAAATACGAATATTAGTTGCTGTTAGTTAAGATGTAAATAATATGGGCACCCACTGGCCACTGGGGCACGTGGCCTACATACTTGTTCTAAAGTGATAGTGTATTGTATATAGAAACAAAGGATGGACTCCCAGTCCAAAACTACATTTTTTCACCTCAAGTAGATCGCTTTTGTGAGACCGTAGCCCCTGATTCTCAAAATACTGACAACTTATCGAAAAATCTGACTAACTGACCGTGGCCAAAAAAACTGAATCTTATTGACTTTACTGACCATTTTCCACTCCTGTATTTAGAATCTATTGTATTGTTTCGTTACAATATGTTATGCCCGCACTAAATTCTCGCTACGAAAAGGAACAAGAGTGTGTATGCCTTTCATTGTTCTCGCGGTCTCGTAGCCACGGTAATTTTCCTTGGAAGTTCTCGCATTTAGTGCCTGCTTTACGCAAAGCTAAACTAGAAAATAATTTGAAGAGAATTGAAAACTAAAAAGCATTTTTATGGGCCACTTTTTTATCTAATACAGAATGTAAAACAATTGCGGTGAATATGTGTGATTTTTCATGTGCCCCGTTTTAATTTTACATGATTTTCCTAATATTTTGCATCAAATATTCGCGCACAGATTCATCAGTATAAAACAGTATCAACAGTATAAACGCGACACAGATTCATAGCACTTGGTTCGCTAATTTACTAATGTTAATTCAGTACATTTCGGACAATCAAGCGTTCCGCGTGAGCTCAATAGCAAACTATGAATACCTATCATTATATCAAATTTTAGTCGTAATTATTATAACAGTAATAAATAATCAATATATACTTTCAAGCTTCTCCGTGTTATCAATCAATATCATCAAACTACCATCAGCAAAAGGTGTTGGCAGCAAACCCAACAAAATTCATTCAATAAATTCAGTTATTGATTTTGAAGAAATGGTTTTCAGGTTTTACATTAATTTGTTGTGTGTATATTATATTGTTGTTTCGGTCGCGAATTGATAAAAGAAATTCTACTGTTAAATGTATAAGCTCGTAGGTAGGTGATAGTGTGCCATGATTACCTTGTGGTGGTGCGTGATGCAGAGCGCGGGGTCGGGCGGGGGCGCGGGCTTGTCGCGGAGGGCGCGGCGCGGCGCGGCGCGCGGCTCCAGCGCCGGGTACCCGTCCGCGTCCGCGTCGGCGCGCGGCGGCGCGGGCGGCTCCGCGCCCTCCGGGTAGTAGTTGCACGACTCGATCAGGTCCGGGATGTTGTGCCGCGTGCGCGCTATGTCCGCGTAGGAGGCGGGCGCGGGCGCGGGCGCCGCCGCGGGGGTCGCGGCGGGAGGGGGGGCGGCCGGCAGCGAGTGCACCGAGTCCAGGTCGTCGTTGGAGTCGTTGGAGCGGTCGGAGGGGGGCGCGGAGACGCGGCGCGCGCGGGGGGAGGGGGCGCGCGGCGGCGGGGGGTCGGCGGGGTCGTCGGCGCGCCGGCGCGGCTTGCGCTTCTTCGTGACGGTCTGGAAGTCCGCGTCGGCGGGCATGTCGCCGGTCTCGTAGTAGAAGGACTCGCGGGCGTCGTCTCCCCACGAGCGTCGCTCCGCCTTGCCGGCGTCCCCGCGCTCTTTCTTGGCCGGCTTATCCGTGAGGTCCTCGAGCTTGGTGCGGGAGAGTTCTTCCATGGATGTGGCGCGCTTCATCTTGCTCTCCTTGTCTTTGCGCCGCTCGGTGGACCGTTTCTTGCCCTTGTCATCGCTGTCGTCTTTGTGCTTAGCTCGGCCTAGTTTCTGCGCGCGTCCATTGTCGGCGTTCGACTCTATGAAGCGCAGCACCTCGTTGAGATCCTTGTTGCCCTGGTAGCCGTCGATCTGGTGCGACTTGATGACGGTCTCGTTCTTGGACGACTTTTTCCTCCTTGGTTTCTTGTGTTGACTAGAGCCCGAGAGGGGCGAGCTGAATCCTTGTACTGAATTGCCGTTTTCGTCGAGAGATTTCTGAAAATTATATAACGTTGCAGTGAATATAATGTACGGTTAATATTCAAACTTTTTTCACTCTCCGTTGATATTAATACTTTGTTACTTAATTTGAAATAAATGCTAGTCTAACGATGAATATCTTGAAAAACCTCATCTACAAAGTGATATAAAACAAAGTAAAGTGTAACTATAAAAAAATATGTTTACAAACATAACAAACCAATTGTTAACCTAACACTAACTAAAAGGAATCTAAAAATTGTTCTTCCCCTGTAACTTGAGCTTTGTATTTATAAAGATATGTACCTTATATTCGTCGGGTGCTGAACAAGCCGTGGAGCCGTAGTTAGGTCGGGAGAGAGGCAGCCCGTTGAAACTGCTCGAGATCACGCTGCGAGGCTGTCGCGAAAATAATACATTACATTACATTTATAATAGAAAAAATTGTGTCAGTATCTGGCATATGTTGTTGACGAGCAATACGAGCATTATTAATAATATTTAATGTTAGTATGAAATAGAAATGCAACTCTAATAGTGATTGAGCCACGTTTGTTACAATTCTTGGAAAATCTCTTAATTGATAAAAATTATATCTCGAAGAAAGATGTCTTAAGTCTCCTGTACGGCAGAGGCATCTCATCAACAGCTTAACACGCCTTCCGAAGGACAGATATTCGAGACGGAATACCAATAAAACGGTCAGATCCAAAGACGTCCATCGGTCTACTTAGCTTCGGATGATAATTTGAAACAACATTTTGACATTCCAAAAATACAAATACCATTGTCCCATGGGGTAGGCAAAGACTACGCCTCCCTCCAAAACATGAACCATACAATTAAAGCTCATTTTCATTCATTTGCAAACCATTTACACACTTATTGATTCCAAGCATCAAACAAAAGATACTGACAAAGCATACACTAGTCTACAAAGCTTTAGATAATATGATTAACATTATAAACGTCGATAGATAGCGAAACTGGATCACATTGTTACTAAAATAATACAGGGTGTTACAGAAGAGAAAATATGTGGAAAAAATCATCTGTTTCATACATTTTGAGTCGAGTAGGTACAGTGTTGTATCCGTAACAACAGTTAAAATTTTTCGTGATTTCAAAGTTTTTTACCATAGCGTAAGTCGTTCAGTTTGATGGTCTTAAGTCTAAACCACCCCTTGAAATATTACTACCTACTTTTATTACATCGTTTAGATATAAAAACATAGTGACGCTTATAATGGTAACCTTATTAGGTACAAACCTGAATCAACGTTTATTCTCGATGAACACAATTTTACAGTTGCTTACGTTACAGGCCCAAACTCCACATTCCAATGTAAATTCAACATTTAATCTTCTAATTTCGAACGCGTAGCACTATTAACCCCAATATAGTCATATTCTTTTATCATTATGCTGGAACGGAACGCTTTTGACAATACAAAAGAAATACAGTCATATTATCAAATTGGTTGCCCCGCCGAGATGTTCTACAAAAATGTACCCAAACTCGAAATTGTAATCTCTAGTCGTCTAACAACTATTCTAAAAATCATAATTAGACGACCAATTTTGACGTAGCAATGGACTTTGGGTCTATACTGGACATTCGGGGAAAAAGACGTATCTGACCGAATTCGAAGTCTCCGAAGTCTGAAGAATCTGAACTTAATTCGAATTCATAAAACGACGACCAAAGAAGTAATTCATCAATGATTTTGACGCAATTATAAATGGATCCATTGGTAAGTTAATTCATTGCGGGTTCCAAGACACATTAGAGTCATCCCCGGGCTCGCTGGACTTCATTCTCTAGTGTTGTGAATGGTCGCCGCTGTTGATCCTTTTTATTACAAAACTTACAGCGGCGGGAATGTGTGGTGGGCCCATGCCCGACAAGAAAAAAATATTTATCGTCGTTTATTGGTCTGAATCCAGTGACTAGATTAGTTCGATGTATGTTGTGCAATAAAGTATTATTGCACAATGTATGTTGTGCAGTAAATTCTATCGTAGTTTGCAAAGTAATGTTTCCATCAGCCTAAGTTGTTAGTATAATGCAGACTTAAAACAATCGCACTCCGAATTGTTGAAGACCGGTTCGATCGTTACCTGTTCGTGGTCGAGGCGGGTCGGGGTCACGTCGGGCTCACACGGGGCGCCGACGAGGTTCGCCACGGCGCGGTAGCTCGACACCAGCTGCAGCGGCTGCACACCCACAGTATGAACCACATCCCACACTATTACCACTATACACCAGTGGGCCTGGCCTAGCATGCCGCCACAGAGAAAACGAGAAAGATCACCTGACGAAATGATTACCCAGTGTAGTGATTGCTACAATAATGTATAGGGGGTAGATTAAGAACTTTATTTAATAAAGCAGTCTTTGTCCAACCATCTTGGTGTTTACTTCATGGTGGCAGCGGTGTTAACGAAAAATACAGTGACTAGTATTTAAATTGGCACCTAATAGTGTTAAAGTGAAATATATTGTGCGCGAGTGATAATAGTAAAACGTGACAATGGAACATGCACGTCCACCCACGGAGTTGGCTTTACAAGGAGGGCCGGCCAGCCGTGCCGACACGTGGCGAAAATGGCTGAAGCAATTCAAAGTTTTTCTGAAGGCTTCTGGTGTTTACAAGGAGCCAAGTGATGTTCAGGCTAGCCTACTTATCAATTTAATCGGGCCAGAGGGCTACGACGTGTATACAACGTTTAAATTCGAGAAAGAAACGGATCGTGATGACATTGAAAAAGTGATCGTAAAATTCAATAATCACTTTGGTACAAAAGTAAACACGACTATAGTGCGATTTAAATTCTTCACACGAAATCAAGAACCCGGCGAATGCATAGACGAGTATGTGACGTCATTAAGACTTCTTAGTCAGCAATGTGAGTTCGGGCACCTGGAAGATGGACTATTACGTGATCGGATCGTGTGCGGTGTCGCGGACAGCTCGGTCCGCGACAGGTTGCTGCGAGCGGATGATCTGACACTGGAGAAAGCTGTAAAGATTTGCCAGGCAAATGAGATTTCCAATGATGATGGAAGGGAAATCGAAGGCGGCAAGACGAAGGAGTTGTCTGTGGATGCAGTGTGGAATTCGCAAAGCAGAGGGCGTGGCAGCGGAGGGGCTCCGCGTGGCAGGCGTGCTAGCGTGAGCGGCACCGGCGCGGGTGGAGCGCGGGACCGAGCGTGGAGCGCGACCGGTCCGCGCGGGCCGCGGCCGGCGCGCGAGCAGGCCTCCGGGGCGCGCGCTTGCGTGGCTTGTGGCGATGTTCACTGCAGCGGTGACGTTCGATGTGCCGCTAGGAAAGTGAAGTGTTTCATTTGTGGCGTTAGGGGACATTACAAAAGAATGTGCCCAGTGCAAAATTTGAATCGAGTGCACGAAATTAAAGATGAGTGCGACGACGACGAGTTGTACTACGTGTCTACAATTGAGTGCGTCGACGCGATTGTACGTACAGAGGACTCTAAATGGTATGAGAGACTTTATTTACCATACAGTAGGGCTGAGCACACATTTAAACTAGACACGGGCTCAGATTTAAATGTAATATCAAAAGAAAATTATTTGAGGCTCGGTTATTCGCTTGCAAGTGTTCTTCCCGACAAAACGCGAGCTCAGTCGTTTTGCGGAAATTATTTATCAATTATTGGGTCGTGTCAGATTAGATGTGTGCATAAAAACGTTGAATATGACCTGAAGTTTGTCATATCGGAACGTGATTGTCAAAGTATATTAGGAAAACGTGCCCTAGAAATGTTGAACTTAATAAAACGCATTTACACAATAAACATTGATGAATATGAACTATTGTTTAAAGGTTTAGGTAAATTGCCCGGGATTTATAAAATACCCATAGAAAGAGATGCCAGCCCTTGCATCTGCCCGGTCAGGAAAATACCGTTAGGCGTTAGGGATCTGTTACAAAAAGAACTAGATCGTATGGAGAACCTAGGGGTAATTAGAAAAGTCACGCGACCGACTTCATGGGTTAACGGGTTAGTAGTTGCGGCTAAGAAGGACGGCAGCCTGCGGGTGTGCTTGGATCCGAGACCTCTTAATCGCGTCATACGGCGTCAGCATTATCCTTTGCCGACGATAACGGAAATAGCCACCAAATTGAATGGCGCGCGTATCTTTAGCAAATTAGACGCCAGGTCCGGATTCTGGATGATCCAACTCGATGATCAGAGTGCGGACCTGTGTACTTTCGGTACGCCGTTCGGCCGTTATCAATATCTTCGTTTACCATATGGCATCAATTCGGCTTCTGAGGTATTCCATGCTAGGGTGCGGCAGCTGCTCGAAGGGCTGGATGGGGTAGATTCCTTTGTCGATGACATAATAGTCTGGGGGTCAACGAAGGAGGAGCACGATGGGCGCCTGAGGGGCTTGTTCGAGCGTGCTAAACAAGTGGGAATTAAATTTAACCGGGAAAAATGTGAGTTTTCCGTAACGGAGGTGACGTACCTAGGACATACGTTTGGCGCAGACGGCATGAAGATAGACCCAGCCAAGCTAAAAGCCATCACAGCGATGCCGAGTCCAAATGACCGCCAGGCTCTAGAACGCTTCTTAGGTATGGTGAACTATGTGAGCAAGTTTATACCTAACTATGCGGATACGGTAGCACCACTGCGCAATCTATTAAAAAAGGATAGCGAGTGGTGCTGGGATGAGTGTTCAGAGCTCGTAGTGCAGCGGCTGAAGGGTGCACTGTGCAGCGCGCCGGTGCTGGCGCTGTACGAGCCGCGAGCGCCCGCCACGCTGTCGGTGGACGCGAGTTCGCGCGCGCTGGGCGCCGTGCTGCTGCAGGCCGGCCGCCCGGTCGAGTTCGCGTCGCTCACCCTCACCGATACGCAGCAGCGCTATGCGCAGATCGAAAAGGAAATGCTGGCTATTGTCTTTGCTCTCGAGAGGTTCCATCAGTATGTGTTTGGTAAATGTGATATCGTCGTCGAGACAGACCATAAGCCGCTGCAACCGCTGTTTGAAAAATCTTTAGATTCTGTGCCGGCTAGGTTGCAGCGTATGATGCTGCGAGTGCAGCGTTACGACTTTAAGGTTGTATACACACCAGGAAAATACATGTATGTAGCGGACACATTGTCACGAGCGCCATTACCGGATCTGATGCACGAGAGAGTGTCGGAGGAGGTGGAGGATCAAACTTGCTTTTTACTAAATAACGTAAGGTTTAGTGACGAAAAGTTAAACCTTATAAGAGAAGGTACACTTAAAAATAATGAATGTCAAACGATTATAAAGTACATAAAAAAAGGATGGCCGTCACATAAACAAGAAATTGAGGAAAGTGTAAAAATACACTGGAGTTATAAAGAAACGTTGGAATATATAGACGGAATAATATTTAAAGACAACTTAGTATTTATTCCGAGCAGCCTCCGCAATGAAATGGTATCGCGGGTGCACGAGGGCCACCTCGGGATCGACCGGTGCAAGCGGCGCGCGCGGGACGTGATGTACTGGCCCGGCATGTCGCGCGACGTGGAGCTGGCCGTGCGCCGGTGCCGCACGTGCGGGGAGCGAGCGGCCGCGCCGCGCCCCGAGCCCATGATACCTCACCACATACCTTCTCGTCCCTGGGCGAAAGTCGGCTCAGACATATTCGAGCTCAACAGGAAATATTATTTGCTTTTGATTGATTACTTCTCTAGTTTTATTGAAGTAACTCCTATAGGTACGCTTACCTCAAAATGTGTTATTTCGGCGATGAAAGATCAGTTCGCACGTTATGGAATTCCCCAGGAGTTAGTAACTGATAATGGCCCAGCATATGCCTCTAAGGAGTTCAGGTCCTTTGCCGATAGATGGGGCTTCAGACACGTAACAACATCGCCGAACTATCCCCAATCGAACGGTCGTAGCGAGCGAGCAGTTCGGACGGTTAAATCACTGTTGAAGAAAGCGCAAGCTACAAACGGTGACTTTTACTTAAGTCTATTAAATTATAGGTCGACGCCGAGAGACGGGGTAGCCAGTCCAGCACAACTGCTTATGGGACGCAGAGTTAACACACGGTTGCCTGCGCATGAGCAAAAACTACAGCCCGAGCGAGATAACGAGACAGATTATGGTAATATAATAAAAAACCAAAATAAAAGCGTAATGTGGTATGACAGGCGCTCTCGTCCTCTGCCAGAGCTCGCAGAGGGCACGGAGGTGGTCGCGCTGGAGGGTGGGCGGCGTCGCAACGCGATAGTCTGCGGCCGCGGGCACCAGCCGCGCTCTTACTTCATCACCGACGCCGGGGGCAGGGTGTACCGACGGAATCGCCGACACCTGATACCGCTTCACACAGAAGTACCGTCTCCCACTACATCTTACGATGCTAAGATGAGTGAGGATGATGATGATATCAGCGAGTCAGCTACCCAGGCGTCAGACGACGGTCACTCTGAGACCTACGGATCATGTACAGACTCAGATGACACGTCTCTAGATTCTACACTTGTAGGACAGACAAAGATTAAAACACAAAGAGTAGAACGGGCGGCTGCAAGACTGGCAAAAGAAAGATTTAAATTCTAGCTTCTCAGCCAAATATAGTTATTTCTTTATCAATACAGATTATGAATACTTAAATATAAAAATATACTTACTTATATATATAAACGATTGTACTTTAAAAAACTAACCCATATAAATAGGGGTCTATGGCATGTTACTGTAATAGATAGGATAGGTATAGGTCAGATAAGTATTTACATGTACGAAATTTGTTTAAGATAAGAAAAGAAGAGTGAATGAAGAATGCTGTTTAGATTCTAGTACTTATATAAGTGGAAAATGTTAAGATTGGTACAGCCTAGTTACTATGTTTATTATATGGGAATGGTATTGTTGCATTAGCAATAAATCCTTTATGGAAGCAACGTAGATACCTATTGTTGCTAAGAGTAATGTCATTCTATGTAGTTGATATGTAGCTAAGCATGTAGGTGCAGAAAGTACATAATTAAGGATAGTCATTAGTAAGTTTACTTCGTATCTATGTCTATTTCCAAAATTGTTTATGGAGACCTGCTGTTTTGTTTAAAGGGGATGATGTAGTGATTGCTACAATAATGTATAGGGGGTAGATTAAGAACTTTATTTAATAAAGCAGTCTTTGTCCAACCATCTTGGTGTTTACTTCACCCAGGTGTTTAAAGTCGACAGAACCTTCAGTTCAGTTTTTGGCCCAAATCACCTGAAAATGTTAGGTGATTAAAGGCGACCTGACTTGAAAAATGTTGCGTCCTCAAATCACCTACCAGTCTCAGGTGATTAAAAGCGACGCGACTTCACAAATAGTGTCCCCAAATCACCTATAGAGTGATGAACTCGAAGAAGAACTAAATTCTCCGATGTTTTTTAGGTTGATTGGTTATATATAGTAATTGGTATAGCTAGACTCAAAATTGAAAAAACAGGATTCCACACATATTGATAAATTTTCGCTACGCGAAATGGCACATATACATAACATAATGACATCTACACAAAATCACAGATCACCTCGGACCTGGAAATGTACCGAATTATATCATACACCTATGAGTATTCGGGATTCTGAGAGCGTAATTTTTTTTTTAATTTAATTTAATAAGGAAACCAACAGCGTTACAAACATGGTTGATGAAAAAAGGTAGGCAAAGCTTTTACTTTGACTGGTTACGCTTGTAATTCTACTAACAAACATTTCTGCCACTTTTTGCGGGGGCGAGGTAACATGAAATCCGCAACTTTGGATTTTATTCCCCATAACTTTAGATTCTAATTTTGAATGTTAACAATCATGAAGAGTAGTCTCGTGTGAACCCCAAACGTTCTAAGTTCGAAGTTATTATTTCGCAATTATAGGCTGTCTCGTTTAGTGATAAGGTGTAAAATTGAATGTAAATGCACAAGATCAATTGTGCTTATACCGTGGCAGAGGGGAAATGCTAATGGCTAGTCCTTATAATAATTAGTCAAAGGCTTTTACAGATTTCCACGTAATCCATAATCTCTGGATGTAGCTCCTAAGGTGTTAATAATTTATCATTTTCATGTCCTGTAAAATTTGCTTTGTGTTTGACAGGAGAATTTAGTTCCAGGAGAATTTAGTTCTTCGTCATCTTATCTTTATCACTCCGCGTATGCTGAAATGACCGCGCGTGACGGCTTTCTCGTTTTATCGTGCGTGGCATGCTTGCCTCACAAACCGACACCGATTCAATCTCAATTTAAAGCTCACATTAGCTTCACACCGAGTTGAATCAGTGTTGATTCGTTATAGTGTGCGATGGCTTTCAGTTGCACCGAGGTCAACTCAGCGGATCGGTAGTGACATAACACAACATTTGTCCCTTTTCACATAATTTGTAATTTTATTATCATTTATTATTCTTAAGCGAATCTTACTTGATCTTTTACTAAAGCTTTAAAAGGATACTTAAGGGTATATTACTGTTGGCGCGCTCCATACAAACGAAGTCTGGTTATATTTTCAATACTAACCAATTAAAGTCAGTTTAAATTTTTCAGAAACAATCTAGAAAGTAATCTCTATGCTTGTATCTTGTCAGATTTTCGTTCAAATTCGTCCGATCGTTTTAAAGTTACAGTGCCTCAAAGATTTCCATAAAAATTTATCCTAGTATTGAAATGTAGGTATATTTTAACGAAAATCGGACAAGATACAAGCATAGATATTTGTTTCTAGATTGCTTCTGCAAAATTTAATTGACTTTAATCGGTTAGTATTGAAAATATCACCAGACTTCGTTTGTATGCAGCGCGCATTTACGCATTCGGAATAAACTTCTCTCAAGGCTATAAGTCCTATAAAAGTGTGAAAAAGGACAAACGAAGTGATTGACAGATTATTTGTTGCCATTGTATAGACTTTTAGAGGAATGCTTTTGTGAGTTGACCTACCGGACTTCGTTATACTGTGGGCCCGCGATTTTGTTAAGCGTGTTTAAAAGCACATTTGAACATATTTAAACTAATAAAAATTAAAAAAAAGGCCAAATTCAATTTTGTGCTAATTTAAAAAACTACAAAATCTAAAAAAATATAATTAATTTAAAAAAATCTAATAAATGCAACTTGCAAAAGTGACAAAAATTTCAAACCTTCAAAAGTCATCGGCAGGTCATAAGGTTGGACAAAATGTAAACATATTTCTACTTGTAATCTCTAAGACATACATTCTCATAATCTACGACAATTCATTCATAGTCAAAAATAAAACTTATTCAACAATCGCTACAATTTGTAAAAGTCACAGAAGAGAGAACCTTAATAGAAGAAGCAAGCAATTGCAGCCTGCGTGCCACAGATATTTTCGATATGACATATCTGCCCCCCTAGACAAAATGACATTCTATTGGCGTTGAAGCTAGTAGAAAATGACAGAATGTATGGATTTGACATTAGTGATCAATTCAATTTTTGTTTAGTGGCATCCGATGTGTTATCACAATTCAGCCAATGTCTCGTTATGTGGATAGTATATGAAGGAAAATGATCAGTAGTATTTATTAAGTCTAGAGTGGCAGTTATGCCAATGTAAGTAGGTTATAATCTCAAGTGATTGTTTTAAGGTTAAAACACAAAAGAGTTCACAAAATGGTGGAGCCACGTGCAAGCCCAACGCGCCGATACGCACGCGTCCGTACTCCGCCAGAATTGCAGCGCGACTCCGACATTAGTGATCGTCAAAATGTTTCGATCGCTAATGTCAAATCCATACATTCTGTCATTTTCTACTAGCGTCAACGCCAATAGAATGTCACTTGGTCTAGGGGGGCTGTTCATTTCGTTCAGAAAAAGGTTATGTCACTGTACCAATTTTATCAAGACTCGGACATAATACTTATGAAAATAAGGTTGAATTTAATGTGATTAGTTTCTTTGATGACGTTATTTCTAGTCCTCACGCCTGTTCTCTTTTTTGTGGTAAAAGTCAATGACATTCTATACACAAGGACTTCGCATCACCGCGCTGTTAACGGGACGGCAAAAGTGTGCTCGATTGTTTTACAAAGCCTCCCACACACTGGGGCGGTCAGCGGTGGCGGGCGCGGTGCTATATAGAGAGTCCAACTTAATGTGCTGACAGTTTTTAAGTAGATGATCAGACCATCCAACTGAACAACTTTCTCTATGGGACCATTGTCGAAATCGCGAAAAAAATCAACTGTCCCATACATTTGGCTCGAGTAAGGTTTGCAGTTTTGTATGAAACAGTGATTTTTTTTCGCGATTTAGAGATTGGTCCCATAGAGAAAGTTATATTATACAGGGTCCTTCTTAATATGCTGACACTTTTTTAACGGGATGATCGGACCATCAAACTGAACAACTTTCTCTATGGGACCAACATCGAAATCGCGAAAAAAAAACACCTGTTCCTTACAAAACTGCAAACCTACTCGAGCCAAATGTATGGGACAGCTGTTTTTTTTTTTTCGCGATTTCGATGTTGGTCCCATAGAGAAAGTTTTTCAGTATGATGGTCTGATCATCCCCTTAAAAAAGTGTCAGCATATTAAGAAGGAAGGAAGGATAATGCATATCTTATTGAGTGAATTGGACAAAACAAATTTCCGACCTCTATTACTTATCCCTCGGATTTGTTATTGTTTGACGTGGTGAGTCCAAGTATAAAGAATGTCATTGGTATTTAAAAAGTAAACAAACTCATTTATCAGTGTATTTAAACATGTCAAAATAAGCCTTATTGTGTTTACCTTAGGGTCGACGGCGACCGCAGCCTGTGATGTGGACGATGTCGTGTTGCAACTGGCCACAACCTCCGGTGTTGTGATGCAACTGAACGGTATCGCCGAGTCCACCTGCAGACGTTTGAAGTATTATATTTAGTTTGAGATTAAAACTTGATAATGTATCAAATGAGAAGGACACTGGGTGATTTATTCTTTCATTTTATGTTTTTAGTGTTAAATTCCAAAGCTGTGAATTTACGTACAAACATGTAATGGAAAATAGCATCCGATCAAAACAAAATTTATATAACGTGTTAATGAATTAACGCAAAACTAGAAAGTAGTTTAGAATCGAGAGCAGAATCGAATTATTATGGTTTCAACAAAGGAAATAATCGAGAGCAGAATCGAATTATTATGGTTTCAACAAAGGAAATTTTTTTCAAAATATTAAATAATTTTTGTTTGTAAAATTTAAAATTTACTGAACTCGATCTCAACCCACGGCTCGGGCACTCTCATCCTACTTATTACCAAAACAAGATTCTTAAAATGTATTCATGAGCATGTTAGCGCTTTCATTCATTGCTGAAATGATAAAAACATAATTTTTGCCTCTAAACTTTAAATATCAAAATAATGAAATTATTGTTTCAATCTAATTATTTTGTTGTAAATCAGTTGGGGTGCATGAGGTTTTGCGCTTATTCATTAACACGTTGTATAATCCAATGGAACACCTGTTTGTAATTTAAGCTTGTTATATTTTTTTTTTCCAAATACAAGGTGTAAATTTAAATGCGTTATATACGTTAGGGGGTGAACTGAACTGAACTGAACAACTTTTAATATTAGATCAATATAGAAAACGTAAAAAAATTGTGTGTTGTTCCATAGGAAATGTCCATAGGTACTCATATGGATGGAACAGCAGATTTTCTGTTTCATTGTTGGTCCGTTGGTGAAAGTTGTTCAGTTTGATGGTCTGAAGAACCCCCTTTAGTATATATCGTATTTAACTTTACATCCTGTATAGTTAGACTTACTGTTTATGAACAGAAAAATAAAAAAAACGATGTTTGCACGGAATTCAGCTGCTTGGAGCGGTTTTAATGAAGCAACTAAATGATATAAAACATGAAAATCATACTTAACAGAGATTTAAAAAGTCTCTATTCAATCTCGCTTACCGCGCTCTTAAATCTCATTTTCGCATAACTACTATAAACTACTATTAAATATTAGACGACATCCCGAATGCGACAGGATTAGCACCGCCGGTGAAAGTCAGGCGTGAAGAGACCGGTTCCTGACATTTTAACTGCATAGTCTACTCGTCAATTTGAACACCACGCACTAATAGATCACTATAATCAGACAACGTATACTCCACGACTAAGTAATAAAAACGAACTTTGTGTACTACTGTATAGGACAGATTATAACTATACTCCATTCCAAATAGCAACGAAATTTTAAAGATATACAACGTGTTAATGAATAATCGCAAAACCTCATACACCCCAACTGATTTATAACAAAATAATTCGATTGAAACCATAATTTCATTATTTTGATAGATAAAATTTAAAGTTATTCGCATTTTAAGTTTTCAGGCAAAAATGATTTGTTATTATTTCAGCAATAAATGTGCTCATGGATACATTTTAAGAATCTTGTTTTGGTAGTAAGTATGGTGAGTGTGCCCTTGCGGTGGGTTGAGATCGAGTACAGTAAATTAAAAATTTTAAAACAAACTATTTTATATTTTGAAAAAAATTACCTATGTTGAAAACATGATAATTTGCTTCTGCTCTCGATTCTAAACAAACTACTTTCTAGTTTTGCGTTAATTCATTAACACGTTGTATTTTGAATTACAGAAACAGAGATTAGAAACACATACTCTCACCTATTCTTAGAACAGCTTTAGTAACGTCCAAGATATGTCGGATAGTATATCTTTCTGGTTAATAAATCATATTTGCTAATCAGAATTAGCCAGAAAGCTAAACAGGAATCGGAAAATCTTTTCGTCCTTATTTGGTATGAAGTATAGATGCTAGTTAACAAACTGGAGTAATTCATGAGAGATAGTTTCGAAGTTTTAGCTTCAATTTTTTGTCGTCTCCGTTTGTCCAATTATACAAATGAATTTACACGTAAATAATACTGAATACACGAAACTATACAGAATACTTATAAATTTAAATGCGTTACATATTGAGGCATCAAACTGAACAACTTTCACTATGGAGTCAACATCGTAATAGCGAAAAAAAAAGTTGTTTCACACATTTTGGGTAGAGTCGAGAGGCAGTGCATTAGTGACGTTTTCTATGGAACAACACAGTTTCAGGATTTCGATGTTGGCTATTTTTGTTCAGTAAGGGCTGAGGCATATTACCCGACGGCGAACGAAGGCCGGTCATACAAAAATGACGTTTAGTATGGGAAGCCGACTATACTACATCGACGACATACTAAAGGTGCACTTCCGATGCCAGCGGCCGATGCGACTGACGCGTGGTTCTGTCATATGCCATATGGCTATCGCATCGGCCGCGCGCGTCTGACACACGCGTCAGTCGCTGGCATCGGAAGCGGTGCCATACGTTTTCATAGTAACTAGTATTGTCGCATCGGCCGTCGGCCGCAAGCCACGCGCGTCAGTCGTATCGGCCGCTAGCATCGGAAGTGCACCTTAATGTCTTTTTTGTATGGGCCGGCCGTCGGTCGCTGTCGGGTAATGTGTCTCAACCCTTATTCAGTTTGTTGGCCTGAAACACCCCGATTAATATGAAACGTACTTAATTTTACACTCTGTATTGAGCTTATGAGCTCATAATGTTCAAAATGGCTAGTAACGCATCGTCTGAATGTCAGGAAGTGGTCAGGTCGCAAAAACAACCCCCAGTGTCCTTGATAACTATTCAGAATCTCCTACCTCTTTGACGGCGGTTTCGACTATAGACTTCTCTCTAAACAAACTTCTAAACAGCAACGTTTTAAAAGCATTTTTGTTCAATGTTTCTACTTCGTTACGCTGCTTTGCACTATCTTCTGTATAAGCGGCAATTTGTGATATATCATGATTGGAATTTGGTTTGATGAAGCTTTTTGGATATGTTAGGAACACGTAAGCGTTATTGGGAAGATCTGCTAGAATTATTTGACTATTCTGCTCGTTCACAATCTCCTTTAATTTGTGAACTATTTGGGTTTCTGATGATATGGTCTCTATTATTTTTGTTTCTGAATCTTTATTGCAGTTCAGATTAGGTGTATCTTTATAAGATTTAGGATTACCATCAGATTGCCGGTCACGTTTGTTGTCATCAAGTATGTAAATAGCATTGTCTTTATCAGATTTATCTTCATCATATACGCGAATGGCCTTATTTTTATTTGAGTCAAGTTTCTGGTCTTCCACAGATATCAGAGTATCATTGTATTCCTCTGTACTACGATTAGGATGATCTTCATAATAATTTTCTTCTCGGTCGACTTCATTTGGGCTACGTAGAGATAGTTCAGGCTCCGAAATGCCGTTACACTTCTCTTTGCTTTTAATGTCATCAGTTGTTTTTTCTGAATCTGAATTGAGAGCAGACTGAAACATGTCCTTGTGCTGTACTAAATCATGGATAAATTTGCTTTTGCTTTGGTTGGAATTAGGTTGTTCTTCATCAAGCTTTTCAACAGAATTGCAATTATGTTCAACGTTATTACACTTTATATTAGGTAGAGATTCAAATGGTTTGTTATTAGTTTTAACATCACCTAGGTTACCGTGACAACTATCTTCATTAAAACTTCGATTAAATTCGTCTTCATGAGGGTTGAGATTATATTTCTCTTCGTATATGTTAAGACTGCACATGTTTGGAGCTTGGTTGCAACGAGACACGCCGTCTTTGTCCTCCGCCGAGTTATAATCACACTTGTCTTCTTCTGAGATTTGCACAGATTTGTCTTCATTGCAGTTAGTGATATTGTCTTTCGTTATGTCGCAAATAGATTCTTCAGCGTACATCTTATTTTTGATTTTATCTATGTTCCGATTCGATGTTTGGTCAGATTTATCTTGACCGGTATTTTGATTAGACTTGTTCTCATCTGGTATTTTACCCGATTTGGTGTCATTACCACTCCTATCAGGTTTATCTTCATCAGAATTTCGATTAGATTTATCATCATTAGACCCGTCTTCAGTAGATTTTTGATCAGGCTTATCGTCATCAGAACTCCGATCAGATTTATAAACATTCGATTCTGAATTAGACCCATCTCCACCAGGTTTATCGTTATCAAAATATCGATCAGATTCAATATCATTCGATTTTGAATTAGACCCATCTCCATCAGGTTTATCAAGCTTATCTTCATCAGAATTTCTATCAGATTTATCATCATTCGATTTTGGATTAAACCCATCTCCATCAGGTTTATCAGGCTTATCGTCATCAGAATTTCGATCAGATTCATCATCATTCGATTTTGGATTAGACCCATCTCCATTAGGTTTATCGTCATCAGAATTTCCATCAGATTTATCATCATTCGATTTTGGATTAGACTCGCCTTTATCAGATTTATCATCATCAGAATTTAGATCAGTTTTATCACTTTTAGATTTTGGATCAGACCCGTCTTTATCAGACTTATCTTTATTTTTCCAATCAGGTTTCTTATCATCGGAATTCCGAATAGGTTTATCTTTATAATTATTTTTAGGATTTTCGTAATTTTCGATGTTTAGTGGCTTACCGATCGTCATCTTTCGGATGTTTGTCGGATTGTTGGAAGACAAAGAGGGTGCATTAAAATTTCCCACTCGCTCTCTATATTCTTTCCTTAAATTATACAAATCACTATCGTTCATATCATAACTATTATCACAGAAGTCTCCTGTATATTCGTGTAGTTCATTTTGTCTAAATCTACAATAGGTATAGTTATCATGTAAATATGGAATTTTAGTCTTATTTTCTACATTATTTTTGTACTTTGGTGGCATATGACTAGGTCTAACAAAAGGGAATGGTATTGAGGATGATGTAGAAGGCACTACTTCGTTATAAACAATTTGACCAGAAGCAATATTTCTATTGGAAGTATTGGGGCAAATATTGTCAGATGAATCTTCATTCATGTTATTCACTTCTTTTGCCTGTGAGTATTTTAACTGTTGAGAAAATGGACACGAATTAAGACTGTCGTACCAACTGTTTACATTTTTCATCCATAGTTGCGATTGTTCACTTAAATTATCACGATTATCACACTCTTCTTTTTCAACAACAACTTCCTCCTTTGACACTTTTTCCTGAATTACATTCTTGCTGGGTTCTTCCCTCGGACCGCGCGGTAATACACTGTCTATACAAGTCTCTTTCGTTTTAGAATCATCAGATACGCCACCACCAGTTATTTCATCATCATTATCATATATCATTAAGGCACGTAATAATTTCAGCTGATTTATATCAGTTTTCTTTTCTTGGACATCAGGAAACTTTTCTTTGACCGTAGAAACTGATGACGCCATATTTTTCTCTTGTGGTTTGGGTTTTTTAATCTTATTATTTTTCTTTACTGCAGTTTTTAAATTGTTGTTTTTAGAATTATCTTTAGATTTTTGGGCTGCATTATCTTTTCCACCAGATTTCTGGGTAGGCTTTTTAGACATATCCTTGAAATGTCGAGTTGGATCTTTAGGTACATACTTTCCGGGCTTCCAAATAGATTTACCACCAAACAATTTAGGTTTACTATACAATCTCTCTGGCGGTCCGATGGTCACCGGAGCGTAACGAGAACAATCATCATAATAATCAAATTCCATCACTCTATCTCGGTACGTACCATCGAACGAGCGAGTGTGGTCTTGCCTGTAACTAGTATATTTATCGGAATCCGTCGTTCCATCACTGCGTCTATCAAATTCAAGATTAAAGCGATCTCTGTACCGACTATCGAGCGAGTGATGAGCGAAATCGTCTCTAGCGCTTTCACCACTACTATCATCACCGAACATCGAATGTCGAGCGTAATCATAAACTCGATCGGTCATCTGAGCGCCACGTCCGACGCCAGCTCTGTTACTATGGGCGTCGTCGAGGCGATCGATACCTCTGGAGTGACCGTAACCGTATCTAGGTGTGTTGGATGCGTGGGAGGTGATCACATCAAGCCAATAGGCTCCGGTGCGGGTGCGGGGGTGGGTACGGGTACGCACCTGGTTGGAGGAGGTGGTGGTGGTGAGGGCGCGGCCCGAGCACACGGACCCGGAGCCGATCTCCAGCGTCGCGCGCGCCGTGTAAGTCATCGGGAACACCGGCTTGCTCCGCCTGCGGGTCATACGGGTCATTATCAACATCATTATATGGACGCACGTTCATACAATACATACGTTCGAATCCGCACGGACGACATGCCATGTACCAATGAGTTTTTTAATATCGCGAGGAAACCTGCATACGCTGAAGAAATTCCAATGCGTATGTGAAGTCTACCACTCCGCATTGGGCGCGCGTGGTAGACGTATATGTATAAGGCTGATGATGATGATACATACATACAGTCACGACCGTAATCCTTTTCGGGGTGGACAGAAACATTGCACAACTACCAACTTTCTGTTTAAGAATGTTGTTGTAGCAGTGCTCACATTTAGCTTTTAATCCCTTAGTCTCTTTGTACGACACCCACGGGATAGATTGGGTTGGTCCATTCTAAGCCTGTACCACACGGCACATGAACATAGGCATAAGGACAGTATAAGAAAGAGTATCTAGTACTACAAAAAGTATGGACATTTCCTGCCTCCCACCAACTTTTTACCTCAACCCCTCTGGTTACTACAGCGGTTACCTGTAGCCTAGACTGACACCACAATTGACACGCTAGAATTTATGTTTTCGAAACAAAGAGAAAATAATCTCATCTCTGTGCTGACGTTATCTTGTCAATTTCTGTTTTTTGTAGGCAGTGTCCGTGGTGTGGCTTAAGACTATGCTCAACACTATATTCTTAGAGATAACAGTGTCATAATTCTGTCTAGTGAGATACATAAAGACCACCCTCACTTTTGACGAACAGTGGATAATTGACATTTTAAGAAAGGTACCAAAATAAGAAAATTATTTGGAGATTATGTGATTCAAAGCTTATATCAAAATTATCAGATTTTTCTATCCATTATATCTCGAGTTATTTGAAAAATATAATAGAGGTTGAATGAGATTTTATTCCTTTGCCTGCTTGGCTTTTCTATTGTATTTGACAGTTTTTATTTTAATGTTATTGCGGCCAAGGTATCTTAGCCATAAATCCTACTTTTTTCAGAAAATTCTTAATTAAATTAAAAATAGAAATATCGGTCAAAAATAAGATCGAAAAAATACGTATCTCTAATTTTTTAACCTATTTTTATATTTTTTATTAAAAACAGGTGGTTAAAAAAATGTAATGTTGTCAATTACACCCGAAATTGAAGCGTGTAGGGTAGGTTAGAGATCTACAATGATAACATGACCTGCGCCTCCAAAGTATTTACAAGACAAATTCAAAATAATTTATTCAATACACCACTAGTTTTTAAGACGTCCGGGTTGGTTGGGTTTTTGGAGCTCCCATACAAAAGTGCAGATCAGCCGATTGATTTTCTATGGGAGGTCCCAAAAAATTGTTGTTTTGTATGTTTCGTTTTCTCGACCCGTGTTCCTTAGGGAAAGTTATTTAGTTTCATCGTCTGAATACACCCTTAAAGTTATGTTAATAATTAAAAACGAGTGGTGTATAGGAACTTGAAGCCCACTTAAATTTACAATCTTTTTTTGAGGCATGAGTGTGTGGTGAGACGGACGTTATACAAAAACAAATACACGGATTTGTTGCTCACTAGCGATATCACTAATGGGCTCATTAGTATCAATATAACCGCGGGCCATGTTATCGTAGTCGATCTCCACCTCACGATGTTTTCCTTTACCGAAAAGCGTGTTACAAATCGTACATAAGATCGTAAAAAGTCGGAGATCGAACCATCGTCACCGGCACGGGAGGCAAGGCTTCTCGCCACGAGAACACTACGACGCGGATGACATCAATATAATACTTACTTAATACAAATATTTATTTCAGACCGTAGTGAATAAATGCTGTCAAAGTTTCCTCAACGGGTTTTCCTTCACAATTTATAATATTGATTGGTAATTTTTAAAGATTTCCAATAAATAGGGATAATACTAATACTAATAATAATTTATTTATGTAAACAACTTAGCCTAGGGTACAGTTTTATGACAAAGATAACACATAACAGTAAGGTTATATAACAAGTCTTTAGAAAAAATATCGAGACAACGAATAACCTGTTACTTTATAATCATAGGCTAACTACGAATCAGATTTACACTACCCTCCGTAATCGCATAAAGAGCTGTTTGACGGTAGGTTAGTATTCCTCGTCCCCGAGCAGCGCGCAGTAACCAGGTACTTGTTACTGCAGCCAATGCATAGTATATGCACAACCAACAGATAAAACATTTATACATGAAATATATGACATAGCATGAAAATATTACATTTTAAAAAAAATTAGAAAAGTAACTTTACAAAATCAAATTAAGCATGTTGATTTAGAAATTACAACTTATGGTTTCAGTAAATTTAAAAGTGACTTATAAAGATTTAACATGAAATGAAATAGATAATAATTAGTAGCAATTGAAGATCATGCACTGGAACTACAGTTAATTCAAAAAAATAAAGAAACAAAATGTTTTTGCTGAAATAAAAATTAATAATAGCATTTCAAGTAAGTACCTACTTTTTTTTTTTTTTTTTAATTTTTTATTTACCTTACTAACATTGTTTAGGGTCTTCATTATCAATCTGTGTATTATACAATTTCTTTGTGTTTTATTTATATAATTGTGTAGTGTATTTGTATTATTCTGATTTGTGTGTATGTGCGCTTGCCGGATTATTACTTAATTGGTTTTAAGATTTTTTCTGATTCTTCATATGTTTGCGATTTTAGGTAGCCATTAAGGAGGTCTTTACAATTGAAAACGTTAAGGTCCCTGATGGTAATACACGATGAAATTTTATTATACAGATATGGTCCAAGGAACGCAATGAAACTCTGTCCGAATGATGTCCTATAGTATGGTATCTCATACACTATGTCCTTCCTACGTTTGTGATAGTTACTAGAAGGTGTCTTATGTTGCATTAATACAATTTGTTTAATGAACAGTTGCCTTACAGATAAAACAGGGGTCTCGCTGTACAAAGTGGATGTGGGGTACAGGAACTTCTTAAACATCATCACTTTTAATACAGTGCGCTGTGCTCTCTCTAATGTGATGAGAGTAGACTTTGCTGTTCCTCCCCAGGCACTGATCCCATATGTTAATATGGATTGACAAAGAGCGTAGTAAACGGAAAACAGTAGTTTACTGTCGCACACATACCTGAGTGTTCTAAAAATGTATACAAGTCTCTTAACTCGTCCTGTCAGTACCAACACATGTTCCTGCCAGTTTAAGTTTTTGTCAATGATAACTCCCAAGTATCGTATGTGACTAACCTCTTGGAGTTTAGTACAGTCACACTGTACATCTTTTCTAGAGCAGTAGTGAGCCTTAATACATATAGAATTCGGTGGAGGCTGAGTATTGCTTCGAATGCTAAAGCTAATGAATTTGGTTTTGGTGGCATTAAGTGTCAAGAGGTTGTTATCTAACCACTTCGTAACAAGTCTAAACCCCTCGTCTGCCAATTCGTTGACGTTTCTCCAGGATTTCCCATGAAAGAGCAACACTGTGTCGTCAGCAAAAGTCACTATTTGTCCGTTTAGTAAGGTAAGCCGACACAAGTCGTTGATGTAAATCAAGAAAAGGGTCGGCCCCAACACACTTCCTTGTGGAACGCCGTAGTGCACAAGTTCCTCATTGCTGACAGTATCGTTCACTTTGAGTGACTGTTTTCTATCAGTCATGTAGTCGGCTAGAAGTCTAAGGGGTTGCCCTCGTATTCCAATACTATCCAGTTTTTTCAAAAGTATGGGAACTGAGACAGTATCGAAAGCCTTGGCTAGGTCAAGGAATATTCCAAGACACTTTTTGCTTTTATCTAAAGAATTAACAATAAATGAGGTTACTTGTTCAATAGCATCCGAAGTCGACTTGCCGTTTCTGAAGTCGTACTGATTAGGTTGTAAGATATTATATTTCTCAAGGAAGTTCATTAGGCGTTTGTTTATAAGTTTTTCCAAAACCTTTGCTAGTGTTGGCAACAAGGATATCGGCCTGTAGTTTGAGACATTGTCCCTGTCACCAGCCTTATGTATAGGAATGACTATAGACTTTTTAAGTGCTTTAGGAAAAATACCCCGCTCAAAACTCAGGTTGCATATAAGGGAGATAGGCTTAGCAAGGACATTAGAGGTTCTTTTAAGAAATATTGATGATATACAATCCCACCCAGATGACCAATTTGATCTTAATGAGTTAATTACGCGTTTAATTTCATCTTCATCCGTTGGTAGGAGTACAAAGGAGTTAGAGTTTTTGTGTCTGGAATCTACCATTTTTATGAGTTCTGCTTCAGATAACTGACTTCGATCCAATATACCTTTAGCCAAACCTTTGCCAACTTGAACAAAATATTTATTTGCATAATTGACAGAAACCTGAGGACTTGACTTTAAATTTAAAATTTCGGAAGCATTGTTACCAGATTTATCCATATAGCATATTTTCTTAATGGTTCGCCACTGATTTTTTGCGTTATTTTCATTTTTATGTAATTCATTCCTAAAGTAAGAGTTCTTCAAGTTTTTCAAAATTTTGTGCAAATTTAAAAATAATGCAAAGAGATTATACCTAACAGAGTGAGCCATACCAATTGTAAAGTGTCCACTTTTTTTGACGTTTAGGTTTGAGTGTGTGGTGTCATGTAGTATGGACAAAATGCACCAAGTGACATATGGCCTTATGTTTACGGTCACTTTTCACACACACTAGCTCAAAAAAAAGTGGACAGCCGCATAAACAAATATCTATAGTTCCATCTCCTTCTACTATTAAAGGTACGTCATAAGACAAAAGAGACTAACTACAATCGTAAATTTATGCGGACTCTATGGAGATCCTTCCTCTGAGGGATAATGTTTTGTTAAAGCCAAATTTTTTAGCAACGATTCATTTACTCAAAGATAGATATTTTACATTATCTTCATGATGATTATTTTTTTAATCTTCCGAAGTTACTTATATAATTTTAATTAATCTTTCAAAGAAAGGAATGTTTTGATTAATATTCGGCGAATTTAGCTGTTAATAAGCTTTTAGAACCTTGTTAATAATACGTTTATGTGTCAAATTAATTTTCTTTTTGTTTGTGACTCGAAAAATTCAAAGAAATTTTGATGTTACTTAGACAAAGTATTTCGTATCATTTGATTTTAATTAGAACATATTACGCGTGAAGTGAAGATAGGTGACTAGCTAGGTCCTAGCCTTTCTCCCACAACACTGCATAAGAAATCTTAGGCCTTAGTCGCCTCGTATTTATACGACACCCACGAGAAGACGTTGTGCGGTCCATTCTAAGCCTTAACCACACACTGGAAACTTCGCTGTCACTTCAGGAGCAACACAAATAGGATCGCACTGTCACTCAAGATGTAAGAACGTGCGAGCGAAACAGGTGTTTTGCACCTTATTGCCACGCAGAGCGAGTAGCTTATTTATTAAATCAGTTAAGTGATTCTTCTCTACGGATATATTATCTACTAGTATTTATTCTGTGATTGTATGTTGTCATTGTAAAGTGTATCTACAGAGCACGACCGACTGTAAGCCTATATTTGAATGTTCATTCTTTTCCCGGGCAGGACCGTTGTCGTGTAAATGAGCTGACCTTTAGCAGGCCTACTACACTCGGCTGTAGGTACCGAGAAACCTACACTTTGGCGCGTCGTAAGCGATGCGCTTGCTTGATTTCTGCCACTCGCTGTCGCGTACGTCACGCGCTGTACGAAGTGAAAACAAAGCTGTGGAAAGCTTCACTAGGTCCATTTTTGCTCGTACCGTCTGGCAGTAAGTAATTATATCGTGAAAATGAGACAGTGATGTATCTGTTACTAGTAATGTGTGCATTTAGTAAGTTTAGTGAATGTAACCTGTTGAGTAGTTCCACTTCTGCGGGGCAGTTGGCGTCGCTGGCGGAGACGCGTCGCTCGGCGAGCGGCGGCGGGTTCACGCACCGCACCGTCGCCAGGTAGCCGGCGCGCGGCGGCTCCTCGCCCAGCAGGAACGCTGGCAAATTAACAAGTCCGTGTTAGGCTTATTATATGGGGGGGACCACACCAGTGACGATTAAGTGCCCTGGTAGGTCAACTGAAGCAGTGAAAGAACTTAAGTAACCTGCCCAAGGGCACCCCGATGGGGTACGGACCTCGGCATTAGGCGTTGCTCGGACTACGCGGCGGATTGGGGAGCGGGGATCGGTTAGAGAACAATAGCTTTAACACATTCGCTGTTAATCTCAAAGTATGAAAGTCGACGGTGCGCGTACACCGCGGGAATGCGATATGAACTGTCCCGGTAAGCGAGTTCTTGAGCATACCGGCCACGGTCTGATGTGTTTAGTATAAATACATTATATTTTATTCTTTTATTTAAACAGCTAGAACTATATGCAACGGCGCAGTCTCCAGGTCCAGATGAGAAGAACGCATTGTGAACATCTCGCGCAGTCACAATGCAATATGCTGGAATCAAGCAATTGTCTTTCGCGCGTATATCTGGACAGGGTCTTATGGCCAAGTCGCAACGTGCGTTGTGGCGGTGGCAACACACATACACAGGACTTGTCATCACCGAGACGAGCCAGGAAGAAGTGATAAGTGATGCGATGCCTGAGCGGCACTGTTTGTGCGTCAGAAGAACTCGACTGACTGGAGATCAGAGAAATTCAGTCTAAAACCCAAAAATTTTCTCTAATTTAAGTGGCACTGAACTATCTAAGCTAAGGCTATCTCAGGTTGGCACGGTGCAAAGTATGGTGTAGATATTACTCTACTCTATACAGCAAGAAAGTATAAAACAGTCGATATACACTCACAGGTATCGACGCCAGAAGGCAGACTGCCGCCATGTATAGCCCTCGCGGAGACGGGCGCGTGGGACTGCTGGTGCTGATGCCTGACGCGGCGCGGCGCCGGCTCAGCAGCCAGGGCCGCCACCAGGTCCTGCAGCGAGTTGGAGTGCGGCAGGGCGCGCCTGCCGCGGCCCTGTCTCCGCGCCCGGGAGGTAGTCCCTCGCGCTGCGGCTTCGCACGCCTCGTCTTGCTCTACCTCTTCTAGGAGCTCCTGGAAATTAAACAGGATTTATTTGAGTAAACTCACGGCCGTAATCTCTTTCAGTCAGAAACCTTGCTAGAACTACTATTTTTGCAAGGTGCAAAAATAGTAGTTCTAGCAAGTTCTAGTTTTTGCAAACGAAAGGGAGTGTAACTACACTCGCGTGCAACCAAATCGACTCAACCCTTTAACGCGCATACGGGATACCGTTTCTTAAATAAGCCATAGCTGATATTTAAAAAACATACATCATTTTAAAGCTTGGAGACTAAGCTTTAAAAAAAAACATTAATCATGAAAATCGGTACAGTATTTTTTTTTTAATTGAAATTTGACTATAGGTGTAGGAGAAATGATAAATTAAGAAATGAATTGAGGTTAGCCAATCCTTTGAATAAATCAAAAAATTTGAACGAAAACAAGGAAAATTTATTAAATTAATACGGAGTGTTTCCCCCCCTAGCCCTTATAAGCGTTTCTACGCGATTCCTCATTGATCTGATCAATTTTTTTATGTCTTCTTGAGGAAACGCTTCCCACTCCTCTAACAACGCCTCTTTTAGCTCCTGGATGTTCGAAGGAGCTGGATCTCTGGCCCGGACTTTGCGTTTGAGCTGGTCCCATACATGCTCAATCGGATTCATGTCGGGACTGAGCGCTGGCCAGTTCATGGTCCGTAAACCGACTTCGTCGAGGAACTGCCTAGTGACACGTGCAGTGTGACACCGGGCATTATCGTGCATTAACACGAAGTTATCCCCGACAAAGCCTGCATACGGGACCACATGATCAAGTAGGATGTCGGTGATATACCGATCAGCGGTCAGACCGCCTCCTCGGCCTCCCCCAGGCACGAAAACGAGGGCTGTTCTACCCTCTAGGGATATGCCAGCCCACATCATACAGGAACCGCCTCCGTATGCGACTGTTTTACGGAAACAGCGCTGTGCAAAGCGCTCTCCCGGACGCCTATAGACCCGGCCTCTCCTGTCACTGCCATGCAGACATACTCTGCACTCGTCAGTGAACAGGACAGGCCGCCATTGGTCGATGCTCCACAGACGGTGCTCCCGTGCAAATTTCAAACTCTCTTGCCGGTGGCCTGCAGTCAATTTTGGGCCTGTGGCAGGCCGTTTTGGGGTCAGGTTCGCTTGCTTTAAACGTCGTCTGACTGTCCACTCGCTGACAGCCACCCGTCGGACTCGCCTCAGCTCCTGCTGGACATCAACACCGGTAAGGTGGCGATTCCGCAGTGCAGTAGAGACAATAAAACGATCGTCCCTCTCAGACGTGCGCCTTTGCCGGCCAGATCTTGGTCTACGAGTGAAGGCACCGGTCTCCTGGAACCTTCTGTATACTCTGGACACAGCAGACTGGCTCAAGTGCAGCTGACGAGCGACAGTTCGCTGACTAAGGCCTGGTTGCAATAAAGCCACAATTTAGGCGGTTTCAGTTAGCGTAGTATCCATAATTTTGGATAAACTGTAAGCTTTACAAGTGGAGATGTTATCAGCTCAACTTCAGATAAGCGACCGATAAAAAATTTCAGTCACAGGTGGTTTTATAAGCGATAGCGTCGCGCAACTCGTGAGTTCCACGCGTAGAATGTTTTCCTGTATTTTAATTTAAACCTCAATATAAAAAAAAATACTGTACTGATTTTCATGATTAATGTTTTTTTTTAAAGCTTAGATTCCAAGCTTTGAAATGATACATGTTTTTTAAATGTCAGCAATGCCTTATTTAAGAAATGTTACCCCGCATGCGCGTTTTAAGGTTGAGTCGATTTGGTTGCACGCGAGTGTAGGTTCAAATTCATCGTTAAAAGAAATTTTTTACTTATCAGATTTTATTAATATTTCTTAATAAACAGTAATAAAAACTGACTTCGTAAAAATGTAGTACCAGCGATATGGATAAAATTGATTTCTCACCTGCGCTGCGACCCAGACTCGATATCCTACATTTATTAAAGACTAGCTGTTACCCGCGACTCCGTCTGCCTAGACCTTAAAAAAGTATCCTATGTGTTAATCCAGATAATATTCTGTCTGTGTGCCAAATTTCATCCAAATCCGTTCAGTGGTTTTTGGCTGATGTGCGTTCAAACAGACTTGCGTTAACGATTTTATTATATGTATAGATTTATAGATTTCAGTCATTACTCATAGTGGTAAGGTGGATTTATAACCACGATACAATCTCCACTAATTACGCATATAAAAACTAAGTTTAGTGGCAGTCAAACCCAATGTGCCACGGTTTACATATTGTTTATATATATATATTTTTTAATGAAACGGGATTTTGAGCTTATTCCCGAGCTATGCTACGAACTATAAGGTTTATAATTGTGTTAATTTGACTATCCGCCACCGCCACACGTCTCTTCTGTATAAACCGCGCCTTAGAGTGACAATCACTAACACAACGTTTATTTAACTAGTTCTATAAAGGTACCTACAGAGGCTTAATTTGAGCATAATATGTATAATTAATGTCATTGGCCCTCATTTCCTCGACTTCCGCTTAAAACCAAAGGGAGTGGGTGAAAATCAGCGCTGCGCGGGTTCACCCCCCCTGCCAACACAAGCTACGCCTCGGCGTATTGTCACTATAATATGTTCCACATCATATTTAAGGCAAACTGCATCGATATCACTACATAGTATAAAACAAAGTCGCTTCCCGTTGTCTGTCTGTCCCTGTATGCTTAGATCTTTAAAACTACGCAACGGATTTTAATGCGTTCAATAGATTCAAGAGGAAGGTTTATATGTACATTGCACCCGTGCGAAGCCGGGGCGGGTCGCTAGTTGACAATAAATGATTTTATAACTTAATCTTAACAAACTGTAACAGAAGTGTGTACATTGAAGATATTTACAAAAAAAAGATCACGATATGGTTTTTAGGTGTCCCTGACTCCCTTTATTAGAATTTTTGTCCGTTTGTTTGTTTGTGTGTTTAGTTTGTGCATAACGCGAAAACTACTGAACTGATTTAGATTAAACTTTTTTTATTTGATAGCTTATGATCCGACTTAAAATCTGATATACAGTGTCCAACTTAATATGCTGACAGTTTTTTAAGAGGATGATCAGACCATCAAACTGAACAACTTTCTCTATGGGACCAATGTCGAGATCGCGAAAAAAAATCTGCTGTCCCATACAATTGGGTCGAGCAAGATTTCAGTTTACTATGGGAACAGCAGATTTTTTTTGTTGCGATTTCAACATTGGTCCCATTGGAAATTTGTTCAGTTTGATGGTCTGATCATCCCCTTAAAAAAGTCTCAGCATATTAAGAAGGACCCTATATAATTTGAGCGGACGAAGTCGCGGGTTAACTCTATTTAATTTAAAGTTTTCATATCTCTTTCTTTAGATACAGCTACATCACGTCACGATTCAGCCACCTAATAACGGTAACCGTTATGTGATAGATTGAATCTTGTAAGCTTGCAATTAGCAGTACCTGCTGCTGCAGCCGTACGCGCTGACATAATAAGATAAGTACCTATTTACTACGAATGCTATCATCGACATTGTGCTTCGTCAGCAAAGCTAAGCATAAATTCCCACGGCTGCCTTTCTTGGAATCGTAGATATCCGGTCACATAGCATGGTAGAGAGGACTGATTTTTTGAGGATATTAGAGTCTTTCGGACAAGAGGACGTACCTTGAAGAGACTACTCTTGCCCTCGCGGTCCTTGGGACACTTGTACGTGATGGCCTCGTCCAGCAGTGCCCGCAGCTGACCGTCGTCCAACGTCTCCACGTGCTTCTATAATTAGAGTCTTTCTGACAAGGGGACGTACCTTGAAGAGACTACTCTTGCCCTCGCGGTCCTTGGGACACTTGTATGTGATGGCCTCGTCTAGAAGTGCCCGCAGCTGACCGTCGTCCAACGCCTCTACGTGCTTCTGAAATAAGAGAGACACTTTATAAATCAATTTAATCTACAAATGGTGTCGAAATGATCAGCTGTTTATTCTGTATATTGCTGTAGTAATGGTCCGCCTTATTTTTTACTTTGATCACAAATATCTCGCGTTAAAATGACCTAGACCCCTAATGGATGTATTGCAATTTTATAAGACTTGTAAAACGACACCTTAATCGATGTGGTGTAAAAATGTACTTGAGGTGAATTGGAGGATAGACCGAATGGACGACACTATAGTTCAGTGCAGTTTTTTGTATTACTGTCAACATGTGCGCATTTAGTTTTTCCTACTCGTAGTAATAGATTGCGAGTTCATAATTTCATATGGATAATACAGGGTCCTTTTTAATATGCTGACACTTTTTTAAGGGGATGATCAGACCGTCAAACTGAACAACTTTCTCTATGGCACCAACATCGAAATCGCGAAAAAAAATCCGCTGTTCCATACAAAACTGCAAACCTACTAGAGCCAAATGTATTTGACAGCAGATTTTTTTTTCGCGATTTCGTTTATGGTCCCGTTATGAAAGTTGTTCAGTTTGATGGTCTGGTCATCGCCTTAAAAAAACTGTCAGCATATTAAGAAGGACCCAGTTTGTATTAAATACTAAAACAACGAATATACTTTGTACTTTGCTAATAACTATCTAAGAAGCTAAGCCCATACAATGCTTGTGTACAAAGCTTCCAGTCGTCCAAATAAAACGGCTTGGATTACATCAAGTTTCCGAACAAAGAACCTGCAAACACTTTAAATTTATTACCGCATTTGGGGTAAGTAAAATCACGGAAACTGTACTTAGTTATGATAAACGGCGCTTGCTCACCACCAAATCGAGTTTTAAGCAGAACTTAAGAAAACTTAGCTCTTCATCTTTGCCATGGTTTATTTTGTGGAATTTAACAAACAAAGTTGGAAATTGATAGCTTAGATTGGAAAGATTCATTAATAGAAGACAAGTAGTAAGTTTGGCGACACGGTGGTGCACGAAAAAGGCATATACAACGTATTAATGAATATGCGCAAAACCTCATACACCCCTACTGATTTATAACAAAATAATTAGATTGAAACAATAATTACCCACTGTCCATTACAAGTGGCGACGGGCTCACCCTCCGTCACACTGGACAGAGTTTCGGTACTACTGGTGAAACGTGGATGTTCTGAGGTTTCAGAATATCTCTGACTACCCCCTCGGGGAATATAGTCGTGGGCATATGCTTATGAAACAATAATTTCATTACTTTATTAGTTAAAATTTTAAGTTATTCGCTGTTTAAGTTTTCGGGCAAAAATTATTTGTTATTATTGATATAATAACAAATAATTTTTGCCCGAAAACTTGAACGAAAGCGCTCTAACGTACTTGTGGATCGTGGATACATTTTAAGAATGTTGTTTTGGTAGTAAGTAGGATGAGTGTGCCCGTGCGGTGGGTTGAGATCGAGTTCAGTAAATTTTACAAACAAATTATTTAATATTTTGAAAAATAATTGCTATGTTGAAAACATGATAATTCGATTCTGCTCTCGATTCTAAACAAACTACTTTTTAGTTTTGCGTTAATTCATTAACACGTTGTTTCTACCTACTACAAATGTATCACAAACTTATAATACAGCTTATTTACCATTTGCATATGAAATTTCAAAATGCTTTATTTTCCCTGCTACGAGTACCATAAAATAAAATAGAAACGTATGTGTAGAGAGGTAAAAATATTAATCATTAATAAAATAATAATACCGTAAATCAGCATTACTCCATATGTTAGTAATATGACCACATATTACTCGTAACAAGTAGTTACTGATATGAGTATAATCGTCATAATGGTAAAGTCCCAGCTCTTTCACCGCAAGAGTCTTCCTACAAAATCCCCGAACGGAATTTCCGTAAGCGTAGTAAAAATTCGGGAATAAGCGTAAGCATTTACTCACGACTATATTCCCCGAGGGGGTAGTCAGAGATATTCTGAAACCTCACAACATCCACGTTCAATTCAATTCAATTCAATATAATTTTATTCAATATAGGAGCTTACAGCACACTTATCAAACGTCAAATCTTTTTTAAAGCTACCACCGCGTTGGAACGTGTTGTCGCTGTAGAGAAGATGCGGCCAGAAACTCTACAACATAACACGACTTAATAAATATTACAATATAAATTCTTAAGCTAAAGTTATGTATACAATAATACATAGTCTATTTAATAAAATAATTGATACAATAGCAGTACCGAAACTCTGTCCAGTGTGACTGGGAGTGAGCCCGTCGCCACTTATAATGGACAGTACACATGCCTCAAAAATTGAAGCATGCAAGGTTTCCTCAAGATGTTTTCCTTCACTGAAAAGCCTGTTAGTAATCGTACATAAATTCCGAAAGTCCGAGTCGGCCTGGACGGGGATCGAATCATCGCCTTCTGCACGGCAGGCAAAGTTGCTCGCCACTGGACCAACACGGCAAACACAATAATGACAACTCAGAGCCGCTAATGTCACTGCTAACCTTACAATTATCAAAAACAATAAATAATGTATGTAGTCACTTATTTCCATGAGCTTCTGATCGTTATTTAGAAATGAATCGCAAAAGCCATATCACACAAGCTATATTTGAGCGTAGGGATTTCACATCTGCACCGCAACAACGTCGCAACTGCACCGCAGCGACGCGCCCGCGAATCCGCTGCGACGCTGATTGTTCCGGTCGATTGATTGAAATACATTTTTCTTTTTTGATCTTAGAAATATCGAGGCGATATCGTGGCGGAAACGAGATGTAGCGGCGATATCGTTCCGTCAAAACGATTTTTGAGCGCAAGTGACGCTTGAAAATCGGTTGTGATATGGCTCTTATAAAGTGTTGCTATCCAGTGGTCGGTACTCGCTACGAGAAGAAATAATAGTTATCAGTAATCGGCGCATTATGTCAAGGTTAGAAAGTACCGACGACTCTTATCAATTGACCGTCATCGTCATGGACACGGTCCGGCGCTCTCGATCTGGTGAGGACAATCGTTCGCAAAATAAAAGGTGTTACAAAAAAACAAATAAACATTTGTTGGGAATTTGTGGTAAAAAAGCCGTGGTGGTCCAGTGGCGAGTAACCTTGCCTACTCTGCAGGAGGCGATGGTTCGATCCCCGTCCAGACCGACTTGTACCAATGTGTTTTTCGGAATTTATGTACGATTTGTAACACCACTGGCTTTTCGGTGAAGGAAAACATCGTGCGGAAACCTGCATGCTTCAATTTTGAGGCATGGTTTGTACCCACTATCTATTATAAGTGGCGACGGGCTCACCCCCCGTCACACTGGACAGAGTTTCGGTACTACTGGTGAAACGTGGATGTTCTGAAATTTCATAATATCTCTTGACTACCCCCTCGGGGAATATAGTCGTGAGCATATGCTTAAATTTGTATGAGGTGGTTTAGACCATCAAACTGAACAACTTTCACGGACCAATATCGAAATCGCGAAAAACAAATCTGATGTTCCATACTAAACTACAAATCTACTCGAGCTAATTGTATGGGACAGCAGAATTTTTTTTCTCGATTTCGTTGTTGGTCCAATAATGAAAGTTGTTCAGTTTAATAATGTATGCAGCCCCCTTAAAGATTTTAAATGTTTGTTTTTACTTTTGTAACACCTTGTATAGTTGCGATACACTGAGATACGATTTATTGAATTTTGAAGCATTATGAAGTAGGTTTGTTTCCACATTACTCTCGCTATGTTAGTGAGGATAGACTCAATTTTTAGGGTTCCATGGTCAAACGAAGAACCCATATACTTTCTTCCATTCTGTCTGTATGCCTCGCCGAAATTATTCCCTCATTATAGAACCGATTGAATCTAAATTTGGCATGGAAACAGATAACAGTAACCCAAAAATAGAAATAGGTCAATTAAGAAACACATATTTTTCCACCTATCTCATACATACAACGAAAAGGGGGTAGGAAAAAATATTTCTAGTCAATCGAGTGAAAGCCCTTGTAACGTGGAACAAAACATCCATAATTCAGTTTTTGAGAGTTACGCGGTTATTATTTAATCTAGAATTAAACAAACCGGGAACCGTTACCATTCCATTTATTCAATATACCTAAACGCGGTAAGAACCCGTTAAAATGATTAATTCTAGATTAAAATATCCATACAAACTAATTCGTATCAATGTTTGCATCTCGAGATATTTTGCGATAAAAAACATAGCGTTACATTAACATGAAAAACATACATTAATGTTTCTCTCGCTCCCATAATAAAATTATTACAGTTCGACGGTCGCGGTCGACCTAGACAGTTCTATTATCTCGTGTGGAGATCATCAAAGCGTTGTCATCTTGCTGTCTCAACATTGGACAACTCCACAGCGATGTCCTCAAATGCTAATAATAGAAATATTTCAGGTAAAGCATTCATCGTTGTGTTATTACAAGACATCTGAAACTTGCACGCGAAAATAGCGCGCTATTTGTTGGTAAACACAAATTAGTTGTTCTTTGAGGTTATCTTTGGCCTGGTGGACCGATAATGGTGGGCCTGCATGTCACCCTCGATACAATTAGAAAAATCCAAATGTGCCTGTCTCTGTTACTAAACGCATGCCAAAATGAGCGCGTATGACGATTTTATAGTTTTGTCATGCGTGGCATGCGACTAGCTAAGAAAGGTATCTGGGAGCGTTTTTATGAGGAAGGCCGAGGGTAAAGTTTTTTGGCTCGACTTGGGAGAGGTCTATGTTCAGCAGTGGACGATGACAGGCTGATAATGATGATGTTTTATACGATACGATAAACGAGAAATTAACAAAAAATCCACACATACGCAAGATAGAAAGTTCAAAAAGTGGAATGTCTCTTGCTAGCCAGAGGACCGGGCTATCAGAATCAGACACTCTGAACTAAAACCATTGACTTACCAACTACTGGACGTAGGGTCCGCGCTCAAAAGTGTCCGAACCAAAAGAGCACCAAAACGTGACAAAAAAAGAGAACCAGTTACGCGACAGTCTTCGTTTGATCGACGGACTACGCGCACGCAAGGGCACGCGGCGGAGTGGGATGGAAATGAATTTCAGCATCTTCAATGTTTTTAGTTGGTTTATATTACTACACGTACACACGGCGACACATCAAGCTATACAAAACCAACATAACCTAGCCGCGCGACGTTATACGTTACTCGACATACGCGCGCCATATTATGTCGGTTTTGTATAGCTTGATGTGTCGCCGTGAGGTCTTCGGTTGGTGTAGTTTAGTCTCTAACACTTTTTTCGTGAATTTCGTACTAGACCCGGGCGTCCATATTATTCTACGTCAATGCCTAAAACCATTAAAACTATGTGTGGAAATTTTAAAAAGTATTACAGTTAAACACATAACATCATAATACCAAGCTTTCATCAACTCTCCAGCGACTCGCATCAAATACAACATCTATTTTTGGAACTTCAACAAATCGAATGAAAGGTGGGATAATCTGCTTGAGACAAACCAGAGATGTCAAGTCAATGTATACAGGGTCTTTTTTAATATGCTGACACTTTTTTAAGGGGATGACCAGACCGTCTAACTGAACAAATCGCGAAAAAAAATCTGCTCTTCCATACAAAACTGCAAACCTGCTCAAGCCAAATGTATGGGACAGTAGATTTTTTTTCGCGTTTTCGATGTTGGTCCCATAGAGAAAGATGTTCAGGTTAACGGTCTGATTATCCCCTTAAAAAAGTGTCAGCATATTAAGAAGGACCCTGTTATGTCTTAATTACGTATTTATTAATGAAGGCGAACAATGAATGCACGGATAAAACGATCTGGGTGACTTTTTTATCGACCCGATACAGACACCGACAGACAAGGTATGATCTATTGAATGTGTCCCTCCCTGCATCTCAGTTTATGGCTGAATTTGGATGAAAAAGGCTAAGAAAAAAAAATGGTCCCACATAGGGTGACCAAGAATTTTCACTTGCATTCTAGAAAAATGTTTAAGACCCATGTTAAACAAGTCCTCCGTAAAAAAGGTTACTATAAACTCGATGATTATTTGAATGACCAAAATGTCTGGTCTACTATATAATTTAATATTGAATTTATGTAATTGTACTTTGTATATTTTGTTTTGTTTAAAAGAAGTGTGTTGTAGAGTTTCTGGCCGCATCTTCTCTACAACGGAACACCTTCCGACGCGGTGGTAGATTCAAAAACATGACGTCAAAAAGTTATCTAAGTGATATTATTTTGAATAAACAATTTTGAATTTGACTTTGAATGCAAAATAGTAAAATTTTCTGCATACCTACAGTAGATGGATCGATCGTACAAACACTACAGTTTATCAAACTTATAGTATGTATTGTATTGTATAAGTTTAATTCCTAAGTATACATTACATTTTACATTCTGTAATTACACTATAAATAAATAAATAATAAATAAATATCTTGGACATTGTCACACAAATTATCTAGTCACATTTAAGAGAAGTTTATTCCGAATACGTAAATGCGCGCTGCTTACAAACGAAGTCTGGTGATATTTTAAATACTATCCAATTAAATTCAATGAAATTTTGCTGAAACAATCTTGAAACAAATATCTATGCTTGTATGGAGTCAGATTTTCGTTAAAATATACAGTTTCAATGCTAGGATTAATTTAAGATTTGTATGGAAATCTTTGAGGCACTGTAACTTTAAAACTATACATTTTAACGAAAATCTGACAAGATACAAGCATAGAGATTACTCTCTAGATTGTTTCTGAAAAATTTCACTGACTTTCATTGGTTAGTATTGAAAATATCACCAGACTACGTTTGTATGGAGCGTGCCAACAGTAATATACCCTTAAAGTACCAGAATCGAGCCTGGACTTGTATTATGATGACTAGACAACGATATAATAATACATATACAACGTGTTAGTGAATTAACGCAAAACTAGAAAGTAGTTTGTTTAGAATCGAGAGAAGAATCGAAATATCATGGTTTCAATATAGGTAATTTTTTTTCAAAATATTAAATAATTTGTTTATAATATTTAAATATTTTAAATTCGATCTCAACCCACCGCTTAGGCACACTCACCCTACTTACTACAAAAACAAGATTCTTAAAATGTATCTACGAGCACGTTAGCGCTTTCATTCATTGCTGAAATGAGAACTAATCTTTTTTCTGTCAAAACTTAAAAATGCGAATAACTTTAAATTTTAACTATCAAAATATTGAAGTTATTGTTTCAATCTAATTATTTTAATCTAATTATTTTGTTACAAATCAGTTGGGGTGTATGAGGTTTTGCGCTTATTCATTAACACGTTGTATATATACAAACAATCATGACTCGGGTACAAATATTCATATTCATCATACAAATATTTGTCCCTTACGGGATTCGAACCCGCGACCCTTGGCACAGCAGGCAGGTTCACTACCGACTGTGCTATCGGGCTGTCAAACTATGAATCGATGTTGGTCCCATAGGGAAAGTTGTTCAGTTTGATGGTCTGATCATCCCCTTAAAAAACCGTCAACATAATAAGAAGGACCCCATTCAATATAGTTGTTTTCGGCGACTTGGTCTGTGTGGAATTTTTATGCCTATGTCTTTCCTCAGGGTTCAAGCTATGTCTAGTATACTATATTTCATCAAAATCAATTTCCATCGAAACCTAACAAACAGAGATACTTCTTTCGAGAATTCTATAATTCGAATTCTATATTGGTCCTTAAAATAGTTTCAGCTTATTTTGTTAGATCTTATATTAAAAAAGTATGGATTTATTAACCTGGCATAGTACACCAAAAAAAGTTGAATCATTACAAATCGACCTTCCCAACGCGCTTGCTAGCCGAATTACATTATTGTCATCATTAAATACATTACACTAAATTGAACCTGCATGCTTCAATTTCGAGGCATGTATTGTACCCACTGTCCATTATGTTGCGACGGGCTCACCCCCCGTCACACTGGACAGAGTTTCGGTACTACCGGTGAAACGTGGATGTTCTGAGGTTTCAGAATATCTCTGACTACCCCCTCGGGGAATATAGTCGTGAGCATATGCTTATGCACTAAATTAAAGGAATACTGTTAATATTCGATGTACTTTTTCTCTCCTAAAAGTCACTAAAATATACTATAGTTTGGTGAGTTTGGCAGATAGTCGAGCTAAAAGCTATGAAAAAAATATTAATCCCCTAGGCTCGCAGGACTTCATCGTCTAAAGTTGTGAATAATCGCCGCTCCTCGTTCGATCCTAGTTTGTACAGGAGTTATAGCGGTGGACCAAAGCCCGACAATTTATTTTTTAAATGTAGGAGTGTGGTCGGTCAGTTAAGGCCTCATAAAAAGGCTGAAAGTTACCCAAAGGGCAATGGAGAGGGCTATGCTCGGGGTTTCCCTCCGAATTAGAAATGAAGAGATCCGCAGAAGAACCAGAGAAGCTGACATAGCCCAAAGAATTGCTAGACTAAAGTGGCAGAAGGGGCCGAAGAGTTCTCTAGTGGCGCGACCGCGTACCGGAAAGCGCAGCGTGGGTAGGCCCCACAAGGTGGACCCACGGTCTGTTGAAGGCGGCGGGAACCCGTTTGATGAGGGCAGCTCTGGACCGGTCGTTTTGGCGATCTTTGGAGGCATATGTCCAGCAGTGGACGTCCATCGGATGAGTTGATGAGAGTGATTCTACAAAGTCACGTTCAAAATCATGATCGGATGAAGTTAAATTTCCATAGTCATTTTGGCATTTTCTACTGCAGATTTCGACGTGTGACTTTCCAAAATCGAACTCCTGCACGTCTAGTAGGATTCTTCCACACGTGGGCGACGCCTCTTCGCTGCATAGCAAATGACCTGACGCGCTGTATGCCAGAACTGTATCAATCGATCATTGTACGAATTGATAATTTGTGTAAACAGAGAATTGTCCAAATCGCGAAACCGTACCGATGAAGGGGATGCTTTCGTTTGGAGAGCGTAAAGCGAGACATGTGGTATGGAAAAAAGCCGGGAGTCACGCGCAAGTAGAGAAATCATACTAGACGTGCAGGACTTCATCGTATAGTATTGTGAGTTATCACCGCTCCTCATTCGATCCTAGTTTGTACAGGAGTCGGAACCAGAATGCAGCTGAAGGTCGTGCCATGGATCTGGAAGACGAGCGAAGCTCACCTTGGACACTTAAGTCATGAGTACAGTCAGTCACGCTACCAGCAAAAAAGGTCCACTTGACTCATTCCCACGATATTAAGTCACACGCAAAACAGAGAATCTCGTGATTGAAAGTCGTTGTAGCAGATTGTCAGGAGTCGCGTGGCTTGTGGATTCATGGACAGACGTGCGCGGTTTGATTGGCCACGTGGCCCCGCCATTTTATATATCTCTACTCTAATGTGTTTATGTTCATAAAACAATCTTTCGTCGACTACACGACCAACTTGACATTGACAGAATTGTAGTTCTAGACACGGCAATCGGTCTTTATAAAAAAAAGCTACCAAGAGCGTGCCGGACTAGAACAGGATAGGGTTCCGTAGCCATTGTATAAGTAAAAAAAGAAGAAAAGTTTTAATACGTTATCTTACCTAAGAGAAATTTTTGAAACACAATGATAGCGCGATTTATTTTCGATCAACGCCATCTAGTTTGTCATTAGAGAACAAATCTATCAAACTGGTCGAGCTACAGCATCCGTTATAATTTTCACTGAAAGTACCTTCAACCTTAAGCTATATTTCGATTTAAACGACTTGTTTGACTACGGGACCCTAAAAGGTATATCTCTTTCATTTTACGCAAATCCAATAGAAGCCCGTCGCCACATAATGGACAGTGGGTACAATACATGCCTTGAAATCGAAGCATGCAGGTTTCCTCACGATGTTTTCCTTCACCGAAAAGCCAGTGGTGTTACAAATCGTAAATAAATTCCGAAAAACTGATTGCTACGAGTCGGCTTGGACGGGGACCGAACCATCGCCTCCTGCACGGCAACCAAGGTTACTCGCCACTGGACCACCACGGCGTTTCGTTTCGTTACGTTTCTTTTACAACAATAATGTATAAATAACCAAACTATTCCGTATAACAGTTCATCATAAATTCATAACATTGATAACGACGCGACGCGACGTGAATGTTACATCATTTATCAGCAACACATCACAATATACCTACTAGTAGCCGCCTAATTAATATCTTTCGAGCGCCGACCGCTCGAATCAATTAGTTGGCAAGCTTTGAATTTACAAAACAGACAAAAAAATGTTCGGAATTTTAAAATGTTCAAAGAAACATATTGTTGATAACAGTCGCTGGCACTAATTTAGTGGATGCGACACGTTTCTTCTCCTCACGACTATATTCCCCGAGGGGATAGTCAGAGATATTTTGAAGCCACAGAAAATCTACGTTTCACTAGTACCGAAACTCTGTCCAGTGAGACAGGGGAGCCCGTCGTCACTTGTAATGGACAGTGGGTACATGCCTCGAAATTGAAGCATGCAGGTGTCCTCACGATGTTTTCCTTCACCGAAAAGCCAGTGGTGTTAAAAATCGTACATAAATTCCAAAAACTCATTGGTACGAGTCGCCCTGGACGGGGGGGACTCGCCACTGGACCACCATGGCTTTTTAAGAATATAATTTTTATCAGGGTTAAATTATCAAGATAATTATTTTCTTTGATAATTATCAAAGCTGATTCTTAGTTTCGAATAAAATTACTAATAAAAAGTTTTAAAGTTGATATTTTTGTGCTCGTATTCAGATCAACCAGCCCTTAGTCTTCGGCTTTTTCCTTTCGTATCACAATGAAGAACAAATTATTGCAACAGAAAACAGTCATCATCATCTCAGCCGATGGACGTCTACTGCTGGACATAGGCCTCCCCCAGGATCGCTATAACGACCGGTCCTGCGCTGCCCTCATCCAACGGGTTCCCGCCGCCTTCACCAGGTCGTCGGTCCACCGTGTGGGGGGCCTACACACGCTGCGCTTTCCGGTACGCGGTCGCCACTAGAGAACTCACTCGAGAACAGAAAACAGTGAGGAAAACTATTACGTGTTTGTGAGCTTCTTTTTTTCGCAAATCGTGATCGGATACACATGGTGTGCCAGCTGTAACACGAGGGTTGAGGAAGGGCCGCGGCGAAGGGGGTATGCTCATAGTAAGCCTCTCAAAAAGTTTAGCAAGCGCATTATATAGATCGGGATAGAGCGTTGAACGTAAAGAACGTCATTGGTTACACGTATATTTTGTGTTGTATTAAATTAGGTGGTATGTTCAGTCAATATATGAAATGTAAAGAGTGTTAACTGACTTTTAATTAGTAACTTCCAAGCAACTTTCTAAAGCTTTTTGCTTTTACGACTAATTTTATAATTATCAACATAAATCTCATGATAATTATCATGATATTTATGCTATCACACCTTCGCTCTCTTTCTATTTGCGTACGAACGACCGAGATAAAAGACGTGATACAGCCGTATCACGTGTAACATGCTACCTATGCTGGTTTCTATAATGTATGTAAATGTAAGTGTAATTCAATGTGCAGCTGGTCAATTTAAATGCCACCCTGTATAATGAAAAATTTCAACAATACAGTAAACATTGTTCCTATGTGGTTTGATTGAATACTCAAAGTTCATATTTTAGCAATAGAGTTTCGGCGGAACCAACACGTCATCGCAGTTGACATAGTGTTATACTATATGTTCATACCATAAAATTGACCCAATACACTAATCAAACAGTAGTGGCAGTCCATACTCATCCACACGTGCCGCACGTGCCTATGTAAACACGCCCACTGAGGCAGCATCACATCCACCATCAGCATCACCATTTCAGCCGATAGACGTCCACTACTAGAAATAGGCATCCCCCAAAAACCGCCACAATGAACGGTCTTGCGCTGCCATCATCCAACGAGATCCCCGCCGCCTTGTCGCCGTCGCCACGAGTTAATCAGAGAGCGTATATGCGCGTTATCGCTTACATCGGGCGTAGTAGCTGACCACGTGCGGACTCAGTGTCAATACTGCTTGATTAGGATATTGTGACATAGGCACGTCGTGATGTCATTCCCGTGCGACGAGCTATAAATTATTACTACTGCCAAATAAAATATATGGATAACTAACATCACAGCTATGATGACTGTGTATGAGTTACTAATTCAGATTGTTGTTTATATTTCCAGTTAGTAAAGAGCTTTTGACATGAAAAAATTGTAATATATAAAGCCATATCTTTTGGTTGCGTTAACTAAGAGAAACTTGCATTTTTTTATACCTTGAAGGGACTGCGACCGGAGACGGACAGACAGACGCACAGGAGCAGGACGTTGCAGGAGGCGATGGTTCGATCCCCGTCCAGGCCGACTCGTACCAATGAGTTTTTCGGAATTTATGTACGATTTGTAACACCACTGGCTTTTCGGTGAAGGAAAACATCGTGAGGAAACCTGCATGCTCCAATTTCGAGGCATGTGTTGTACCCACTGTCCATTACAAGTGGCGACGGGCTCACCCCCCGTCACACTGGACATAGTTTCGGTACTACTGGTGAAACGTGGATGTTTCTGAGGTTTCAGAATATCTCTGACTCGGGAAAGCCCCTTGGGGAACATAGTCGTGAACATATGCATGCTATGGAAAAATACGGGTCGAAAGGAAATAATTTATAATAAGCAAATTTTTTTGCTAGATCGTTTATACAAATTATATTAAGATACTTTATTAACGAATGTTGTGTAACTATCAGAAACCGGTACTGCAGTTTTGTATGGGAAAGCTGTTTTTCTTTCGCGTTTCCTGAGGTAGGCTCCATAGTGAAATATTTTCAGTTAGATGGTCTGAGTTCACCGTTTCAGTATTTACTAGGCTGTCACTTACACCCTGTATATAGGGTCCTTCCTAATATGCTGACTCTTTTTTAAGTGGATGATCAGACCATCAAACTGAACAACTTTCTCTATGGGACCAATGTCGAAATCGCGAAAAAAAATCAGCTGTCCCATACTAAACTGAAATCTTACTCGACCCAATTGTATGGGATAGCAGATGTTTTTCTCGCGATTTCGACATTGATCCCATAGAGAAAGTTGTTCAGTTTGATGGTCAGCATATTAAGTTGGACCCTATATAGTAGTGGGTTTGTTTTGTATCTGTATCTTAATCTTATATTAACTATTATAAAACTGTAACAGAAGTGTCTGTACATTGATAATATTTGCATGAAAAAGATTACGATATGGTTTTTAGTTATCCCAGACTCCAAATCAACCTTTTTTAGAATTCTTGTCTGTCTGTTTGTTTATAAGAGCATCACGCAAAAACTACTGAACCGATTTTGATGAAACTTTTTTTGTTTGTTAGCTTATCATCTGACTTACAATCTGGTATATAATTTGAGCGGACGAAGTCGTGGGTAAACTCTAGTGTAATTATAAATCTCCAAAATTATGATGTGCTACATTTCACAACATTCCCACTAGTCAATTAAAAATCCCATATCGTCGTCGTGTCACGGTCACCCGAAATGCTTCCGCATTAAAAAACTCTTAACAATTTTTTATATTTATTTTCACCAAAATAACCAGACGAAAGCCCTCATTGCTCGGCGCTTGATTATCGAACAGTCGTCAAATGATCTTGGCAGATAATTCGGCAGCTTCCTCAGTTACGCCAAAGTGAATGTAATAATAGTGAGGGCGCTTTCGGGTCGCGCCAGGCCAATCGTGCGCGGGGTGCGGAGCGCGGGAGGAGCGCGTCTCGGCCCGCTCTGCCTGCGGGCAGTACCCTAAGTCAACAGAGACTTGGAGTACGCGCCGGCAGCAGTATCAAAATTTATACTTGCGAACTCGCACTTACCACAATGATTCGAACTGGTTGTATTGTGTACGTATGTGATTCCACATTGAATCAAAATAAAGATTTGTTGGAAATAAAGTGGTTTGAAACATTTTTAACGCGATTTGAAACGTTGTTCTTTTTACTGGAGATACCGTTTGAAACTGCAGATATTACTATAAATAGGTAAGCTACGCTGCTACATAATTGTTTTTGTACATAATACATGTTATTAATTGAAAAATAATGTGTTTTTATTACATAACGTTGAATTAAAAACGTCAATAATAGTTCATAAAAAAAACAAATACCTAGGTAGATATTATGATCACTACAAATTAATAAAATATTAAACGATTAGACTTATATCATATTGATTATCTTATATTTATTTCATATCCCCTAAACATGATTGTAGCAACCCTTAGCATGGCCGCCATCTTGCCGTGTCGCCGGCGCGTCGCGGGTTTCTTAGAAGCACCCCTACTATTATCTTAAATGTACTTTGGTTACGCCTTTCAGATAACGGGGTATTAGTTCGCTAGTTTCCGGGGCACGATGTAATGCGGCGAGACATTCTGTCTCGTAAATTTCGTCAGTGTTTTGGCATGTGTCCACTACTCTCATGCCGCTGACACTGGGCCGTGTAAATTGACATGCCGTACACAATCGGTCACGTAGCCGTTATCTTTCTTAATTGCTGGTGGATTGTGTCAGATCAGCTGATTGTCTCGAGATGTTATTTACTCGTCGCTTCTCGTTTTTCACTCTGGGTTTCGTATCTTCTAATCAGATGCACTCTTTTCACCATAATCCCTTTCGGTTAGGCCAGAAACATTGCCACAGAATAGGTGATAGTATATAATTCTACATACAGAACGGTCACTCCGCGCCCACCTCTGACTTTAAATACCCCACCTCACCTCACACTTGAGGGGAGCTGAGTAAGGGAATGCAGTCAGGCGCGCGCACCCGTTAGATTTAACTACATTAAATATATTTTATTTTTATCCTCTCAGTAAAAATAAACGTTGGAAAATAACGCAACAATAAATTCACATTTTCAGTGATTCTTTAGCTTAAATACTATTTTTAATAACAGAATGAACTATTAAAAGTAACGAAATGTAATAATGATGTTCATACGATGCGTCAACCCTACACATATGTCATGCACAATTTGCTCACAGTGCGCATGTGCGAACGTCATCATGTCAAATCTAAAACGTTGTTTGAAGTCCCGGACCTGTGACATTGCTACAACTACCAACTATCTATTCAAGCGTGCAAGTTGTAGTAAGACCCGATTTTAGTTAAAGTTTCAGGATGGAATGACGTGTGAAGTAGTGATAGGGGCTGGCCTTTCATGCCTACAGAAACCTTATCCCATAGTCACCTTGTACAAGTCCCACGGGAAGTGGTCCATTCTAAACCGGAACCACACGACTTACACACAATAAACTTCTAAAGTAGATCAAATCATGTTTAATTCAACAGACATAATTAAGGCAACTAGATTATAAATCGCAGTAGATCTATACCAAAATCTTTGGATAATAAATCTTAAATGTACTTTCGTAAGTATAATTGCAAATTTACGTAATACATACTGAATGAAATCGTCTTAATTCTCGATAGAGATGCCAGATGTTATCAGATGTTCACGGTTGGAAGTCAGCAACCGCCGAGGCACCGAATAGATATCCTACAGAAGAACAGCTTGATACAAGCTCGCAGCGGCCGATACACCCACCACTACATGAGCAGCGATGTTTCTGCCATACTTGCAGGGGTGTACCGGCCGGGGATGACTGAGGAACTGCAGGTAGATTTTTAAGAGCAGATAAATCTGTCTACCCTCACTCTTCGTCGTTTGCTCCGACCACTACTATCGGAATTCACTCGATTGTCATTGTCACTTTTGTCACTTGGTCCAACCCGACAAAATACACTGACTGTGTCACTCCGATTCGAATATCGGGAACTCAAATATACCTAAACGCGGTACGAACTCGTTAAAATGTTTAATTCTAGATTAAGATTTTAAGCCTATGAGGGTTTTGTAGGTACGCACAGCGACAGATCAGCCTACCCATAGTTGGACCTTATGTCCATGAACATAGAGTTCAACTATGGGTAGGTTGATCTGTCGCCGTGTGTACATTGTTAAAGAGGTAGGTTAGCAGTCAACTATTTCCGAATGTTTATATATTTTCTTTCAATTAAGTTGCTAAAGAACCTTCAGTCAAAACTCTTATTCCCAAGTCTTTAATATGAAAATTGCTTGCAACATGGGACTTCGTGTTTTGAATGACTATTGCTCAATCTGTTAATTGCACTAATTAAATTCGTATTAAGGCCTTGAATTGATTTCTAACGTTTTCTTCAGATAACAGAAATCTTTACGGCACTGTAACTTTAAAACTGTACATTTTAAGGAAAATCTGACACGATACAAGCATAGAGTTTTGTTTCTAGATTGTTTCTGCAAAATTTCATTGAGATTAATCGGTTGGGATTGAAAATATCGTTTGTATGGACTTCGTTTGTATGGAGCGCGCCAACAGTAATTTACCCTTAAGGTCACGTCATAAGTATGAAAACAAAACATAGCTCAGGAGACTTTATATGTTGATAACATTATCTAAACTTAATTCTCCTTGACACAACTCTTATTTCTTTGTGATAAGTACGAAACTTACTTGATTTATGGGACTAATAATAAATACAATGTGTTAATGAATAAGCGCAAAACCTTATACACCCCAACTGATTTATAACAAATTAATTAGATTGAAACAATAATTTCATTATTTTGATTGTTAAAATTTAAAGTTATTCGCATTTTTAAGTTTTGAGGCAAAAATTATTTGTTATAATTTCAGCAATAAATGAAAGCGCTAACGTGCTTAAATACATTTTAAGAATCTTGTTTTGGTAGTAAGTAGGACGAGAGTGCCCGAGCGATGGGTTGAGATCGAGTTCAGTAAATTTAACAAAAAAAATATTTATTATTATGAAAAAATTAGCATATGCTCACGACTATATTCCCGAGGGGGTAGTCAAGAGATATTCTGAAACCTCAGAACGTCCACGTTTCACCAGTAGAACCGAAACCGTGAGCCCGGCGCGTTGAAAAAAATTACCTATTCTGCCCTCGATTCTAAACAAACTACTTTCTAGTTTTGCGTTAATTCATTAACACGTTGTACAAGTCATAAAACACAAAAGGAAAGGTTTAGATATTACAGCGGACCAAAAGTGACAAATCGTTGTGAATCCCTGCACTAGTTAAGATATTATCAATATACGAAATCTAGCGAAACACGTTTATTTCATATCATATGAGGTGGCTATAAGGAAATGTTGCAGAGACTTCGAAATGAACTGCAGTAATTATTATGTAATGTAAACATTAAAGAGGTGTGTGCAGTGTTGTTAGTTTTGCGGTTTGGGTAATTATCTATTCTGCGTTTGTTGTTGTTTCCAATCTGTTAATTCCGAAATGCAATTATGTAGTACAAAGTATACCTATTATGTCAATGAGTATCTATATTATAATACTGATATTATAAATGTATTTCTTTCTATAAAATTTAAGAGTCCATCCATCCATCCATGAGATCCATGTTTATACAGTGTCCAACTTAATATGCTGACACTTTTTTAAGGGGATGATCAGACCATCAAGCTGAACAACTTTCACTTTAGGACCAACATGCGCTTATTCATTAACACGTTGTATATCTGTAGCGAAGGAGCCGAGAAGGAAGGGTACGAAACGAAACTTTAAATTGTTCTGTTCGTTCGATTCGCCGCGGATAAAGTGTGCGAGGTGTCATAGAATTTCCTATAAAGAATTCTAAAATTCGATTCTTTCGCCTCCTTCGGCTCGATCGCCGCGGATAAATATGCGTTGACCTTAAGAGGATATCATTCGGAGCGCGCTCCATACAAAAGTACTATTGTGATATTTTCAATACTAACCAATTAAACTCGATGACATTTTTCAGAATCAATCTATAAACAAATTTCTATGCTTGTATAGAGTCAGATTTTAGTTAAAATGTATAGTTTTAAAGTTACAGTGCCTCAAAGATTTCCATACAAATCTTGAATTAATCCTAGCATTGAAACTGTATACTTTAACGAAAATATGACTCCAAACAAGCATAGATATTTGTTTCAAGATTGTTTCAGCAAAATTTCATTGGCTTTAACTGGTTAGTATTGAAAATATCACCATAGTACGTTTGTATGGAGCGCGCTCCGAATTATATCCGCTTAAAACGTCATCTGAAGAGTTTCGTTTACTAATACGGGCCATAGTGCAATAGCCCAATTTTCCATTCCAAAGCCAAAGCAATACGAGTATTTGGTTTCCCATTCCTCATAGTGCTACCACTTTGATTGCATGTCTATTGATGTTCAATGCATCTTAATTAACATTTTGAACGTGTTGTAGACCTGTGTACTCATGCAAATTTTCAAAACGGGCTCTGGCCCGTGGCGTTCCGACTACGAGATAGATAATAGTAAGAACTGTTTGGCAATTGAAGCGGTCGGAACTGCGAGCATAAATTAACTTTTGATGTAACCATCTACTGATAATTTCGTGGTAATTAAGATTGATGCTCGACGCAAGAAAGGTAGCTTGTTATAAGTTTGATTTCATACATACATACATATGCTCACGACTATATTCCCCGAGGGGGTAGTCAGAGATATTCTGAAACCTCAGCACATCCACGTTTCACCAGTAGTACCGTAACTCTGACCAGTGTGACGGGGGGTGAGCCCGTCGCCACTTACAATGGACAGTGGGTACAATACATGCCTCGAAATTGAAGCATGCAGGTTTCCTCACGATCTTTCCTTCACCGAAAAGCCAGTGGTGTTAAAAATCGTACGTAAATTCCGAAAAACTCATTGGTACGAGTCGGCTTGGACGGGGATCGAACCATCGCCTCCTGCACGGCAGGCAATGTTACTCGCCACTGGACCACCACGGCTTTTTAAGTTTGATTTCAAAGTACATTAAATTACATAACTTATTATTATTTGCTTTAGCCCACGAATTCGTCTGCCTTGACTAACGCTAACGGAGTTAAGGGTATATTACTGTTGGCGCGCTCCATACAAACGAAGTTCATACAAACGATATTTTCAATCCCAACCGATTAAACTCAATGAAATTTTGCAGAAACAATCTAGAAACAAATCTCTATGCTTGTATCGTGCCGGATTTTCCTTAAAACGTACAGTTTAAAAGTTACAGTGCCTCAAAGATTTCCATACAAATCTTAAATTAATCCTAGCATTGAAACCGTATATTTTAAAGAAAATCGGCATAGAGAATTGTTTCTAGATTGTTTCTGCAAAATTTCATTGAGTTTAATTGGTTAGTATTGAAAATATCACCAGATTTCGTTTGTATGCAGCGCGCATTTACGCATTCGGAATAAACTTCTCTTAATCAAAATCCTTTCAATCGTTTATGCGTGGTGATTGAGCTACAAACATACAGGGTCCCTTTTAATATGCTGACACTTTTTTAAGGGGATGATCAGACCATCAAACTGAACAACTTACTCTATGGGACCAACATCGAAATCGCGAAAGAAAAATCAACTGCTCCATTCAAAACTGCAAACCTACTTTAGTCAATTGTATGAAACAACTGATATTTTTTTCGGGATTTCGATGTTTATCCCATAGAAAAAGTTGTTCAGTTTGATGGTCTGATCATTCTTTTAAAAAAGTGTCAGCATATTAATTTGGCAGCATAATAATTCCACTCTATTAAACTATCCAACAGTTATTTCACCAGGTATCCTAGCTTTATCTACTAGCCTTGCGCGGCTACGGCAATACAACGCGTGTATGGCGTACACAGTACATTGTAGTATTCAGTACTTCAATCTGAAAGCGATAGGCAAGGACATTTCAATCTGAATACCTTTTGTTTGCTACCTTTAAGCGTAAGTTACTTTTAATGTTTATCCTGACTGATTTAATGCTAGTTGGCGATTTTGTTAGACACCCTAACATTATTTTGGGAGGGCTATTGCAAGCCGAGGCTTATAACACTGCGACCATTGTTCCTGCTCCTGCTTCGTAATGCGAGAGAGTGATCCTTTCTATTATATTCACTTGTATTTCAATACTCAATACTCAATATTTTATTGCATTCCATAATGTACAACAAGGTGTTAACTTATAAGCTATGAGATCATTTTGGACCCTCTAGGGCACAGCAACTATGAACATTACAAATAAGTAGGTAACTTATGTGGGCGAAATAAATATAGTAGGTACATAGCATAGCTCTTAAAAGTAGGTAAACAATGTTAATATCACAATCATGGCACAAAGTTTTTTATATTAAGGTGGAGCAAATTTTATATCTACATAATTATTAAATTAATGAGTTTACTACATTTTTGTTAATGGATGAATTTTGTGTTTCCTAATGGTATTTGGTTGGGATCCTGCATAGCTTTAACAAGTTTTGTAACGTAATAACATTACAAATTTAAAAAAACCCCCAAGGCCAAAAACTAAAATTTAAAAAGTAATTAATAATTTGAATGACCAAAATGTCTGGTCATGACAATGTTACACTATGTAATTTAATATTGAATTTATGTAATTGTACTTTGTATATTTTGTTTTGTTTAAAAGAAGTGTGTTGTAGAGTTTCTGGCCGCATCTTCTCTACAACGGAACACCTTCCGACGCGGTGGTAGATTCAAAAACATGACGTCAAAAAGTTATCTATGTGATATTATTTTGAATAAACAATTTTGACTTGACTTGACTTGACTAATTCGGTCACCTATTTGGGGATATAAGCCAGTGTATGTTTTACTTCTTAACTCTCTTTAAGATATTTTAGGTCAATTAATGTGTCGGGGATCGCAAGTGATTGTAAAAAAAAATATCAATGTCCATTTACATAGCTGTCCCCCTGTTAAAGGTAAAACATACAATTACTTACATCCCCAAATAGGTAACCGAATTATTTTTTACTTTTTAAATCTTAGTTTATGGCGTTGGGGGGTTTTTAAATTTGTAATGTTATTACGTTACAAAATTTGTTATACAGGGTCCATCTTAATATGCTGACACTTTTTTAAGGGGATGATCAGACCATCAAACTGAACAACTTTCTCTACGGGACCAACATCGAAATCGCGAAAAAAAATGCTGTCTAATACATTTCGCTCAACTAGGTTTGCAGTTTTGTATAGAACAGTTGATATTTTTTTCACGATTTAAATGTCGGTGCCATAGAGAAAGTTGTTCAGTTTGACGGTCTGATCATCCCCTTAAAAAAGTGTCAGTATTTTAAGAAGGACCCTGTATACCTACTTGAAACCTTTAAACATGTTTTGGGCTGCAATAAAAACTTAATCCAAAATTAAGCCCTATGCTTTTGTGAAAACCCTATCCTGTACAGTATTCTATTCATGTCTAGTAATATTCATACATACATAAACTCACGCCTTTTTACCAGAGGGGTAGGCAGAAACTATAGATCTCCACTTTGGGCGGTTCTGACACACCTCTCTTGCTTCCTCTAAGTCCATACATCTTGTCATACAATAATATACATGGGTCTTAATTGTTACCGTAGTAGCCGACGGTTGTGAAATTTTTCTAATTTACACGTGGAACATGATATTGGCTTATATTTCTTCGTGTATTTCTTCAGGCCTAAAATATCTTAAAGAGAGTTAAGAAGTAAAACATACACTTGCTTACATCCCCAAATAGGTAACCGAATTATGTTTTACTTTTTAATTTGTAATGTTATTACGTTACAAAACTAGGATCCCACCCAGAAACAAGTGAATATATAATAGAAAGGATCACTCTCGCATTACGCAGCAGGAGGTATTGTATTGACGTCACAGTCGGGACGGGAGCAGCGTCAGGGCATCTCCCGTGGCCCGGGGTCAGGGTCGGGCCATCGGGATCGATGCGCCCTTGGCCCTTTTCCACGCTTCCGCCTCTTAAGAGGATATAATTCGGAGCGCGCTCCATAAAAACGTACTATGGTGATATTTTCAATACTAACCAATTAAACTCAATGACATTTGAAATTTTGCAGTAACAATCTAGAAACAAATTTCTATGCTTGTATAGAGTCTTATTTTCGTTAAAATGTATAGATTTAAAGTTACAGTGCATCAAAGATTTTCATACAAATCTTAAATTAATCCTAGCATTGAAACTGTATATTTTAACGAAAATCTGACTCCATACAAGCATAGATATTTGTTTCAAGATTGTTTCAGCAAAATTTCATTGAGTTTAATTGATTAGTATTGAAAATATCACCATAGTACGTTTGTATGGAGCGCGCTCCGAATTATATCCGCTTAATATCTGCGCGTCCAGAAATTGTTAGAAATATACGCGTGGATTTGAGATCGTGTGTCCACTTTGTATTTTGTCAAAAAGTAAAACAAGTTGAAAATATTGCAATTTGACGTCAGTGGTTTAAAATAGAAAGCGAACAGGCATAGTAAATGTGTCAAAACACGACAGTATTAAATAGTATAATTTTTTCAATCAACCAAAACAAAATCTGCTACATGATTTAAATTTAGATTTTATACAAGGTGATCGTTATGGACTAACTTACAGGGTGAGAGTGCCCGAGCGGTGGGTTGAGATCGAGTTCAGTAAATTTTAAATTTTACAAACTAATTATTTAATATTTTGAAAAAAATTACCTATGATACCATGATAATTAGATTCTGCTCTTGATTCTAAACAAACTACTTTCTAGTTTTGCGTTGTATAATTTGTGCGGACGAAGTCGCAGGTTAACTCTAGTTATTTATATAAGATTCATTTTACGCGAAAAACAGAAGAGAAAAGTAAAAAAACGAATTATTCAAACAGCCTCCCAACTGTTGCGCGACTAAGTGGATTGAACCGATTTGTACCAGTTTCCACAACCTCCCGTTAACTCTCGTAACTGAAACTTATCAATTTACTAACTAGTACTTGGCAAAGAATGAAGCCAAAACAACAACTCGTAACTTACCCTACCCTAGCTCATTATCTAAAAAGGAATTTCTTCCAAATTTAAACAAAATGTCAGAGTTGCGCCAGATTTTGGAGTTCACAATAACCTGCAGCGTTGGACATTTGCCAGCCAGACGACGATTAGGGTTCCTTATTGTCTACAACCTACAAATTTCCCCCCTACAAATTTTCCGTATACAAGATATACAGGTAATCTATTCCCTGGACGAAATACCAACATTTACAATCCGTTTACTAATGAATTTTTAAATCATTGTACTCTTGAAGCAATAAATGCTTTATTCTATACAGGATCTTTCATGGATGATCAGACCATCAAACTGAACTAGTTTCTCTATGGAAAAACGGGGAAATTGTGATAAAAATCTGCTGTTCCATATAAAACTGCAAATCTCGACCCCAATGTCCAGGACATCTGATTTTCTTTTCGTGATTTAGACGTTGGTCTTATACCGGGTGTTATGGTAAACAGTTGCATTAGTTTAAGGGAAATTCACCAAAAAAAAAACGACTTTTCATGCAAATTTTTGATCAGCTGATAGCATTTAGTATGGAAAGTTCAAAAATTGTTTGTTCAAAAATTAAAGTAATGCAACTGTGTACCCCAACACCCTGTAGAAAAAGTTGTTCAGTTTGATGTTCTGACCTGCGTAAAAACCGTCAGCACAATAAGAAGGACCCTGTATATGGTAGTCTACATAAAAGTTTGCTTTTAATTTGTTAGGCAAAACTTTTTATGTTAGATAAATTTGACAAAGATAGGAAAGCCTTATTTCTATTTAAGGAAGCCTTACAGAGCGTTAGCCTACTGTTACTTCTCTGTACCCAGGATCAACAACAAAGTCCATTTGATACACTAGAATCCTAGCGAACCGGGGAATTACTATATACTGCCTTGGAACTCGGTACGAATTTAATCAAAAGAATATAAAGGGTAGGGAAGAATAAGCGCTCGGCTTCCCTCTTGCCAGTACAAAGGTTAGGCGAGTGCGCATCAAACATCTTGCTCGCTTTGAAGTTGCCTGAATGCGCACTCAACCAACAGTAACCAACCTCTCCGTTTTCTTCACCACTAAGTTCATAGCATCTAACAAGTTTCTTGCGATATATATACGGACCCGCCTCGCCTTAGCATTTCCCCTGTGCCAACGTACAAGATCAAAAAATCTTACGCATTTACATACAATTTTATACCTTATTACTAAAAGAGACAGCCTATAATTGCGGAACAATAATTTCGAACTTATCACGTTTGGGGTTCACGCGACACTGTTTTTCATGATTTTTAGCGATCACAATTACAATCTAAACTAATGGAATAAAATTCAAAGTTGCGTATGTCGTGCTACCTCGCCCCCCGCAAAAAGTGGCAGAAAAGTTTGTTAGTAGAATTACCACACAAATCCGTTTCTAACATGATCGAAATTGATGCAGCATTGTAAAAAAGCTTTGAACCTTCTTGGATTGAATTTTCGAACCAAACGCAGGGGGTGGAAACTGATTCCATTGCCAAAAATACAGATTTTACTTACTAAAACCCTCTAAAATACTGACCAAATCTCTAGAATACTGACCCTTGCCTTGGTCTGTCAACATGGCATAGAAATACGAATGTTAATAATATAAAAATAAAAAAAATAAATAAAAAAATATTTATTTCGCTTTTTTAAAAGTACATAATTTTATCTTGTGGTTGGAATCTTCTGAAAAATGATATAAAAAAAACACCTGTGCCAGAAGATACCACTCTTCCCCAGGAAATGTAAACATAGTACTAGTTACATAGCTAATTCGTCCAAAAATTATTAACTACAGTAATTGAGAAATATATGGAGCATGTTTGTGAATAAGTTAGCAAAATAATCACTGGGGCACGTGGCCCACATGCTTGTTCTAAAGTGATAGTGTATTGTATATAAAAAAGAATTAAGAAAACAAATTCTTAATGAAAGGTAAGTTTAGAAACCTACCGAAAAGAAAAAGATATGTTTAGAGATTTTTAAACTCCAAAACGGTTTTTTTTTCACCCCAATCTACTGAAACCAGACCACTTTAGTGGATCGTTGATCCTTAAAATACAGACTTTACTGACCATTTTTCGAAAAAACTGACTTTTACTGACTTAAGCCGAAAAAAACTGACTCTTACGACTTTACTGACCATTTTCCACTCCTGCAAATGTGGCGCTAAGTGACTCGCAAGTCTATAAAAACTTTTGTTTGTCATAGAGACCGTCACCTCGCTTGCATGTTGCATTCGTCTATTACAACGGGATAAACTAAGTAACAAATTGTGTCCCAAATTAGCAAAATGAGTGCAGTGAAGCGCATGTAATGACGCCCTGCTGAAAAGAATGACTCGCGCTAAATATTCAGCTATTTACAACCCACAACTTGAACGTAATGATGCCGCTAGACGAAAATAGCGCGGACGTGATTCATTGATAAATTGAAGTAAGACATTATTTTAGCGATATGATCCATGAAAATAAGTGGACGAATGACATTGCAGTGAAGAATGGGATTTGGCTCCCTTTTCATGAAACGAGTAACCTTGCCTGCCGTGCAGGAGGCGATGGTTCGATCCCCGTCCAGGCAGACTCATACCAATGATTTTTTCGGAATCTATGTACGACTTGTAACACCACTGGCTTTTCGGTGAAGGAAAACATCGTGAGGAAACCTGCATGCTTCAATTTCGAGGCATGTATTGTACCCACTGTCCATTATAAGTAGCGACGGGCTCACCCCCCGTCACACTGGACAGAGTATCGGTACTACTGGTGAAACGTGGATGTTCTGAGGTTTCAGCATATCTTTGACTGCCCCGTCGGGGAATATAGTCGTGAGCATATGCTATGCTATGCTATGCTTGGCAATATTGGCAAAGAAGAAATGAAACTTTGAAACGCTATTATAATAAGATACCAGAGAATATTTTAATTTGCGAGACAAAATGTTTAAGTCCCATGTTATAAAAAAGGTTACTATAAACTCGATAATTATTTGAATGACCAAAATGTCTGGTCTTGACAATGTAACACTATGTAATTTAATATTGGATTTTTGTAATTGTACAAAAATCCAATATCCTTATTTGTGGATAGTCAGCCTCATTATACAGGGTGTAAGGAAAAGTATCATTAACCTTAGAACCACATACTGTAAACATCAAACTGTACTACTTTTACTATGGAAACAAAACTGCTAGCACAAAAAAAATTTGCTGTTCCATACTAAACTGCAATGCCTAGTTGCCTACATCACTTACATGTATGAAAAAGCAGATTTCTTTGTTCTGGAAGGTTTTCTCCCATAGTAAAAGTTGTCCATGATACTTTTCCTTACACCCTGTGGTCTCATTCACGTCGCCTGCGGCAACAGCTGTTGCAAGTTACAACTTTGTTAATTCTACCTTCATCAACCCTTGGAAGGATCGGACCAGTGGAATATTACGTAGTATGACGCAAGAAAATTGGGACCTGCATAATCCTACCCTTCTCGGCTTTCTCATATCTCCTCTCATTAATTTATCTGTAAGATGTACAAGTAAATTATTTCTTCTTGTCGATGGCATGTCATTTAGCATGACTTACCGTCGCGGTGATATTTGCCAACCAACATAAATCGCGGTTTATACAGAAGAGACGTGTGGCGGTGGCGGATAGTCAAAGTAACAAAATTATAAACCATTACGACTACTTATATGCGGACCCGCCTCGCCTTAGCATTTCCCCTCTGCCAACGTGCAATATAAAAAATCTTACGCATTTACATTCAATTTTATACCTTTTCACTAAAAGCGACAGCCTATAATTGCGGAACAATAATTTCGAACTTATGACGTTTGGGGTTCACACGACACTAATGGAATAAAATTTAAAGTTGCGTATCTCGTGTTACCTCGCACCCCGCAAAAAGTGGCAGAAAAGTTTGTTAGTAGAATTACTCGCGTAACTTGTCCTCATATAAGTAGTCTAAGTATAAACCTTATAGTAGTACATAGCGTCGTTTGGAGAATTACGCCCGCGCCTCCAGGCGGCGTCACCTGGAGGCGCGGGCGCGATTCTCTTTTACGACATAATCGACGTTATGCTACGTACTATAAGGTTTATATTGTGTTACTTAGATTATCCGCCACGTCTTTTCTGTATAAACCGTGGCATAGAGACTTGCTGAATGACTACCACGAGATTCTAGTTTCGCAATTGCGTGAACGTTTTCGTTCCAATGTCAACTCTATTCCAATGAAATTCGGACCGAAATAGTCGCGATATAACGAAAGTCGAAACTCCGATAGGGCCAGGTTACGCCGGACAAATCGGGAGTTCAGTACAACACTCTGCGAGGTAGTCTTTGGTGTAACTAAGGGTCGTATCACGCAAGCTATTTTTGAGCGATATAGTTGCTATATCATAACGATATTTACTTTCGATTTGGGCGCCGAAACCGCTAGTTAGTTAATACAATTATCTATAAGCTAGTTAACGATAGCTGTGACTATAAGTTAAATAACAGTCATGATGATGATGATAAGGACTGCACTTTGTAGCCTTTAAAATTTTTTTAGTGTATAAAAAATGTTTATGATATGTATATTATATTACCCGTGAGAAGCCGTGGTGGTCCAGTGACGAGTAACCTTGCCTGCCGTGCAGGAGGCGATGGTTCGATCCCCGTCCAAGCCGACCCGTACCCATAAGTTTTTCGGAGTTTATGTACGATTTGTAACACCACTGGCTTTTCGGTGAAGGAAAACATCGTGAGGAAACCTGCATGCTTCAATTTCGAGGCTATTGTACCCACTGTCCATTATAAGTGGGGACGGGCTCACCCCCTGTCTCACTGGACAGAGTTTCGGTACTACTGGTGAAACGTGGATGTACTGAGGTTTCAGCATATCTTTGACTAGCCCGTCGGGGAATATAGTCGTGAGCATATGCTATGCTATTGTATTGTATTTCATTTCTGAGGCACAACCAAGTTATTGCATAAGGCTGTACTTTTGCACTGCAAAACCAAAACAGGTTTTTAAATAAACAAACAAATTAGCCGGACTGCAAGCAGTTGTTTCGTAAGTAAATGTACCTTGAACGTAGCCATTTGTAACTTTATCCGCTTTTTGATCCCATAAGGTTGACTATCAGCGAGGTACTCATAAGCATAAGCTAACGACTATGTTCCCCGAGGGGGTAGTCAGAGATATTCTGAAACTTCAGAACATCCACGTTTCACCAGTAGTACCGAAACTCAGTCCAGTGTGACGGGGGGTGAGCCCGTCGCCACATAATGGACAGTGGGTACAATACATGCCTCGAAATTGAAGCATGCAGGTTTCCTCACAATGTTTTCCTTCACCGAAAAGCCAGTGGTGTTACAAATCGTAAAAATTCCGAAAACTCATTGGTACGAGTCGGTCTAATCACTCGGGTTGGTCTATCATCGAGGTAATAAATTAATAATAGGTGCAAACTTTATAGTTCTCTAATTCTTTATGCACTGCGATAGCTAGCCTACAAAAATACTGCAGTGACCTTATTCTTTAGTCACTTAGTATGAACTCCCACGGAAAAGAATGAGATGGTCTTATTCTATGTTTGGAACCACTGTACCTGGAGCGCAATTAATGGCTCTCACCGATCCCAGCTACCCAATCCGCCGCGTAGCCCCAGCAACGTCCTATGCCGAGGTCCGTAGCCCCCTGGGGTGCCCCTAGGTCGGTTGCTTAAGTTCATTCAATTGGCTCGGTGACCCTTCTGGTCCCTCCAATAGTCCGCAGTAAAAAGCAGTAAATGCTCCCAGAGCAACGCTGTATACGTCATTTCAAAAAAAAAAAAAAAAAAAAACAATTAATGGAATGTATTTGTTTATAAATTCAACTAAGGGTTGATTTGGCATAATGATACGAAAACGCCTGTTTGACGCCCCTAGAAGAGATCAGGGCCCCTAGACAAAGAATCTTTCGATTAGCGTTAACGGCAGTAGAAAACATAAAAATGTATGGACTTGACGTATGGTGACGAAAGCAAACGTCAAAATGTTTCGATCGCTAATGTCAAATCCATACATTCTGTCATTTCTACTAGCGTTTCCTTGACGCAACTCCTTAGCGGTTCATGCTATTATTTTCTGAACTATAAACATCTAAAAGGTCATGTTGACTTAGGTCTTGTGGGAAAAATAGAAAAATCGTTAGGTTTGTGTAACTCCCACGCCGCGTAAAGGTCACATCTCTTAGTATTATCCGATAGTACAGACACGCAAAATAAAATAGATCTTGTACAATTATTCTACTGAAGGCGGGTGAGCCATAGTAAAGTGAATCATATAGCCATTACCGTAGTGACGTGCCACCCGCCTTCGGGAGACATTATATTTGAACCGACAGGCTTTCAGTCGACTATATTATTCTGAGGGGGTGGTCTTGCGTCAATAGGGTAGTTGGCGTCACTGAATATTGCGATAATACACCTTAATATTCAACATATTTTTTCTAGAATTATAAGAATTGAAAACCGAAATTCGATGTGGCTTGCTTTCTGGGCCGACAAGATGTATGAATTTAAAAGCGACACGAAACAAGAACTGGACAGAGTTTCGGTACTACTGGTGAAACGTGGAAGTTCTGAGGTTTCAGAATATCTCAGACTACCCCCTCGGGGAATATAGTCGTGAGCATATGCTATGCTATGAAACAAGAACTGCCCTAAAAGTGCTATTCTACCAAACGTGAGTTGTTGGTGAAAGCATATTTCTAACTCTATTCTGACATTGTGGATTTCGCATTTCTGGCATTTTGCGTACATATATGTCATTCTTCGTATTTAGTTTTCACGTTACTGGCATTCGGCATATTAGACATTTTGCGACAAAATCCATGTGATCTGGCATTTGGTATGCATAATTGTGATAGAAATAATATGTATATACCAAGATTATTTAGCCCCTACCACAGAATAGGTAATAGTATATAATTCTACAAACAGAACGGCCACTCCCCGCCCCTCTGACTTCAGATAGCCCACCTCACCTCACACTTCAGGGGAGCCGAACCGTCGTCACCGTTTAGATTCTTTTTTTAAATAGAGTTAATAAAAACTTGAGTTGATTCCCAACTACCCTATTCAATTCGACGATGCAAACAAAGTAGGTAAACTAATTGCGTAATTGATAGACATGGCGTCATTTTAGTCTGTTTTTAGTACCTACATTCCAGTTTTATGTGTTAACTGTAGCCCGTGACTTCGTCCAATTTAATATCATAGTAATGTTTCCTATGTGTTTACGGTAGTCGTTGTGATCGGAAGATTTGTGTAGAGAGCACGCGCTTCACACTTGAAACATTGTAAAATAGACAGTCTTCTTAAGCCAGTATAAAATCAGGCAAAAAGACATCATCAGATTTGGTCCATAAGGTGAAGTGCCGGTCAAAAAAAAATTATGCGATATTCTCTTTTACGTCGAAGGTCGGCGACAAATAGGCCGAAGAATCCACGTAACGAGCCGGTTCAATTGCATTTCGCCTGTGCTCATGACCTACCGCGCGAGTCACTAAAAACCAAACGCCTGCAGTACATTTTAAATTTTAAAATTACTACAGTAAATTTTTAATTTTACAAACAAATTTTTAATATTTTGAAAAAAAAAACCCATGTTGAAACCATGGTAATTCGATTCTGCTCTCGATTCTAAACAAACTACTTTCTAGTTTTGCGTTTATTCATTAACACGTTGTATAATACATTTGCGTTGCACAAAATATACTCCAGTTTCCCTTTATTAGCGTAGACATATTATATTTACTCAACCGTGTGTAAAGTAAAGTATTTTACTGTGTAACTTGTACTTTCGTGTGAAGGTACTTATCAAATATTAAAATAATATTTGACTGTGTTAACGAGACTGTTATATTATTAACTCCTCGGTTGAATCTCACGAACTAAACGAACAGTAACGGAAAAAACTGTTGTCTTCCGGATAAAACTGCATTTTGAACGTAACAGTAAACAACTAAGTTTGTTTTAACGTTGATAATAACTGTTTTATGCCACGACATTGGAGTTATCGGAACGCGCAAAAAAGTACAATGCTTTGTACAATTTGAATCGGTCATATTGAATACGCGGTTTGGTTGGCCTCTCTAGTATAAACCCGGTAGCGCGCTCCACACAAACTTAGTTTAACCATATTTTGGATATTAACCAATTAAAGTCAATGACATTTTTTTAAAGTAACTAATATTTGTGTCAGTACCTTGTCAGATTTCCGTTAAAATAAAGGGTAAATTTTTTATCAGTGCGGATAACCGGGTACTTCTTAATATGCTGACACTTTTTAAGGGGATGATCAGTCCGTCAAACTGAACAACTTTCTCTATGGCACCAATGTCGAAATCGAGAAAATTAAATCATCTGTTGCATAAAAATCTGTAAACCTACTCGAGCCATATGTATAGAACAGCTGTTTTTTTTTTTGCGATTTCGATGCTGGTCCCATAGAGAAAGTTGTTCAGTTTGATGGTCTGATCATTCTCTTAAAAAACTGTCAGCATATTAAGTTGGACCCTGTATTCTACTCACTCATCATGTATGAAACAGCCGATTTTTTTTTTCGCGATTTCGCAGTTGGCTCCATAGTGAAAATTGTTCAGTTTGATGAGTCGAAGACATAATAAAGTTATCCACACTAATACCTAAAAAAATTACCCTGTATATTTTCAATGCTAGGATTAATTTATGATTTGTATGGAAATCTTTAAAACTATACTGACATTTTAAAAAAAATCTATCAAACTACAGACACAGGTATTCGTTTCTAGTCGAAAATTAAACATTTTTAACAGGCTCTTACAGAATTTTTTACAGAACAGTTTTAATTTATTTTCAACAAAACAGATACAAGAATATAATCTAGATATAGACAGCGAACGAAAACCGCGTACGATTTATCTGCCGCCGCTTATTCGCAATAACATAATACAATACTCCATTCCAAACAGCAACGAAATTTTAAGGCTATGTATGTTTAATGCAAGGTTCGGTTTATGATAACCGCGTAATTTTCAAAAACTATATTAGTTTCTAGATCGAGTTTAAAAAATGATATCATCCATAATGGGTCATTTTTGTACTACCTAATATCAATTCAATTCAATTCAATTCAATTATACTTTATTGCACACCAAAACAGAACATACATGCACTAATATCTTGTACGGCGGCGTTATAAAAATATTGTAATAATAGTATGCATACTCATATTACTAAAACGGATTATTTCAACGATATATTTTGTCGTACAAACGAGATTTCTTGAATTTCATTATGCATATTTTATTCCAAAATGTGCAAAAATGGCGGGATAAAAATCTGATCGGATTTAGTGAAAAGATAGTTTTTTTGTATCGCTATCTGCGCTATTTTTAATGACTTCGAGCTGTCATAACATTACTTTGATTTTTTTTTATCACGAAACGACTTTATTTGTTACTATTTTTGCAATTGGATTGTATTTCTATCATATACATGGTGTAAGGAAAAGTATCATTAACCTTTAAACCACATACTCTACCCATCAAATTGAACAACTTTTACTATGGGAGGAAACCTGTCAGAACAAAAAAAATATCTGCCGTCCCATACGTTTGAATCGAGTAGGTATTGAAGTTTAGTATGGGACAGCTGATATTTTTTTTGTTCTGACATGTTTGCTCCGATAGTAAAAGTTGTTCAGTTTGATGGGTAGAGTATTGGTTTATAGGTTAATGATACTTTTCCTTACGCCCTGTATTATAATGCGTATAGCAAAGCTATCACATGCATATCACAATTTTGCCGAACGGCCCATAAATGCGTGATGTCATTTCATTGAATTAAATTAGTTAAGGGTATATTACTGTTGGCGCGCTCCATACAAACGAAGTCTGGTTATATTTTCAATACTAACCAATTAATGTCAGTGAAATTTTTCAGAAACAAACTAGAAAGTAATATCTGCTTGTATTTTGTCAGATTTTCGTTAAAATGTATAGTTTTAAAGTTACAGTGCCTCAAAGATTTCCATATAAATCTTAAATTAATCCTAGCATTGAAACTGTATATTTTAACAAAAATCTGACAAGATAGAAGCATAGAGATTTGTTTCTATATTGTTTCTGCAAAATTTCATTGATTTTAATTGGTTAGTATTGAAAATACCACCAGACTTCGTTTGTATGCAGCGCGCATTTACGCACTCGGAATAAACTTCTCTTAATATTTAAAATAAAATTAAACTTATGAAGCGCGCTAGCGGGTATATCCCTCAGAGGAAGGATCTCCATAGAGTCCGCATAAATTTACGATTGTAGTTAGTCTCTTTTGTCTTATGACGTACCTTTAATAGTAGAAGGAGATGGAACTATAGATATTTGTTCATGCAGCTGTCCACTTTTTTTTGAGCTAGTGTGTGTGTGAAAGTGACCGTAAACATAAGGCCATATGTCACTTGGTGCCTTTTGTCCATACTACTTGACACCAACACACTCAAACCTAAACGTCAAAAAAGTGAACACTTTACAATTGGTATGGCTCGCTCTATGCCTTTAGGTATAATCTCTTTGGTATATCCTCTTAACAAACGAGTTGCTAGGAGCTAAGGGCGCTGTTGAATAGCTCTTCACAGAAGGCCACAAAGTGCTTTACAGACATAATTTATTAAGAAGCAACTGTTAGAGACTCGGGTCGGTCTCTTGTCCCTTCCCGTGTATCCGTGGCCGTTTCACCCCTCGACCCGAGTCAGCACTTATCCTCATACACGAGTAGGCTTGTAGTCTTAATTGTGACACTGACTTTAAGCACATTATCAGGGTTCGAAAATATCCGACATTTATGATATACAAGGTGTTACAAAAATACAAATAAACATTTATGGTACTACAGGGTGTAATTGAAATGAGTCTACTTTTCGGGGTGGTTTAGACCATCAAACTGAACAACTTTCACTATGGGACCAACAGAAATCGCGAAAAAAAAAACGGATGTTCCATACTAAACTACAAATCTACTCGAGCTAAATGTTTAGGACAGTTGTTTTTTTTTTTCGTTATCTCGATGTTGGACCCATAGTGAAAGTTATTCAGTTTGATGGTCTAAACAACCCCCTTAAAAGTTTTAAGTGTTTATTTTTACTTTTGTAACAACTTGTATATCGGATATAATATGTCCATTTTTGATATAGTATCCAATATACAAGGTGTAACAAAACACCCTAGTAATACTTAAGGGGGTACTTAAAACCATCAAACTGAGCAACTTTCACTATGGAGCCAAGACCGAGAAAAAATAAAAAAAATCAACTGTCCCATACATTTGAGTCGAGCCGGTACTGCAGTTTTGTATGGGACAGTTTATTTCTTTATTTTTTGTTTGTTGGTCTGAACCACCCCGAAAAGTCGACTCATTTCAATTACACCCTGTAGTACTTACATACATTACGGTACGGATAATTCCCTGCCCCCCACCAATTTTAACCTCACCCCCGCTTAGTAAGCATGCTGGCGAAATGTAGGCAATGGCTGTTTACTTTGCAATGAAGTATTCCTGTCTCGCTCGCACTCTTTATCACACATGCTTACCTCTTGTAAAAGAGACTGGGCAACTTTGTATGGAGAGTGGCCTATGGACCAATAGAGATGGGAGTGTGGTATATTTGCTGGGAGACCTTTCCTCATTACTCACTGAAAGGTGCATCAAAATCGGCTACGAGGATTTTGAGAAAATCATGTTTCATTTTACTATGAGATTTTAGTTACTCTCAGTGTATTTTTGACATGACAAGCTAAGTGTCCAAGATGTGCTTTAGGTATACAAGGTTACAGTTGAAATTTCGGCCGAGAAAAAACCAGTTAACCTGATCGACAGAAAACAAATAAGATGTCTAGCTAGAAACGATGAAAGAAATAAAAGAAACATTATTGCTTATGTATGAGAAAAAAAAGCTACAAAACAGTTGTTTTAGCCGAAAGCTGGGTAGCGACAGCATTGCGGCGAGATTGCGATTTGTACCTGTAGGGTTGCGCCAAATGTTTTTCCTATTATTCTAAATCGCGTCGGGTTTAGAAACTTATCCACAAGCAATTTTTAGCGTAGGCGATGTATCGTATGTATCGCATCCAGTGGCGGATTTGCCCTAAGGCCAAGTAGGCCCGGGCCTAGGGCGGCCAGATATTAAATTATTAACTTGCATCCTGCGATGCCTCTTCCCTTCACTTCGAATAGAAAAAAAAACGTTATGTTAAAGCGTAATATAACGAGAATACTTCTTTGATGAAATGAGAGACTAATGCTCCAACTTGCACAGGAACAAACAGGATTCCTTTTGCAATCTCTTTGCACTCCAAAGAACTAATGTGATTTAGTCGTGCATGTCAGTTAGAGGCTAGAGGCAGCCCTACGGCAGGCGCGACTGCGCGGGCGCACAATGGTCGCCGCAGCTTCCGTTACTCGCCGCGTAAACCTACACCGACTCACTGTCGGCTAGCACTCGCTATTGTCTACCGCAGAGCCGTTGCTGGAGAAATTTTGACTTATTTCACCTCCGGGAACTGTCCATGACATTCTACGAGTAACTGTTGTGGACACAAAGTAGTCACAGATTGCTAGTTTACTTTGTATCAGATACATCACTTCCTTAGAAAGCGATAAGTTTTCACGCGTTAATTGTCTACTGCCAGACGGTGCGCGCGAAAATGTATTTAATGGCGCTTGACTCAGCGTTGTTATTACTTCGTACAGCGCGCGACGTATGTGACGTTACTGAGCTGGAATCATAGAAGCGCATCGCTTAAGATGCGCCAAAGCTTAGGTGCCTATGACCGGATGACGGAGGCGTGGTATGTACAGCGAAATAGTCTCACACACACATTGACTTACCAACTACTGGACGTAGGGCCCGCGCTCAAAAGTGTCCGAACCAAAAGGGCACCAAAACGTAAAAAGAGAACCAATTACGTGACAGTCTTCGTTTGATCGGCAAACAACGCGCACGCGTGGGCGCGCGGCACGCGCTGTGCCCCGAAGGGGAGAGTGGGATGGAAAAGAATTTCAGCATTTTCAATGTTTTTAGTTGGTTTAAATTACTACAAGTACTTAGTTTTGTGGTGGACACTTTTTTCGAGAATTTTGTACTAGACCCGACGTCAATAGTATTCTACGTCAATGCACACACAGGATTCCTTTAGCAATCTTTTTAGCATAAGCATATTATCACAACATTCTGAAAACTCAGAACATCCCCGTTTCACTAGTAGTATCGAAACTCTGTCCAGTGCGATGGGTAGTGAGCCCGTCGCCACTTATAATGGCATTTCGGGCAAAACATCCTCACGATGTTTTGCCCGAAATGCCAGTGGTATTACAATGCAATCTTTTCAGGTATGTGGAAATTAAACGGAATCTTTTGAACGAGGAGATTCTTCTTTCGTGTCGGCATGAGCTTTATCGCATTTAAACCACTCATGTTGTAGTGGAGAGATTAGCCAGTCAGCATGTCGTGTGGAGGCTGATTGCCCAGAGTGCGCCTGACGAATTCAGGTTTCGTCACTCGGGGAGGCTCTCGAGGGAGGAAACTGAATCGAAGACAGTTTAAGAGAAGTTTATTCCGAATGCGAAAATGCGCGCTGCATACAAACGAAGTCTGGTGATATTTTCAATACTAACCAATTAAAGTCAATGAAATTTTGAAAAAGCAATCTAGAAACAAATCTCTATGCTTGTATCTTGTACAGTTACAATGCTAGGATTAATGTAAGATTTGTATGAAAATCTTTAAGGCACTGTAACTTTAAGATTCTAGCATGGTTAGGCTATTTTTTAATGTGGGAAAAACAGAAAATAGTGAATATCTATAACTGGACAAAAAAAAATTTAAAATTTTACGAACAAGGCCATGACAGGCAAAGGTCACTGTAAATGCGAAGGACCTCATAAGTCCAATAAAATTGCTGTTGTTTAATAATATGTAATGTTGGCAATTTTATGTGTTGGCTTCATGCATTAATAAAAGGTAGTATTAAACGTATATTTACAATAGGTATCAATGTCAGTGGTCAACAGCCACGGCGAGACAACTTTCACAAAAAACCGGCCAAGTGCGAGTCGGACTCGCGCACAGAGGGTTCCGTCCAACCATATTTTAAATATATGTTTAATCCTTAGCGCAAACCCGACTTACACATGACCGGTTTTTAATATTTGTTGTTTTACTTTAGAGCATTCTCTATAATCACACCAAGTTTGACGCTTTGTAATGTTGCGAGATCTCGGTACAACGGAATGGCGCATTTTATGATAAAAGTGGTTAAAAGTAGCTAGATTTACTAGAATGCATAGTTTATAAATAACTTTGCAAAGAATCGAAACGAAGTCGAGAAGAACAAACAATCATATCAAATCAAACAATGGCGATCACGCGCAACGCAATCGAGCCGACAATTTTCGAAAAAGATGTTAACTATGTTCAATCCAGCAAATCCTACTGATTTAAAAATTGAGTTAGATCTTTGTATTTCGGGATCTCGAACAAAGTAATAACAACGCTGTGACAAAAGCTTCATTAGGTACATTTTTGCGCGTACCGGCTGGCAGTAAGTAATTAAAGCACGAGAATTTATCGTTTTCTAAAGACGTAATCTGTGCGGTTACGGAACCCTAAAAACAGTACTCTACAGGCCTAATCAACCTCAGTTCAATACTGTAGGACAAGACCATAAATAGTTTAATTTGACGCATTCACAGTCGTCAAGTGTTATGTATGTACTTTTTGCCATCCATATCCATCTAACCATCTGCTGCAGAGTTTTGCATAAAGAAACATTTTATACGTACTGTAAACGAATATGGGATGTTTTTAACAATGCAGAGTTTTAATTGCATTCGTTAGTTGCTAAAATAAATAGAAATTTGGTAGAAGTACGGCGCAAGGTGGTGATTTTCACAATGCAATGTTCAAATCAATACAATTTCAAGTTTAGGTCACTTACTGTCAGTTGCACGTACGTTCATTAAAGTAAATCCTCTATTAACTTGCTAGCTTTTACTACGTCAACAAGACAAAAAGTGATAGCAAGAGATTTAATGGAAGATTAACTATAATGAACGTACGTGTAACTGGCAGAGTTAAAGTATTGGGAAATATATAGTACATAATAATCTAATTATAATAAAATCGTAATATTTGTGTCCATAAATTGAAAATATTTGCCAAAAATTAATCAGGAGAAGGGGGGAGGGCGTTATTGAATGCATTAAGACCAATGAAGAATTTTTTCTGTTTGTGCGCGCATCACTTAAAACTACTGCCACAGAATGTATGGATTTGACATTAGCGACCGTCAAAATGATTCGATCGCTAATGTCAAATCCATACATTCTCTCATTTTCTACTAGCGTCAACGCCAATAGAATGTCACTTTGTCTAGGGGGGGTGTACAGATCAGGATAGGGTTTTCACAAAAGCCTAGGGCTTAATTTTGGATTCAGTTTTTATTGCAGCCCAAAACATGTTTAACGGTTTCAAGTAGATATATTAGTAATCTGTGCGTAAGAAGTCGCGGGCGCGGATAGTGTTATAATAACATTTTAATTAGGCAGAAAATTTTGAGGCATTCCACAGTAAGTCTCGAGTCTGGTGGATTGTTCTCATTATTATTTCATACAACGGTAAATTTGTTGCATTGTTTTTTACTTCTTTACACATGAACATTTATGATGATAAAACAGTTGATTATGTGGTTATATTTGTTAGTTTTAAAAAAAATTGTGGAGCGTGAAATGTTACTTTTTTTTTAGAAGGTAGATTTGTGTTTGAAATTATTAAGAGTTTAGCATGGCATTGCATATGCTCACGAATTTATTCCCCGAGGGGGTAGTCAGAGATATTCTGAAACCTCATAACATCCACGTTTCACTAGTAGTACCGAAACTCTGTCCAGTGTGACGGGGGGTGAGCCAGTCGCCACATAATGGACAGTGGGTACAATACATGCCTCGAAATTGAAGCATGCAGGTTTCCTCACGATGTTTTCCTTCACCGAAAAGCCAGTGGTGTTACAAATCGTAAATAAAATCCGAAAAACTCATTGGTACGGGGATCGAACCATCGCCTCCTGCACGGCAGGCAAGGTTACTCGCCATGGCTTGATTAAGAGTTTACAAGGTTATTACAGAAAATATGTTTTTATGTAACGACTACTACCACCAGAGATAGTAGTCGGGACCAACGGTTTAACATGCCGAAGCATCGAATCATCTTTCTTTTTGAGACAATCAGTGATTCAGCCTGCAATGTCCTAACCAACTGGGAAAAAACGCACAAAGTGACAAATCACAAGGTGTCCCCCGTGAGAATTGACCCCACAACCTTCATGTTCATAACCCAATGATTTAAATCAAGTGATTTAAATCTCCTATCATATTTATAACCCTGATCAATACTTATGTACTGCATACAGTATGGACACTCATACCCCCCACCAATTTTTTACTTCACTCCCTCTTGGCAGACAGAGGCAAATGATAGTACTTAGGTATATTTTTCAGTATCGCACATACTTGCCTCTTTCCATAAATTTATCAAATATTTTATGAAATTACAGCAAAGGGCCCACGGTCAGGTCGAACTCTGTTCAGATCATTGTGACAGGTAGTGAGCCTTAGCCAGTTTTTAATGGACAGTGGACACAATAAATGCCATGAAGTTGAAGCATGAAGGTTTCCTCATGATAATGTGTATGTAAATAAGAAATACTGTTTAACACCACAAATACCCTTACCGCAACTGTGTGTAAATAACATAAAACTGATTTGATATGCTGATAATGCACAGAATTAAATTGGAGACTTGTGAATGGAAATTAACTTCTACGTAACCTTGTAGATTTTAATTTATGGCAGAGATTAGAGAAATGGAGGTAGATTACTTGTTGTATTATTAAGCATAGCATCAAGCATATGCTCACGACTATATTCCCCGAGTGGGTAGTCAGAGATATTCTGAAACCTCAGAACATCCACATTTCAGTAGTACCGAAACTCTGTCCAGTGTGACGGGGGTGAGCCCGTCGCCACTTATAATGGACAGTGGGTACAATACATGCCTCGAAATTGAAGCATGCAGGTTTCCTCACGATGTTTACGATGTTTGTTGTATTATTAACTAGTAAATAAAACCTGTTCCTGGTCAATACCGAAGTATTTAGTGGTATGCCAGTTTGGACCACTTGGTCCAGTGGCGAGTAACCTTGCCTGCCGTGCAGGAGGCGATGGTTCGATTCCTGTCCAGGCAGACACGTACCAATGAGTTATTCGGTATTCATGTACGATTTGTAGCACCACTGGCTTTTCGGTGAAGGAAAACATCGTGAGGAAACCTGCATGCTCAATTTCGAGGCATGTATTGTACCCACTGTCCGTTAAAAGTGGCGACGGGCTCACTCCCCATTTCACTGTACAGAGTTTTGGTACTAGTGAAACGTGGATGTTCTGTGGTTTCAGAATATCTCCGACTACCCCCCCGGAGAATATAGTCGTGAGCATATGCTATGCTATGTTAGTTTGGACCATTAATTTGAAGCTATGATAAGATTAATGGCTTAAATTGTTTCTATTAAATGATGCACTTTTAACTATTCCTAGCTGAAAAACAAGTTTAAAGAACTATAAGCATGAACAGGCTTGTGTTCAAGCCAGAAATAGCTATGTGAAGCTTATTGTTGTTTATTTAGTTTTCAAAAGGTTAGGTAATATTCATTTCTAGCCTTTTCAAACCCTAAAATGACATTAAATCTTTACAGACTTAAAAACTTAAAAGTAAAACAGACAAATATGTCTTCATACATTTACAATTAAAGTATCTGAATTATTGTGTACTTTTTAAAAGTTTGTTTGTGGTATTGGGGGTCACAACACCTTGGATCGCCGCGGTCTACCCATGAAATCTTCATCAAGCTTGTTAATGTTGCAAGGGTTACAGGGTTTCCAGGAGTGAATTTATACCAACCTCACGCAAACCTACAATGACAAGTTACCAATGTTTTATTTGGCTCCGCTGGAGAGGTTTTAGTGGACTGTAGTTTTTCTGGTGGCAGGAGTAGTTCGATGTAAAGGAAAGTCTTGTTTGCAGCACTGGGGGTTTATTTTAGTGATTTTTACACCAGAGTTAGTTTCACGCATAAGCACCGTACCAATATGGAAGGCGGAAACGGAAATACAACTCTTTTTTTTTTTTTTGGTTCAATTCAAGGCAAAGGGTTAAATTTCCCATACAGCCGATGTCTTTAATAAAATTCTCTTATTTATAGCAATTAAAACGTTGATGTTCGACGTTTTGACGCTTCTTTGGAGTTTTTGGAGACACCCGAAAGACGATGGAAACGCAGAGAAGTCCACAGGAAAGAGGTGAACCGATCGCTTTGCCGCGCTACAAATGACGGAACACTTTTCCTGTTTACGACCCATACACCATCATATTTCACAGAACTGTATATTGTTCACTTGCACGACACTTTGTTACGCAAAACAACACCAATTTTACGAACCAAAACTCACTATAAACAATAAAAATTCGATGAAATATGAGGACTCCAAACGTAGCTGACAAATTCCCGCCAAAAACTCCGAAATACAACCCTTTTAATTACTACATTTTATGTTGGTGTTGCCAACACAAATCATTGCCTTTACTGTGAGAATGGGAAATTTTTATCCCATAATCGAATGATGCTGACAATCAGACAAAAACTAGTTGTTACGACTTCTAAATTGATTTTCCGAGTCACTCATCTGTTACATCAAAATTGGTTGTCAAATTATGATTTCAAGTTTAAATGCTATTGCGTCTGATAACCGTACAAAATGCAGTCATTACAGTCAACTGTTAACTTCCTGCAAACGGGCAGTAGTTCATAACGACATACTTTTAATATTTTTGGTAAGGGAAGGTAGTTATGTAAAATGTAACAGGAAACGTGTTAACAGGATTTGTTTCCTTGTTCACTAATTTCAAAGACAAACGTTAATTCATGGTGGCCGTGGTGGTTCAGTGGCGAGTAACCTTGCCTGCCGTGCAGGAGGCGATGGTTCGATCCCCGTCCAAACCGTCTCGTACCAATGAGTTTTTCGGAATGTATGTACGATTTGTAACACCACTGGCTTTTCGGTGAAGGAAAACATCGTGAGGAAACCTGCATGCTTCAGTTTTCGAGGCATGTATTGTACCCACTGTCCATTATAAGTAGCGACGGGCTCACCCCCCGTCACACTGGACAGAGTTTTGATACTACTGGTGAAACGTGGATGTTCTAAGGTTTCGGAATATCTCTGACTACCCCCTCGGGGAATAAAGTCGTGAGCATATGCTTGCTTATGCTATCGTTAATTCTATCCTATTTATTTGAAATCAAAATGCAGCAAGTTGTACTAAAGGATTTTGCACACCATTTTTCATAGACCTTATAATTTTATTTTCTTCGGATTTACCGACACGTCGAGTGAAAGGCTTTTGGTACAGTTGCTTATCACATCGTAAACATATTATTACGAGTAAATAATATGCACACTCATGCTTGCCGTCTGCACGGACCGTATTGCACTTTATTTTTGACATATTATCCTTCGCCATTTTCACCTGTCTACTTGTGGACACAGATGTCCGGTGTCACTAAAATAGTTTATAAACAATATTTCATAACAACAATTATCAGGAGAAGCGCATAGGCGACTCTAAAAGTTTGCGAATAAATCGCTATGGCACCGCAAGAGGATTCAAAATTTATAAATGGCAACAGAGGTCAACTTACCTCCCCTTCGCCACAGGCTGTCGTGTTCGCAATTTTATTGTCCGAATTGGTTTGCTGGTCATTCATTAGGTTGTGTAGGGCCTTCGGTTCTTCACAGGAGGTGTTTGTTGCACTTTTATCCGGGGCTTTCGGTTCCTTATCATACTCCGGCGGAGGAGCCATCTTGAAGGAAGAGAAGTCAGATGACACAAGTCTTATGACTTTTACACACCGAATTCACCCTCTACCCCGTTAACAATATATTTCACACAACCTAGATGTTATATCATTATGTCTTAATAATATAACTTTAACATAACTAAAGTTCTAACAATTTGCAAAACCGAATTCATCATTTTCGACAGGTTCCGACTAACATTTTTTTAACGACTACGCGAGCGCCCCCATGTGTCAGAAACTGATAAACAACAATTTTTCTTTTGCATAGCAACATTGACGTGGAACTACATTTTCTCGAACAAACATTTTCTCTTTGTAAAGACAACCCCGCTCCACACTTAGGCTGAGAGTCAGAGACGTTTTTTAAGTCAAACTCCCGTGTGTCAAAATCTATACATTTTCGCCCTACTTACTTCGAACTAAGACTAAAAAAATCGTCTCTGAATCTTGGCCTTAGCCCGAGCATCACGCGCGCGGCGGCGGGCAAATGGGCGCGCGCGACGGAAGTCGACGTGAAGTGCTATATTTTTAAATCGTGAGATTCAATTTCATGTTCGAATTATACATAATCTCCATAGTAATTTTAACATTTTCTACTGCTAATTTCAACATGTGACTTTCAATAATCTACCATTTTCAACTGCTGAGTTTCAAAAATCGCACTCCTCGAGTGATTGCGAAACAAGTTAATTTCCACACTTTTGAGTGCCCCTCCGCGCCTCTTCATGACATTCGCGAATATAGATCGGACTTTATAATCCCGCACATTTCACATCCTCCCAAAGTCTCAACCTTTACAACAAGCCTTTCCAACTCATGACTAAAAAGCTTTATAAAGTGTATTCACTGTGAGGGAAAATGTTAAAACCGTCTTCGTTATTAATATTGAATTCTTACTAAAATTTTAACCTTTTGGACTTATCATTATATTTCTATATTTATCAGCAGTTTGCGCAAGAAAGTGAGTGCGGAGGACAGCAATACGCTATCGGTAGCTCATGCAGTGCAAGCCCAAAAGTTTCAAAAGTGTTGTTTCAGAAACAAACTATTCCAACTTCCAAGGAACAAAACAAATGATTGTTTTAGAAACCTTTTATATCCTTTGTAGCCGAGAAACAGGTGAGAAGAGACTACTTTGTGTTTTTTTTATAGACTTGAAATTTGTTTTTGGTGTGACATTGACAATTTTTTGACAGTTGTTGTTTTTGTGTCGCGAAAGGGAGAGGTTTCCATATAGAATAATCGCAGTTTTCTTTAAACAAATAGGAAAATTAATACAATAAAGTCCTTATAATACGTTATCAACAAACATTTCACCATGACCGAAGCAAAGGAAAACGTTTTTCTTTTCGTGCCCAACATAATCGGTAGGTTTATTTAATTACGTTGTTTTCTATTTTGTGAATCGTTCTTCTATTCCTAAATATGCTTGTTCCAGGTTTCGGGAGGGTCATCCTGGCCATCATTTCGTTCTATTTCATGCCGACGCACTGTGTCATCGCTTGTACGTGCTATGTTACCTCTGCTTTGCTCGACGCGTTCGACGGTCACGCAGCAAGATACTTTAATCAAAGTAAGTGGTTATATGGCATCATTTAATTCAATTATTTATACATTCATGTATTAGGTGACCTGTTAACGATGTTTCCATATTTAGGTACTGTTTGATCTAATTTAAGCTATCACTTCCATACTATGTATCAGATTTTCCCTGCATCCCGGGATTTTTTATTAAAAAAACAAATTTTTAATAAGGCAAAAATTAACTTTATAGGTAAAAATTAAAACCTTTAATTTTTATGTAATACTAGAGTTAAAACACGACTTTGTCCGCACAAATTATATACCAGATTTTAAGTCACATCATAAGCTATCAATCAAAAAAAGTTTCATCAAAATCGGTTAAGTAGTTTTTGCATGATGCTGTTGCAAACATACAAACAAACAGATGGAAAAAATTCTAAAAAAGGTGGATTTGGAGTCAGGGATACCTAAAAACCATATTGTAATATTTTTCTTTTAAATATCTTCAATATACAGTGTACAGACACACTTCTATTACAGTTTTATAATAGTTTAAATCTACACTAATATTATAAAGAGGAAAGATTTGTACCTATTTTTGTATGTTTGTATGTTTGTAATGAATAGGCTCAAAAAGTACTGGGCCGATTTAAAAAATTCTTTCACCAATAGAATGCTACATTCTTCCAATTTGACATAGGCTACATTTCATTTTGAAAAAATTAGGGATCCTTGGTAAAATTTGAACAATGTAACCGAAGGTGTAGAAAAATGAGTCTTAAAATTTATTTGTCTACCCCGTGCAAAGCCGGGACGGGCTGCTAGTTAGATATACTTTAGGTAAATATGCATCCAAATATCCGATCTCTACTAATCATGGTACTACTTCTGTAGCTTCTGTTTGTTCAACTATGTTTTAAATCAGAAACGTTCCAGTAATTACCATGAAGCCTGTGGCATCTGCATATGAACTCTCCATAGAGATGAACGGTTTTATCTCAATAACTTTCAATATGGCTAAAGCTATGGGATATCAATAAAACAGAAATAAGGTTATTATTATAACATCTGAACATAATTTTCTGTATTAACCCCCCATGCAAAAAGAGGGGTGTTATAAGTTTGAAGCCTACGTCGGTCTGTCTGTCTATCTGTGGCATCGTAGCTCCCAAATGAGTGTTCCAATTTCGATGCAGTTTTTTATAGAAAGATAATTTTTGCAAGTGTGTTCTTAGCTTTGTTTCATGAAAATCATAGTAGTTTTTAGTAGTTTTCATGTATCTTTAAAAATCATGAAACAAAATTAAATTACAAATTTAAAAAACCTCCAGCGCGTAAAACAAACATTTAAAAGTAAAAAATTATTCGGTCACTTATTATTTTTAATGTAAGCAAATGTATGTTTTACTTCTTAACTCTCTTTAAGATATTTTAGGTCAATTAACGCGTAGGGGACCGCTAAAACATACATTTGAAACAACCAGCGAATGTGTTAATCAAAATAATAACTCTTCAGGTACAAAATTCGGAGCAATGCTGGACCAGCTTACCGACCGTGCTGGCACCGCCTGCCTCATGATGACCCTCGCAACATTCTACCCCCAATACACCTTCTGGTTCCAAATCTCCATGGCCATCGACATCACATGCCACTGGCTCTATCTCCACACATCTACGCTTCAAGGAAAGACATCGCACAAGTATATTGATATGTCGGAGAATCCGATAATGCATCTGTATTATACGAACAGGACTGTTTTGTTCTTCATGTGTGCCGGCAATGAAGCATTTTACGCTGCTCTATACGTCATGTACTTCTATACTGGACCTACAGGTAATACGAACATCATATTTTCAGTATGCCACCATTTTAACTTAATTTAAATGTTACGTGTTCATACCTACTTGATGATCAGTACAATTCAAGTTTTTTTTGTAGGGCTGAATCGAAAACCATTTCGAGATAATTGTCAGAACAATAATATTTTACATGTCAGAGATTTTAAAATGAAAGGATTACAGATATTTTAAATAAAATAACGGTGTTTTTCGTTCCGTCCAGTGACATCACTGGAAAACATGTGAACTCCTTGGTAAACATAAAATCAACTTAAAATAACTGGCCATTGAGAAAAAAAATACATTCACAATGTCAGATTTTGACATTTGATGTTGCCATTTCTTTCTCCAGCATAGAGTTAGAAAGAGAAGGCAGGAAATTTCTTTTTTTTTAAAACAGTAGTAGTTTTTCTGCATTTAGAGATTACAAATCAAAGTGATTTTATAATTATTGTTTTATTGATAAACTTGACATACCGAATTGTTATTTCTAAGTACCTAGAAAAAGAACACTGTTAGTGACCTGCACGCACCCTACCATGGTTCAGTTGATCCACCAGGGCGCTTCGTCGCCACGTCCCTGTAGTCCACAGTAATAAGCAGTAACTGCCGCCGAAGCTATGCAGTAATGAACCTTTCGGAAAAAAACATTTACCTATAAGTTTTATTAACTTAATAAATATTGATTGCTTTCCAAATGTTGAAGGAAAATATTGAGACAGGCCAAACTCTGGTCTGTCCCTGGGCTGGCTATCTCTTTGGGAATATAATCATTGTACATACATACAAATTAATGGAAATTTATAATGGTGCTGGTTTCAGTAGGACCATACTGGTCCTTTTGTTCATCTTATTTCATTATTTCTGTTTCACTACGGGTGACAAAAGCCATAAGAAAAAATATTTCTGTTTCATATTCTCACAAACAATAGAGAAACTATCTCATTAGTATGAAAATGAGAGGGGTATAAAAATTCACACACCACAAATAAACAACATTTTATATTATGTTACTGATACCGTGATTGTGCCACTCTATCTTTACATTGTATTTATTGTAGCTTAAATATCTATCTTATCTTATTTTCAGTTCTCGGCATCAGTCTGTTCAAGCTGATTGCAATCATTTCTACACCCATTGCTGTCGTCAAGGCGGCTATATCAGTCCTCCATGGTATCGTGGCCTCGCTGAATCTGGCAACTATTGACATTAACGAACGAGCAGCTATCGCTGAGAAGCAGAAGAACTGAATTACGCGGCCAAAACTTAACATTCATTTATTTGCATTTTAAGGTGAATTTGTTGTGCTTCATACAAACTGTAGGAGTTTGTTGTTTGTTGAGAAACTGAGTTTTCACTGTACTTTACTACTGTAGTTACGTCACCAATTTTGTATTGAATTTCGTACAGCGCTCCTAGTGGTTACGTTGAGAACTAATTGACAACATTAAATTTTAAGAAAGGTACCAAAATAAGAAAACCATTTGGAGATTATGTGATTCAAAGCTTCTATCAAAATTATCAGATTTTTCTATCCATTATTTCTCGAGTTATTTGAAAATTACTGAAAAATATAATAGAGGTTGAATGAGATTTTATTCCTTTGCCTGCTTGGCTTTTCTATTGTATTTACCAGTTTTTATTTTTAATGTTATTGCGGCCAAGGTATCTTAGCCATAAATCCTACGTTTTTCAGACAATTCAAAAGTAAATTAAAAATAGAAATATCGGTCAAAATAAAATCGGAAACTTTTAACCTATTTTTATATTTTTTATTAAAAAAAGGTGGTTAAAAAATGTTATGTTGTCAATTTCTGTCATACAAAATATGTGGCGTGACTTACAGTAGTAAAGTGCAGTGAAAACTCATGGTAGGCCTCTGAAGGGAACCAATGTGAAAGCTTAGACAGATAAATGTGAAGCTACAGCTGCTATATTTAAATAACAAAATTATTTTTCCAACCGTCACATTGGTACCTTGAAGTTTGTATGAAGAATGATTTGAATTTATACTCCTTAGTTTTTAAGATTTCGGTGTTCTAGGTCTCGAAACAGTGTAGAATATAGGTATAGTACCCGGCAAACAACTTAAAAATTAGTGGAGTGAAAGGTATCCGCTGTAGCGCTTTTGCCTACAAATTTTATTCTGTGCAGTCAAGATGTTTGCCGGCCGTGGTTTCATACTATTTGTTGTAAATGTTGTGAACATTGTCCTTAATTTTATTATCTTCCATCGACCTTGGGAAACAGGAGATCTGTCATACATCTTTCGTTCATAAATATTCAAACATTTGCAAAAAATAACTTATAATTTTATATAAGAGTGTATTTTAGTTTAGTGTTGCTGTTGGCTACATTTTTAAAACGTTGAGAGCCTACAAACAACAATAGCTTACTTTGGTCGCGTTGGTCTTTTTCCGGGTTCGAAAGGATAATCCGCGAGTTTGCAACTAGTCAAATTTGACTAGTAGAGTTGTTTATTAACAACTCTTTATCAAACGTCAAAACGCGTGCTTTGTATGAAATATTGCACTCAAAATTGAATAGTGACATCATTGTTTTTCGTCGTCGTTTTATTCTTTTTATAGTTTATCCAGTTATTAAAAATAGTATTCAAGCAACAGAATTACTGAAAATGTGAGTTTAGCGTTATTTTCAAACGGTTTATTTACTGAGCAGTTAAAACTAAAATATATTTTATGTAGTCAACTCCCCTATTATCTTGATAAATATACATTGATAATTTATCTTGAAAATTATAAAATGTTTATCAGATAGTTTTCAAAGATAATAATTATCTTGATAATTCGAACCCTGTGTGTTGTTAATGTCTTCACTTCGATACAAGTGGTGGTTTACGGCATGTCTACTGTTTCCTGTGATCAGTTTTATTTAAGTGTTCTTCACTTCTTCCTAAATTAATTTATTTTTTGCTTCTCAATTTAGGTTACTATTTTATACTTGAATCATCAGTACAACTACCAAAGTACATTTATGTTTAAGATTGTTGAACAATTTTTATCTTAAGTTGTAAGTGTGTGTTATTGTATAACAATTATTAGACCATATTCCTAAACTCGAATACCGTTTTAATTATGTTGTGTAAAACACAAAGAATAGAACAAAAAAAGAGGTTTAAACTTAATAAAACGAAAAAATTATGCACTTCTTTCGATATCAATAGTTTTATGGACTTGGATTCTTAGTTATTCCAACGACCAGCTGTTATTATTCAGTTTGCAGGGGAACGATCGCGAATAGTTCAAACATAGATGTACAGTGCAGATTCATTTTTAGTTGTGATCCAACGTCGATTCAGCTTCGCGGAATTTGGTATCGCGTTAAACTTGACTTACCTATTAACTATTTGATTGTGGCGATCGAGTGACGACTCAAATTGATGTAAATGATTAGTTAGCGTAATCCATTGACCAATAATTTTAGCTTTACGCTCTACGGCGTGATACCAAAATGTTCAAAAAGTTGTGATTCGGTAGTAGTTCAGTGGCAATTCAGTAAGAAATTTATTTTATCCGGCTCCCAGGCGAATTCGCGGTACGCTATCCTTTTTTCTGTTTCATCTAAATTGAGAACATATTGAAAAAACTGAATCATCTTTTATGATAATCAAATAAGACCAAATATGTATCAGATAATATTTACTGAAGAATTCTTTACTATATGTGTAATACACAAGCATTTGCAAGATGTCATTCCTGTAATCTAAGATACACAATTATTTAAAGGGTATACCTAAATAAATGTAAGTAGCTGAGTATAAGATGTGTTTGTGATAGTGATGGGCTAGTCTTAAGAATATTGACGCAATTATAAGAGGAATCAAAAGCATACGATATGACTGTAGGTCTATCGAGTGCTGTAGGTCACATGGGTAGGCAAATACTATGGGCCGTCGATATATATTTATTGATATTGTTGTCTCGATAGATCCGTTTGCTGGTATCCAGGGAAAAGAACAGATATACCAAATGTATATCACAGAATGGTAATATTTAAGTTTTATTTGCGTATGGATTGAGGAGCCACATTTGCTATTGAAAAAAGGATTCTATGCCGATTTTGTAGGAAATTAGTAGATTTTGTAGGCACCAGATCCATCTGGTGTGAGGAGCCACCTTTTTGTTCATGTAACTTATGGTCCGGCCGCTGAAAGATTGCGTTTGACAGTTACCATAAAATTGTAAAAAACTGAATGAAAATATTGTTTACCTGTGCTCACTCTAGTACACAGGGCACTAGCTGCCCTTTTAAGTTCAAAAAGCTACTAAATAATGATCGGCATTTATAGTTTTCATTCAGTTTTTTACAATTTTATGGTAACTGTCAAACGCAATCTTTCAGCGGCCGGACTTTATCTATACTTTTGCTACACTTTCCAGAATTGGGCTTACGAAATCTACTAATTTCCTACAAAATCGGCAAAGAATCCTTTTTTCAATAGCAAATGTGGCTCCTCAATCCATACGAACATTGAAGTTTTAGCATTGATTTGTTAGTCATAAATATAAGTTATAATTATAACTCCTTTTGTTGTTGTAACTAATTAAATGTGTATAAAAAGTTATTAATGATTTTAATTAACCAATAGTGGTTTCACATACACTTTTATACAGGATGTGAATTTAAATGCGTTACATATCGAACAGGTTGATTCAGACCATTAAACTAAACAACTTTTACTATATGGGACCAACATTGAAATAGCGAAAATAATATCGGGTCTTTCATACATTTTGGTCGGGTAACTAATGTAAAGAACTGTTGACATTTTCTATGGGACATTGTAGGAAGACGATTTTTTTCGATGTTAGCTGCGTTGTGGAAGTTGTTCAGTTTGATTGTCTGATGTACCCTGTTTGTAATGCATTCAATTTTACACCATGTATAATCTGACTAGATTTGGCCCGGATCCCGTAATCGCTATCGTCATTTCAATCAGTCAGGTCAGTTTTTACAAAATCAACAAGACAAAAAGTGACAGCAAGAGATTTAATGGAGGATTAACTTTAATGAACGTACGTGCAACTGGCACTTTAATGTGCTAACACTTCTATTATAGTTTTAATTCGTGTAGAAAAGGATTGTGGGGTCCAATCTCAATAAAATCATAGTTTAACGTTTGTGGATCTAGTGATAAACAAAATGAAACCATTAAATTAATTAGTAGGCTTTATTAAAGTTAAATGTTTTAAAACGGTCTAACTGACACCGCTAAATAAATGAAAACTTAAATTTTATGCAAAAATGCAATGTTAATACATGAAGATGCAAAGTGCATAAGAAAGCAATTTGTGAACTGAAGAAATTACCTCAAAGAATAATCTTGGTTTAAAATTATCCCTTGAGGCTGCTCATGCCAGCTCTCATGATCTCATCTACAAGGAGGAGGTTGCTGGCGATGACGGAACAAGAGTTAAGAATCTGCTTCTTGACAACATAATTGTCTAGGATACCTAAATCGGTAGGTTTGATTGCTTCCCCTGTGCTTAGATCTAAACCGATGGGGTCAGGACTCAAGCGGGACTCTTCTTGAAGCTTCACAATAGTATCTTGGGCATCATAACCAGAATTGACGGCCAACATCTTTGGAACGACCAGTAATGCTTCAGCATAAGCTTGAATTCCCAGACGAGCTTTGCCCTTGACGGTATCTTTATACTTCTGGAGCTCCATATTAGCTTTAATTTCGAATGCGCCAGCGCCGGCGATAACGCACTTATCTTCAATAGCATTGTTGATAGCTCTCAGACCGTCACGGACGGCATCTTTGATCTGCAGCAAAGTGTGCTTGTTCGGTCCTTTGATGAGGATAGTAACTGACATCGGGTTCTTGCATTCTTCGACGAAAGTGTATTTTTCTTCTCCGAGGATGTGCTCGTAGACTAGGCCGGCGTATCCGAGGCATTCCTCTGAGAGTTCTTCGACGGAGTTCATGGCGATGCCGCCGCAGGCTAGGGACAGACGCTCCATGTTGCGCCTCTTGGCCCTGCGCAGCGCGATGATGCCTTCTTTAGCGAAGGCGTCGAGCGACAGAGGGTCGACTCCCTTCTGGTTGATTACTACGAAGTTCTTGTCGGTTCCGTCGCACAATTTCTTCTTTAGGGCGATGATCTGTAAGTGAAAGAGACACAACAGTAACTACCATGGTGGTCAGTTCCAAACCGCATTGGGCAATCATGCTGGAATAACGCCCATACACTCTCCTTTAGTGTAGGCCTATGCCCTACAGTCGGACGTATGATAGGCTGATGATGATAGTAGTAAGTTGATATTTTAACCAAATTTGAATATCATAATGCCGAACTTTATATCATTGACGAAACAATGTTGGCAGAATCTTGCATAGAACTTGAGAATGAAAATTACTGAACCAGTCAGTAGCCAGAGACAGACCAGACAGATGGGCCAAATGCCGCCGCAAGAATGCCACGCGCGCCCTGGATGTGCTCTCTTACGGCGGAGTTTGGTCCACCTGTAGACCAAACAGGCCAAAAAGCACTGCAATATGATAACTTCTTCTTTTCCTGTTACCCCTACGTGGGGTATGCGGCGCCAGGTTATTTTAGAGTCCCCTCTTTCGTTTGCCTGGTGGGTGCCATTCTAAGGCTGTCTTGGATGGGTGATCATCAGGCCACGCAATGCCACTCGTATTGCGACTAAGTTAATTAGGCTACGGGGGCTCAATTTATGCAGTCCATGCGCTATTGGCTAGTTACCTATCTTCCGCTATTTTAATTTAATCAAAGATTATTATAATGTATTCTTTGGAGAGCTGACCTTCTTAACGCGTTGATCGATGAACTCCCTCTCGGCAGCAACAAGCTTCTCCCTGTCCTCAGCGGACTTGTAGAAGAAGCCGGAGTTGACCTCCGTCTTCTCGTACTCGAGGGAGACGTTGCAGGTGAGGATGTAGGCGTTCTCGACGCGCTTCGGCATGTCGGGGTGACGGGCGCCGTGGTCCATTACAATGCCTGGTGGTTTGTATTATACAGTGTTAACAAATAAAGTCAAATCCAGAACAGTTTTTTAAAGAAATACGGCAGCGGCATAAATAAAATAACTCATTGAAATTCTAAAAAACAGAGTTCATAAAATCGGCCGCATCAGTTTTCGATTTTGTACAAAAATTCCGTATATTTTTAAAGTCAGATGTGTTTCAATGTTTGTTCTTCAATGAATGTTTTTAATGTTGACATTCGCGTCATGGCTTAGTTAAGAATCGCGCACACAAAACTCACCAAAATAAATGAAAGGGTGTGGGTGTATTTTATATTATATTATAGAGCAGGTTAATTTGATATTTTTGGGATATCTTAGTTGCTCAAATTCAATTGCTCTTTAAATGAAATTAGTGATCTTCGTAGAATCTCATTCTGAACGTATTTTTTTTTCATGTAACATTAATTTGGTCACATCATACCAGGCATGACGGCTCCAAATGTTGGGATAAGGGCAAGATAATGATGATGTATCGAATTTCCTTTATTTTGAGCGAGTCCAGGTCCTGAAACCTCCGTTGTGCTATCACATAATGCCAGTGTTCTGCTGCATCCATCACTTTATCAGCTTTATTATGTGACAGACATGTCTGGGGAACTGACAATCTATCAGTATTATAGATACATCATGATTCATGATTTTTCTTTCTTTCTATCTTCGCAGGCACCAAGGTAGAAGTTGTAAGACGTTACCTTTGATAAGTGTGGTCTCCGTAGCAGTCTTGTGTTGCATCTCCATCAGCTCCACCATGTGGAGGTCGACGGGCTTGTCTGCAGTGCGGATGGTGAGCACTGCGTCCACACACGCGTCGGTCAGGACGTCAGCCAGGCTGGGGTGGACCTGCACATTTATATTTCTATCTTAATTCGAGGTGGCGACTTCAAAAATAGATTTAAATAAATTGCGACTCTCTATCTGCACGGCAATAAGGTGCAAAGTTATTCGCACCCGTCCTATCGTACAATTCGCGAATAACCTACCAAACGTCAGAACAGCGCGCGTGCAAACAAAAATGAACCGAGTCATTAGACATGAAAGCTTCCTTTACATAGTCTCCCTCTTTAATTCTTTAACGGCAGCGTGATATCGCTAGGGTTTTCAAGTCTCGCATTAACTGCTCACAAAATGGCGACAAGTCTAATTATATTTGACCAACAAGTTTCCATCGTTTACCTAACCTATTGCCATTTACCACTCGGTGGGGATCGGCTGTGAAGCGTACCTGGCCTGTGGAGTGAGACAGGCCTGAATTAGATCCGAAATTAGATTTGTACGCATTAAAGGACAGCGCTCATAAGCCGTTGCCCGACCAGTGCCAGTGTGTTGGGCTTTTATTGTAGTGTCCATTATATCCTACGAAGCTGGCTCAGTAACTCAGGGCTTAGACCATATAACTATGGACCAGCCTTGCGGTAGCATTTCCCCTCTGCCGCGTTACAAGATCAATTGGTCACGTGCATTTGCATACAATGTTAAATTGCGGAACAATAACTTCAAACTAGTCTCGTCTCGTAAACGGGGTTATCACGAGACTATTTTTATCATTCAAAATTAAGAATCTAAAGTAATGTAATAAAATCAAAAGTTACTGATTTCATACTACCTCGTCCCCTGCAAAAAGTGGCAGAAAACTTTGTTAATAGAATTACACACGTAACTCGTCCATAGTTATATAGGTCATACACTCAGTTGCAGAAACGCTCATTAAGGGGAGGACAGAAGAATGGGGAGGCCTTTGCCCAGGACACAGAGCAAGCTAACTACAATAAATTCTTGTCTTCAGTCACCCTGAGTCTTACACTCAGTTGCAGAAACGCTCATTAAAGTTAATCCTCCATTAAATCTCTTGCTATCTTTTACTACGTCAACAAGACAAAAAATTACAGCAAGAGATTTAATGGAGTTAGCTTGCTCTGTGTCCTGGGCAAAGGCCTCCCCATTCTTCTGTCCTCCCTATGTAATCCAAACTCGGTGCAACCTTTCAAGAAAGTATGCAAGACATCACACCAATGAAAAAATTAAAATAGAAATTTTTTCAGTAATTTTATTAAGAATTACAAACGCACCTTAGTCTTCAGAGATGTGCGAGCGACATCGAGTAAGTTTTCCCTCTTTATTTCAATGGGTATCTTCATGGACTCCAACACTTCTAGCGCCTTGATGCGCGCCGCGTCGTAACCCTCCGTTATAATTCTTGGGTGCAGACCTATACATCAATACAAAGATATTTAATCAAGTAGGAAGCAAAAACAATTTAAGTTTTCATATATTATTGGATATAGCCATGTTGTGATGTTTCAATTTAAAATAATGTATACAGGGTCCTTCTTAATATGCTGACACTTTTTTAAGGGGATGATCAGACCGTCAAACTGAATGTCTTTTTCTATGGCACCAACATCCAAATCGCAAAAAAATCTGCTGTCCCAGACAAAACTGTGAACCTACTCGAGCCAAATGTATGGGACAGCAGATTTTTATTTCGCGATTTCTATGTTGGTCCCATAGAGAAAGTTGTTCAGTTTGATGGTCTGGTCATCTCCTTAAAAAAGTGTCAGCATATTAAGAAGGACCCTGTATACCAAGTGTTAATGAATAAGCGCAAAACCCCATACACCCCAACTGATTTATAACAAAATAATTAGATTGAAGCCGTGGTGGTCCAATGGCGAGTAACCTTGCCTGCCGTGCAGGAGGCGATGGTTCGAACCCCGTCCAAGCCGACTCGTACCAAAGAGTTTTTCGGAATTTATGTACGATTTGTATCACCACTGTCTTTTTGTTAAAGGAAAACATCGTGAGGAAACCTGCATGCTTTAATTTCTACGCATGTATTGTACCCAATGTCCATTGAAACATTGAAAAATGGATGTTATGGGGTTCAGAATATCTCTGACTACCCCCTCGAAGAATATAATCGTCGTGGACGCGCGCGATGATGGAAGCCGTCCGGTGGTGCAGGATCTGCATCTCATGGAGCAGGACGTTGCTGTCCTTGGTGTCTCCGGCCCCTTAAACCAGCCTACAAAACATACCTTCACTGATGTAGATATCGGCCTGCTTCAGTAGTTCCCCAATAAGCAGCACAGTGGACGTGGTGCCGTCGCCGGTCGCGTCATCCTGTGCGGTGGACGCGCGCGCGATGAGGGAAGCTGTCGGGTGCTGGATTTGCATCTCATGGAGCAGGACATTGCCGTCCTTGGTGATCTTAATGTCTCCTGCCCCTGAGACCAGCCTGCAAGATATGGAACAAAATTAAATGTTTTTTAATAATAATCATATTTAATTTGGGGTGGACGTTTCATTGAAAAATTATATCTGTAATCATTGTTCCATACATATATCCGGATTTCAGGGGGAATAAATCCCACCTATTGGATACATGCTTGCTTTTAATCAATAATTATACAGGGTGTATTGTGTTTTGAGCGTGACGTGACGGGGGGTGAGCCCGTCGCCACTTTAAATGGACAGTGGGTACAATACATGCCTCGAAATTGAAGCATGCAGGTTTCCTCACGATGTTTTCCTTCACCGAAAAGCCAGTGGTGTTACAAATCGTACATAAATTTCGAAAAACTCATTGGTACGAGTCGGTCTGGACGGGGATCGAACCATCGCCTCCTGCACGGCAGGCAAGGTTACTCGCCACTGGACCACCATGGCTTTTACTTACTAATTGTTGAGAATGTATGTTTTGTTTATTAAAAAAAAACATGCCCATTGCCCAGTTACTTTTTAGTTTCTGCACAGCACGTACAACTTGTGTGGGTGACTGTACATGAATCATATGACTTTTGAAACTCAAATTATTCGCACTAGGTCCAAAAAAACAAAGAATCGATGAATAGGAAACAAAAGAAACGTAATAAAATTTCGTATTTATCAATTAAAACTGAGAATTTGAAAGAAAATAATAAAAATACTTACATTTTCATAGTGCCTTTAGGTCCTAGGTTAGTCCTCATCACATCTTGGATACCTTTAGCAGCGGATATGTTTACAGCTAAAGCTTGCGCTGCCCTGGCGAATTCAGCCTTAGGATTCAGTAAACTAATTGCAGCCATATTTATTGATGAAACAAACGAATTATATTCAGAATCCCGGCACACGAGGAGATTTTTCCGAATGGAATAGACGGTGTTGCCAGCTTATTGTTTGAATACTACAAACAACTTGGGGAGCTAAAGGATTCCCACAAGAAATTCCCCCATTCTCATTATTTGACAGTCATAATAAATTGGAGACACAGACAGCATAGGTAGCATGACACCGTGATACACCGCTATCACACCTTCGCTCTCTTTCTATTTGCGCGCGAACGAACGGGATAAAAGACGTGATACAGCCGTATCACGTGTAGCATGCTACGCATGCAGCATAGGTAGCATGACACCGTGATGCAGAGCTATCACACCTTCGCTCTCTTTCTAAATGCGCGCGAACGAATGAGATAAAAGACGCTACGCTACGCATGCTGGTGAATATAAAAATATAAAATAAAAAGTGTAGGCTACACTAAAAAAGGGTATTAGTTCGAACATAATATTTCTATACAATCTATATTATAATATAAGTGCTATATAATATATAAAAAAGGGACTAGTAAAAACTGGTATCGCAAGTCATAAAAATAAGTAGATCTAACCCGAATCGGGCCAATGTGGCAGCACTGGTAATAGACAAAACAATAGACAATAGAGTTTTGTAGACTAGGGTCAAAGACAACAAACAGAACATTTTGATGAGAGAGACAAGTGCTACAAGTCTATGGTCACTAAAATGTACCTATCTCTCGTGTGTGTATCCGAACTAGGGAACGTTCGAAATCTAAATATTTTATGAACATTTGCATTTGTATTGCATTTATTTGACCCATTTCTCTACAAATTATTGATTAGAAACTTCTGCGAAATGTCTGTTAGCAACGGATTTAAGTACTTTGAAGCTTTAAATATTGCTTAAATGATTTTGGGATACATCCAATGAATAATTTTTGATGATTCTCGAAAGTTCTCCAAGATTCAGAATGGTTCCGTCAATGTCAGTGTCATATGGCTACCTATAAACTTTGGCCTATATTATTTTACGGAGTACAAAAATAAATTTCTATTTTAATCCGTATACTTGAGACATGTGCGAGAACACGCGAGAACTTTCCTCACGAATAGTATAAAACCTGAGCCGCTATCAGTCGGCGTAAGTCCAATACAATTGTATACCGAAAACGAACGTAAAGATGGGAGTCCACAACGAAGAAGCCGAAGCATGCAAAAATAAAGGTAACGATGCCTTCAAAGCGGATAAAATCGACGAGGCCATTTCGTTCTACACCCAAGCCATCAATCTAGCCGAGAAAGACAGTCGCGATTATGCTACCTATCTGAAAAACCGCGCAGCCGCTTACTTGAAGACCAAGGAATACGAGAAGGTCGTAAAGGACTGCGATGAAGCTCTCGCGATCGTGCCAGAAGATCCAAAAGCCCTGTTCCGGCGCTCGCAAGCCCTTGAGAGCTTAGAGAGGTTTGAAGAAGCCTACAGGGATGCCAAGACAATATTCACAGTGGAACCGACAAATAAAGCCGTGCAACCTGTCTTAGCGCGCCTGCACGCTATCGTCCAAGAGAGAGCTAGAGAAAACGCTCAAACCAGCAATAAGGTAGAACAGATGTTTAAGATAGCGTTCGATCTGGGCGAAGATAAAGAAAAACGTGAAAAAGCCATCGGTAACCTACTTGTGCTGGCTAAAGAGAAGACCGGTGCTGAAATCATGCTCAAAAACGGTATCGTACATAAAATACAGCAGTTACTTAAAGTTGAGAAAAATATGGAGATCTACATCAACTCAATCCGTGTTATCAGCCAGCTTTGTAAGAAAAATGTTGATATAACCAAGGAGGTGATTAAAATAGTTGGTGTCCCTTGGTTCCTGGAGATCATAGACAGTAACAATGAAGAGAGAGTCAGCGCCGCTCAGTACTGTCTCCAAGTTATATTAAATGCATTCACTGGCATGGACACTAAGAAAGACACTAAACCTGACCCGAAACTGTGTGAAGAGTACAAGAGCGAAGTCGACACAGTTCTTACTTGTTTAACATACTCTATTACTAACAGAGTGATCACCGGTGAAGCCAGGGACGCCATCATGGAGCTGATCATGAGAAACTGTCACTACAATGCCATCAACTGGGCCGAGCAGTTTGTTGAAATGAAAGGTCTGCAGAGATTGTTGGAAGTGTGCAGTGAACTTGAAGAATATAAATATGAATCTGCCATGAACATCACCAGCTCTTCCCGTACCATTGCTGCTGCGTGCCTCGCTAAAATCTACGAAAACATGTACTACGATGAGGCTAGAGAATGCTTCAACAGTCATGTAGATGAATTTATCAAGGATAAACTTCTGTCTCCTGACTTTGAGTCTAAAGTTAGAGTCACCGTAGCCATAACATCTCTGCTACGGGGTCCGTTAGACGTTGGAAACTATGTCATATCTAAAGAGGGTATTCTAGAGATGATCCTGGTTATGGCTCAAAGTGATGACGCATTACAACAGCAGGTGGCCTGTGAATGTTTGATCGCTGCAGCTTCGAAGAAGGACAAAGCTAGAACTATTGTTAACAAAGGTGTTGACATACTGAAGAAGTTGTACCAGTGCAAGAATGATGCTGTGAGAGTCAGAGCTCTTGTCGGTCTCTGTAAAGTTGGAAGTTTTGGTGGAGACGATGCTTCCGTTCGACCATTTGCAGACGGCTCTACGACTAAATTAGCTGAAGCCTGCAGAAGATTCCTGGTGAACCCTGCTAAGGACAAGGACTTGAGGAAATGGGCAGCTGAAGGTCTATCATACCTCACACTAGATGCTGATGTCAAAGAAAAATTGCTTGAAGATAAAGCAGCCTTGCATTCGCTAATTGAATTGGCTAAAAGTGGAGACCAATCTTGCCTATATGGTGTGGTCACAACTTTGGTCAACCTCTGCAATGCTTATGAGAAACAGGAGATGCTTCCAGAAATGTTGGAACTTGCAAAGTTTGCCAAACATCATGTACCAGAACAGCATGAATTGGATGACCAAGATTTCATCAACAAGAGATTAACTATTCTTGCAAAAGCTGGCGTCACAACTGGTTTAGTAGCTCTAGCTAAAACTGAAAGTCACAACTCAAGAGAATTAATTGCCAGAGTTTTCAATGCCATTTGTAGTTTGCAGGAGTTAAGAGGCATTGTGGTACAACAAGGAGGCGCTAAAGTGCTAATACCAATGGCTTTAGAAGGCACTGATAATGGCAAGAAGCAAGCTGCCCAAGCATTAGCTAGGATTGGTATAACAATCAATCCTGAAGTAGCATTCCCTGGTCAAAGAAATTTGGAAGTTGTCAGACCTTTATTATCATTATTGCACCCAAATTGCACTGCTTTAGAGAACTTTGAAGCTCTTATGGCTCTTTGTAACTTAGCTGGAATGAATGAGACGACCAGAAACAGGATACTGAAGGAGGGAGGCCTGTCTAAAATAGAACAGTACTTATATGAAGACCACATGATGCTGTCAAGGGCAGCAGTACAGTGTATCTGCAATTTACTTCAATCCGAAGAAGTTATAAAGATTTACGAAGGAAATAATGACAGAACTAAATATTTATACTTGCTCTGTTTAGAAGAGGATGAAGACACGATAATGTCAGCTGCCGGCGCTTTGTGTATTCTTACTTCAGTCAGCAAAATTTGCTGCCGGAAGCTTTTGGATGTAGAAACGTGGCCAGAGACACTGAGATGTTTATTAGCCAATCCTAATAAAGAAATCCAATATAGGGGTGCTTACTTGTTGTATAACATAGTCAAGGGAGATCGTGATACTGCTGCAAGGATATTTGAGACGGATGTTATGGAAATTTTGATGGCCATAACTAAGTTAGAAGATCCGGAACAGAAAAGGACAAGAGAGTATGCTCAGAAATGTTTGGACTGTGCGGAAGAGTTGGGAGTTATTAGGAAGCCTGGTGATGGGGCACCTATGATAGACCCCTTTGAGCAATCGGAGAATCATAGTGATGATGAAGACTAATCAAATAGAATTGTTAGATTTACTAGATTGTAAAATTATTTTTTTATTTATAATGTTAATGTTACTGCCTAACTAATGTTTAAATGTTAAATCAGTATTTGATTGATAATATAAAAGTATTTTATAACATTTTGTATTTTTTTATCTTTTCTATTAATTACCTCTAAATTAATTCAATGAACTTAGTTTTTTTTAATTACATTAATTGCTCACTACTATCTGACATATACTTCATTTCAAATAAGGACGAAAGATTTTCCGATTCCTATATAGCTTTCTGGCCAATTCTGATTTGCAAATATAATTTATTTATCAGAAAGATATACAATCCGACATATCTTGGACGTTACGTGAGAGGAAGTGTTTCATATCTCTGTTTCTGTAATTCAAAATAGCCTTAAATTTTCGTTGCTATTTGAAATGGAGTATACAACGATTATACAACACGCTCACGATCATAAATCTCTTTCAGATTACTGAAAATTTTAAATACCAGTACTTACTCTACCTATGCTCTCGACGCATAAGGCCCTTATGTTGTGATCCGTATTTAAATGAAATGAAATATTTTGCATTTTTAACTTATTTTATCTTTTTACTTAAAAACATTAAAAGTAGTACCTACCGGGTATACAGGGTCCAACTAATATGCTGACATTTTTTTAAGAGGCTGTTCAGACCATCAAACTGAACAACTTTCTCTATGGGACCAACATCGAAATCGCGAAAAAAAGTCAGCTGTCCCATACATTTGGCTCGAGTAGGTTTACACTTTTGTATGGGACAGCAGATTTTTTTTCGCGATTTAGATGCTGGTGCCATAGAGAAAGTTGTTCAGTTTGATGGTCTGATCATCCCCTTAAAAAAGTGTCAGCATATTAAGAAGGACCCTATATGCTCACGACTATAAATTATCCCCTGTGGGTTAGTCAGATTAGAACATTCACATTTATTGGTAAGTGCTTTTTTTATTTAAAGACTACTTATAGGTACGTATTTAATTTAATTTTACTCAATGATATTAATTTTGATCTTTAATATTAGATTTGAAATAGCTCAACATGGCTGTAACATTTTAATAAGTACGCAATTAATAATATTTGATATTGATTTTACTCAATAAAATTATAATACAAATTAATTAAATAGAGAACTTTGGAGAAAAAATACAAGGATCTTAAAGTACATTTAACATTATTCTGAAAATGAATTTAAAAAATTACAAGGTCAAAATTAAGGTCAATTACCTAAAATATTTTGAAAATATCATTAAAATAAAATTTTACAGACCAGAAAAAAAATAGTTTTTTTTTCAAATTTGGCGCCAATATTTTCCAATCTTTCCATATTGGAATACCGCGTCCTTCCCCCTCCGTGTTCCCTCCCATTCCAACCATTTTTAAGTAAGGGTCTTTTTTAGTACCACGTTCGGTAGTTTCCCATTCATAGTATTAATTTTCAGATATTACGTATTATATGTGGGTATTATTAAATTTTTACAAATCAATTAATAATACTTTACATGAATTTCTATTTACAACAAAGTTTTTATATCACTAATAAAAATGTGAACATTTTTATTTCAATCTTGATTCCATTTTGAGATCGTGCGATGCTAAAAACCTTTCAAAATGACAGCTTGATTTGGTTTGGTTTCCGCTACTGTGCTATTGTGCTATTTTTTGGTTTTTGATACGAAAATCACTAGAAAATGTCGATTTCCACTGCTACAGGTAAGGAACTACCGTTACTACGTCGTTATCTCAATTAATATTGTAATTGAACAGCGCCCTTACAACAAAATGGATTGAAGAGTGTTTTCGGAGAAATTCCATGGAATCCCATATGGCGGTCCACACACCACATGATATAATGACGCTATTCGATAATCCGGGATATCAATTTTACATGTTCAATTCATAAAAGCAGGATTTCAGGCGTTCAATTATAGGTTATAACTACTGTTGGTGTACATTTAGGTTACTATGATTACTAGTTTTTACTGGACTTTCTGGCGTCGGAGGTGATCGCCGGACGCGCGCCGCCTGACCCCATAAAGCCACTTTTCATTTAAGATTCGATCCAATCCAAGCAAATGACTACTTTTAGTGAAAAATGCTGTTAAATAACTGATTTGAGATTGCCTTTCGTATTGTGAATTACGAGCGTTTGCCCGCGACTTTGTTCGTGTCGTCATGTCAGTGGTATCATAAGCTTTAGTCTATGATAGGATTATTATTATTTTTGTCAAGTTTCATTAAAATTGGACCCCATTTCAGTGTAATTGAATAATAAACATCTATAACAGTTAAATATTATTGTTTTGTTTTTTAATGATCAGGTTATCAATGAAAACATGTTAGATTCTATCTGAATAGAACATTATGTGGTCCACAGATGAGCGTACTGAAGGAGACGATGACACATCACAAGGAAGCCATCCAAAGGACGACAGCAGCGACTCGGAGAATGAAATTGAAAACGAGAATGATAATGAAAATGAAATTGAAAATGAGAACGAGCCGCAGAATCAAAACGGCGGCTCTCCCAGTCCTGAAGTTCACGAGATCACCAGTGATGAAGATGACGACTGCGTTGTTACCAATGAGGATGATTCATCAAACTCTGGCTCTGACGATGACAGTTCAGATGAATCACAGCAAAGCCTCGAAAAAGTCATGGAAGGAAAGAAAGAAGATGAAGACCAGTTAGAAAACGGTGAGGACGAATCTGATGTAGAAGAGGTGTCCATGGAGGACCCTCTGAATCAGAATAGAAGTAAACCGATAGTAATCAATGACACCAGAAATTTAGCCGATTTAGCTACAAAACAATCAAAGACTAACGGCGGTGATCAGAAGGAACCCACTGTTGTAATTATTGACACCAATTCAATTCTATCGGGGAAGGGACCAACACCATCTCAAAGTAAAACGTCGACAAGTGCCCTTGAAGCTCAGAACTTGTGCCAAAGCATTGCTGCTAGGGGCACTACAATAACTCCAGTGACTTGTAAAGCTTCCTCTTCTAACCAAAATAATGTCCAACCTCCACAAACAAACATACTACCGTCACTAACAGACGATATGTTTGTTGTAGAAGCACCTTCATTTATAGTTCCTTATGTATACGAAAAGCCCTCCGTAAAACCATTCAGAGAGTTTGTAGACAAATTAGGCAAGGAGCTTGAGGAGCTAAAGATAAAAGAAGACGAAGAAAGACAAGAGAAAGAAAAGGCAGAGAAGGAGAGGAAAGAGCAAGAGAAGAAGGAAAGAATCGAAAGAGGCGAAGAAGTGGCGGAAGAAGTGAGCGAAGAAAAGGAGAAGTCTGTAGAGGAAGAAACTGATAAGGAAAAGAAAACGGAAAAGAAGCAGAAGAAAAAACGTAAGACTGAGGAAGATGACGACTCTTGGGACGGAGAGTCTTCATCGTCTTCTGACGATGACGTACCCAGTGACGAAGACACTGAGATCATCAAAGATAAGGATGATACCGAGGAGGTCAAGGATCCTATCAGCCTTATAGCAAAAGGACTATCAGGCAAACCTGACAGCTACTTTGACTGTTCTCTTGGACAATTTTTCATTAATGTTGGCTTAAACCTCGTACAAGAATATGTACAGAGTGACTTATTAAAACAGCAACAACGTAAACTGTACAGAGAAAAGAAATCCGGCCGTAGCACGAGAGCTACAGAGGCTGCTATTACCTCACTTACACAAAACTTAGATTTTAGTAAGAAAACAAATGCACCTTATGCTCTTGATTATAAGAAATGTGACATTTGTAGTTTTAAGACAGAGTCCATGCTAGTTATGGCTCATCATTTGGAGGCCCCACATATGAGGAGCAACATTTATAAATGCAACACTTGTGCTTTCGAAATCCGTAGCCCCCATGACATTCTGTTCCACATGGAAGCGGAGCATAATATTAGGGGTAGACTCGAAAGAGCACCGGCATACCAGCAGTGTGCTAACTGCCACTTTGAGGACAACAGTAAAACTAAATTGGCGCGGCATCTTATCGCCTGTGCCAAGAAATTCAAACCAGAGTTTAACCTGGGACCTCCTTTGGAGTGGGAACCACCGGCGAAAATACCAAAGTTGACGCGAGCTCGGAATAACACAGTGGCACCGTATGGTTCGAATATTAACAGACAAATGGGTATGAACAATCTTGGGCGGCCTGCTTTGAATATTTCTGGGAATGTTCCCAATATGCCGATTTTGGGCAGACCGCGTGGTCGTCCGCCTATGTCTGGCCCGACGCGCGCTGCGCCAGTCTCTGGCGTGCCCATCATCCGCAGTGGTGTCATGATCATGCACAACACTCCTCCTGGCACTACCATCGCCAACTATCCCCTCATACAGAATAATCAGGGTGGCTCCAACGCAACACCTAAGATTTCAATTACGCCTTTACCGCGGGCGCCTCAGCCATCATCCTCGCAATCGGCACAGAATTCTAAGGCCACCTTCGTTATCTGCGAAATTTGCGACGGCTACATCAAGGATTTGGAGCAGCTGAGGAACCATATGCAGTGGATACATAAAGTCAAAATTCATCCTAAGATGATATACAACAGACCACCACTAAACTGCCAGAAATGTCAGTTCAGGTTCTTTACTGACCAAGGCCTGGAAAGGCATCTGTTGGGATCTCATGGGCTGGTGACCAGCTCAATGCAGGAAGCAGCCAATAAGGGTAAAGATGCAGGCAGGTGCCCTGTTTGTGGCAGAGTGTATCAATGGAAACTCCTTAACCATGTGTCGAGGGACCACAATATGACGCTAAAGCCCGCCCACTTATCCTACAAATGCACTGTGTGCACTGCAACATTTGGAATGTACAAACAATTCGAAAATCATGTTTACTCTGCTCATAGCGTTGTTGCTAAAAGAGTAATGGACAAAAGCAAGGGGACTGCACCTGCCAAATCCGTAGATGACCCTCTACTCAAGCCCCTAAAAATAAGTGACGAAATCACTATCATACCACAACCTTCAAAGTCGAGCGTAACAATCACCGCGAAAGGTAAATAGCGCTAACGGTAAGAGAGTGTGTGGACTACAACACCAGTAATATAATATCCAGCCCGCTTTGTCAGTGATTCTATTTCTCGATGTCGAGCAGTATTGTGTAAATAAATCTTTGCTACTTCATTTTTAATTTAATATTGATGTTGGAAAGTTGGAGATTTAGTGACATTGTAGTTAATGAGCGTGAATGTATTTTAACAACAAGTTAATGTTGATTGAAGTTGTAAATTCAGTGTATAAAATTATTACATAGATAATCAACAAATTGTGTAATGTGTATCTTGTGACCTTAAATACTAGTAGCTGCCTATAAAGTTTGTGTATTTGACTTGTGCTCTGTATGATCAAATTGTCTTATTGTCACAAATGAAAGTAAAAACAATTATGTTAAAAGATCTGCTTCCTCACTGTATAAATTGTGAAACAAAGTATGAATGCGCTAGATAAGCAATACATATTTTTCTAACACATAAATAGGTACCTAATTTATTTCGAGACTACTATTCATGTATAATGTGAAAATAATGTTAATGTTTTATTTTAATATTGTCCTGCCTATTATATTTGAACGGTAGTTGATCAATGGAGTTTCAGAATTATGAATTTGTAAAATATCATTTATGTAGGTAGATACTTTCCATTATAAATGTATAAATTATCAATTATTATAGACTAATTAAGACGTTAATTTAAGAATCGTAGACCTAATTAAGTGATACGTTGAAAAAATAGTTTCCCAAACACCTACCATAAAAACAGTGTTATCAAAAATTCAAAACTAGATGCATTGGTCTTTATTTATTTCTGATCTCAGGCCAATAGACTGGAATATTGATTTGGTAAAATTTACTAAATTGTTAAACGTACTTATAGAACTGAAATAATGTATTTTTTTTAATTTAATTAAAAAGACCACTGTAATTATAATTTTGTGATTTATTTTTATTAAACTCCTGCATGTAAGCTGTCCCTTAGCATAGTTAGTTGGCTTTGCCAAAAAAAAAATTGCCGCCCGAACTTAAATGTCGTCATTGGATACGAGCGGAGGCCCACGCCCACGGCTGCACTCAAGTTCATGCGTCGGCCATCTTGAATCCGCCATTTTGAATAATACATAGTTATCGACACGCGTCATCTTCAGCTCCACTTCTTCAAGCTAAAAAATTGTGGGTTCTCCCGCGAAAAACTTTCAAATTTGGCGCCATCTTACGCCCCCCTTGCTATTGGTCGAGTCCAGAAAACCGTTTATAAAGCAGTGTATTCATTAATCAGTAATTATTTTATCCATCTGTCTCAGTAAGATGGTTGAAGTCGTGTTTATAGTTATATCCACATACCCTAGGGATATAGCTACATACCCTATAGTTATATGAAAGCGGTTCATAACTGTCTTACTAGGAATATAGCTAACTATGATACGAGCACTATCTAGTAATATAACTATCTTATGACTAATCTAGTGAAATGATAGTCGAAGCGGTGTGCAGTGCCGAATGCGGGGCGCTCCCCGCGGCGCAGAAGTATTTCGCTTTAATAGGCCGAATACACGGTTGCCAACCACCTGCCGACAGAGGTGACCTTCGTAGTTTAAAACCGTGTAGACAGCGGATTGCAACCAAATTGGATTTGACCTTCCAACGTCCTTGGCAGCGGGAGCTGCGCTAGTGACCAAGGGCGAATAGAGAACGTTGGGTTGGTCGCCGACCGTGTAGACTGCGGTTGCCGGTCGCCAGTATGTCAGTCGCTGTGAATCGTCGCGTCGGTCACACGCGTTTCTACCATTTGTTTGTACAAAAAAAAGACGGATGATGAATTGTTACAGAATTAATAGAATTGTACAGAGACCAAACCTGTCTGTGGGATCTCAGTTGTAAAGAATATAAAGAATAATAAAGATATAAACAGAAAATCCCAGCTTGTGAGATTTTGTTTGACTAAATTTAAAACCGTTGAGCCAGACGCAAATGTGGCAAAAGTGAAAAAAGATTGAAAATTTAAAATCTTCGTACACGGTGACAGATTAACCTACGCATAATTGAACTCTATGTCCATGAACATAGAGTTTAACTATGCATAGGTTGATCTGTCGCCGTGTTTACATACGAGAAGCTGGTTTGCGACCGTGTAGTTGAAACAGTCCCGACTGACAGCACGCCGACCGAGGTGACCTTGGTTGGTCGTTGGTTGGCTGGCAGCCGTGAAGCACCCGTTTAAGCAGTTGCTTCACGGTCGCCAACCAAGGCCCGACCAATGTCACCTTGGTCGGCGTACGGTCGGGACTGTTTCAACTACAAGGTCGCCAACCAACCATTCTGCCGTGCCGTGATATTGGAGCAGTAAATAAGTAACATGGACGAAGATTTTAAATTATCAATCTTCTTTTTTACTGATGCCACATTTGCGTCTGGCTCAATGGTTTTCAATTTTGTCACACAAAAACTCACAAGTTAGGCTCTTCTGTTTGCATCTTTATTATTCTTTATATTTTTTGCAACTGAGATACCACAGACAGGCTAAGTCTCTATACAAATTCTGTTAATTTTGTAACAATTAATCATTAGTCTTTTTTCCCGCTATTTAGCACGTTTTATAAACAAATGGTACAAACGCGTGTTACCGACGCTGACGCGACGATTCACAGCGACTGACATACTAGCGGTCGGCAACCGCAGTCTAGACGGTCGGCAACCGCAGTCTAGACGGTCGGCAACCGCAGTCTAGACGGTCGGCGACCAACCCAACGCCCTCTATTCACCCTTGGTCACTAGCGCAGCTCCCAAGGACGTTGGAAGGTAAAATCCAATTTGGTTGCAAACCGCTGTTTACACGGTTGTAAACTACGGAGGTCACCTCTGTCGGCCGGTGGGTGGCAACCGTGAATTCAGTACTTTAATTCTTCTAAGCATTTTGTCGTTTCCCTTCTCCCCACCCTTCCCGTCTCCCTCTCATACCCTCCCTTGTCAAGTTGTCTTATGTCTTGCTCAGGCCTATGACAGCTGTAGTTCCGATCTAGCCGTTTTGGCGCTGAAGTCACATTTTTCCCTCATGAAACGTCATCATTGGACGATAATAAGACGCCATATTATGTGAGGGATTTTCTCCGAAGAACGTTTACAAATAGTTTATAACATCTTTATTCGTTAACACAAATTCACGTTACAATTAATAGATCCTTTTGACATCTTTTATTTGACGAATCGGATGAAATATGAAACTACGTCATTGCTGTGTCAGTACAGGCAACCTGCCAGTACTCACACCATATTGAACTTACAGCAACAGCAGCGTCATACCGTGTTGTTGCATCAGAAGCTTATATCTTGTGTTTTTCTTGGTATTTTCGCTTGAGTTGAGAATCCTTGAGAAGCACTAATTCTTCTCCGTTATATAACATCATAATATCGTTGATTACTGTGTTCCTTGATCAAATATCCCTTTTTTTGCATTACGGAATAACTGTATACATTCCTATAACTACAAGTTCTAAACAAACCAGCTTGGCAACAGCAACGCCAAAACGGAAATGTTGGAACTAAGTGTAAACTTCACAGTCGCATCTGTAGCTTGCTTGCTACATATCAGTAATCTGTAGTCAACTGTCATGTCATTATTCGTTTCGTAGGCTATTGTGTAAAATTTAAGTAAGTAATATATTTTACAAATATTTGTTCAATTGTTAACAATTCTGAGACAATAATGAAGAAACCACTGCCTTCATTCTTCTTCTGTTCGTACAACAAAAAAGGCAGGTTCGTAAAATGGGGGCTTAATTTTCTTTTCGTTTTCACCGCCACGTGGTTAATTAAAAAAATTCTGATAATTAGCTACTTATTAGTATTTAATTAGCCTATTATTAGCCTTAATTACCTTATCTATAGCTTTTCAGAAGTTTTTCTAGATTAATTTCTTATGATAAATTGATAAGATTTGGTTAGGTTATGTTTGAACAGATAAGCAAATATATTGTTGGTTTAGGCTAAATGGGTAGCGATATCTTTATAATGATGACAGCAAACACGAGCCGAAATGTGTTTTTATGATTTAACACATGATATAAAATGATAGGTCTGATAAAAATAAGTTTCTAATGTTCCATTTTGCAACACGATTTGGATGCTAATATTATATTAATCTAATCAATCAGGATTTAATGGATGTCTACCGAGCTGCTAATCTGGTCGCAAGATGTGACTTTCATCACAGAGGAGATGCAACTTTTATGAGCCTAAATAGGGTAATGAGGTATGAAAACATTACACATCTATGAAGTTTTATAGAATAAGTGATATCATTTTTTTACAAAGCATATGCTCACGACTATATTCCCCGAGGGGGTAGTCAGAGATATTCTGAAACCTCAGAACATCCACGTTTCACCAGTAGTACCGAAACTCTGTCTAGTGTGACGGGGGGTGAGCCTGTCGCCACTTGTAATGGACAGTGGGTACAATACATGTGTCGTTTTTTTTTCAAAACTAGCATTAATCGCCCTGAGGGTTCGGGGGGGACATTTATTTTAGGGGGAAATTAATTGAAGAACAATGTAAAATGAATGTAGCCGTAAACACTGTTCCATACAAATATTCGGATTTCGGGGTGGGATAAGATGATAAAACCCAACTATTCCCCCTTCTGGATAATGGTTGTATTCATTTTTATCCCCTCATTAAGGGGGATTCATTTTTATACCTTTCAGCTCCTCCATTAAGGTAGCAAGTTTCTAAACTTTAACTTGTAAGCGGACAACTAGTCACATTAGCTCTTAATCAAATGTCAAAACGTGTGCTTTGTATGAAAAATTGTATTATTATTATATTTCATCCTATTATTAAAAATAGTATTCAAGCTAAATAATTACAGAAAATTAGAGTTTAGCGTTATTTTTAGTGATGCAACTAATACGAATACGAATATTCGTATTCGCCGAATAGCAGCCAATCACCGAATATTCGTATTCGGAGAATATCAGGAAGACATTCGTAATTAAATGTTTTCGCAAAACCCACTTAATTTTTGTCAGAAAGACATACATTGTCCTACGCTGCCGCTGAATAAATTTTTCCAGAAACAGTCAGCTTTCAAATTATCTACTGTGTCTCCAGAAATAATATTTTTCAACGGTTTCGAGGGTCAAAAAAGGGTTTTCTTTTACCACCCATAAAAGTGTCTTTTAATCGGTCTTTTAGAAAGGAACAAAACATTGGTCAGGACTTTAGGAATTTTAGAGCATGTCCGACACGCTGACGATTTTGATTGTTCAAATAATATTTCGAATGATTAACGTGTCTTTTCAACATTTTTAAATTCTTTTTCGCTATTCGTATTTGTATTCGTATTCGCCGAATAGTAAAATCAATATTCGTATTCGTATTCTTATTCGTAAAAGTGGTATTCGTTGCATCACTAGTTACTTTCAAACATTTTTTTTACTAAGAAGATAAAACTACATAAGCATATGCTCACGACTATATTCCCCAAGGGGGTAGTCAGAGTTATTCTGAAACCTCAGAACATCCACATTTCACCAGTAGTACCGAAACTCTGTCCAGTGTGACGGGGGGCGAGCCCGTCGCCACTTATAATGGACAGTGGGTACAATACATGCCTAGAAATTGAAGCATGCAGGTTTCCTCACGATGTTTTCCTTCACCGAAAAGCCAGTGGTGTTACAAATCGTACATAAATTCCGAAAAACAAAACAAAACGAAACTAAAATGTTGTTTATGCAGTCCAATCCCGTATTAAAAATCTATACAAGTAGGTAACTTAACATATTAAAGTGAACTCAGTTTTAATTGCTACAGTAAACTGAACAGATTTTAATTGCTACTCTGGTAGAGATAGTGATATGATGATAACAAACACGAGCCGAAATGTGTTTCAATGATATAACACATGATATCAAATGATAGGTCTGATAAAAATATATTAGTTTATTTATTAATATTTGTGAAGAGGCTTGAGAATGAAATGCGTTGATTGCTGATTGATTTGTTTAATCGGTAAGTAAACGGACAGAGTTTCGGCTTATCTTCCGTACTGTAGCAAAAATCGACACAAATGAGAAAATTGAGGCTTATATAGGCTGGCTGGCCACCCCCCACTCCACGTGCTTCCGGCTGGGGCACGTGTGGCTAGGCGGGCTGGTGGGGGCGTGACGTAGCGGCTTGGCTGGCGGATGTGGCGACATCTAGCGAGGCAGGCGTAGCGTCATCTAGCGGCGCTTCGTTACATTCGGCCATCCTGCAACAATTGCTCCCGCAATGGGGAAAACAGAAATACATTAGCTCTCAAGTAGGTCAATTAGGTCTTCGGTTTCCAACTGTTCGTCGGTACTGCTGGCACTATCAGAAAAAGAGGCTACACTCTGGTACGGTCTTAAGGAATCTGCTGATACTAGCCCCGTGAATTTCTTATACCCTCGTAATCCCTTAATACTCCTGATGTGGTAACGATCATTTCCTACAACCTTTGTCACTATATAGGGGCCAGAATAGGGATCATCTAATTTAGAGTTAGTTTTACCACTGGATGCTGGAGCCTGTTTCCAAAGTACATAATCCCCCTTTTTGTAAACTTTGCAGTTTTTGCGTCTCTTATCATAATTACGTTTCATTGTTTGGCTTGCCTTTTTGATGCGTCTACTCGCGTTTTCTCTTCTAACCTGTACAGTCTCCGTGCTACGTCCAGGGATCTGTACATCAGATACTGACCTACCAGGATGAGCAAACATCAAATCATACGGCTTATACCCCGTAGATGCATTGGATGTATTATTGATACCCCAAATTACATCTGGCAAGCTATTTACCCAATTACCAGCAGCCTCGCTTGGTTCAGTGGCACGCAGTGCATCAAGGATGGTCCTGTTCGTCCTTTCGACCTGGCCATTAGCGCGAGGGCAAGCAATAGCTGTCAGTGTATGCTTGAATTGTTTATCGGTAGCGAATTTTTTAAAATATCTGCTAGTAAATGCCTTCCCATGGTCAGAGATGACACGCTCAGGGTAGCCAAACAAACTGAATATCTTTTTCAGATTTCTTATGGTCTCAACTGAGTTTACGGTACGCGTAGGTTCTGCAATTACGAATTTAGAAAACGCATCCGTCAAAACAAGCATATACTGATACTGTTTCTTAGATTTAGCAAATGGACCGAGGTGGTCAATATGCACCATTTTCATAGGCACTTTGGGTTTAGGAATAGGGTTCAATTTTCCTTCCTTACGACCGTACTCACCCTTACCGTAAGCGCAATGCAAACACGAAGTCACATACTTTCGGATAAAACGTGACATTTTTGGAAACCAGAAATCTTTTTTTATTATTTCTGTGCACCGCTTTAATCCTATGTGTCCTACCTCGTCATGGTGCATCTGCATTATTCGCCACCTAGCACACTGCGGTACCACAAGCCGATTGCCGTTTAGGGTCTTCCTATACAGTCGATCATCAACGAGTTCATAATTGTTTACGATATCAGCATCAGAACATTGATTTTTCAACAAATTTATGATACGATTTAACTTTTCGTCTTGACGTTGCACTGTATAAAACCAATCTGTCACTTCTAATCTATGGATGTTCACAGAGTCAAAATCGGTGGCAGGCGGAATTGGATTGCGACTCAGTGCATCGATATGTTTCATTCGTTGACCGGGTCTATAATCTATGCTAATATCGTAATCCTGTATGAGTAACCACCATCGAGCTATACGTGGAACGAGATCTCGCTTCGTTAATGTGTCACGTACCGCGGAACAATCTGTAATTACCCGCACATGTTTCCCCATAACGTACACACGAAATCTGCGCAATGACTCAACTACCGCGAGTGTTTCCAGTTCGTAACTGTGATATATACTCTCCTCTCTAGTAGTTACGCGACTGAAATACATAACTGGTCGTAAAGTGTTGTCCGCTTGACGTTGTAGCAAAATTCCAGCGATCCCTTGCTTACAGGCATCTGTGTGAATTTCAGTTGGCAGCGAAGGATCGTAAATAGCCAGCACTGGTTTTGTGCACAGTTTTTGTTTGAGTTCGTCAAAACTATTAATTTGTTTTTCACCCCATACAAAATTTGAATTTTTCTTTGTTAACTCTGTTAGTGGGCGTGCAATTAGTGCGAAATTGAAAATAAATTTCCTGAAGTAACTGCATAAACCGATAAATTGGCGTACTTCGTGTACGTTTTTCGGTGCTGGAAATCGCGATACGGCTGCCAACTTAAGCTCACCAGGCTGAATGCTATCGGGCGAGATTTCGTGACCTAAATATGTTATCTTATTTTGAAGAAATGTACATTTCTTCATGTTTAGTTTTAGGTTCTCGAAATGTAATTTATCTAAGACCTTGTATAATAATTCTAAACCAGATTGGACGTCAACAGACGGTAACAACAAATCGTCCAAAAATGCAAGGATTTCTGTGGAGTGAGAGTGACTACTAGGTTGATGCTTAGAACTATTTGGGATGTCTGCCTGTTCGTCAGTTTGTTTGTTGGTGGTGTCTAACGTATCAATTAGTTTATTGACCAAACGCATGAATACTGATGGGGCATTGGCAAGGCCAAAGGGTATCCGAGTGTATTCGTAGTGACCTTGGGTGGTAACAAAGGCTGTTTTATGTGTATCTTCTGGAGAAATTTCAACTTGATGATACCCCTGGGCCATGTCAAGGCTAGTGAAGAACTTTTTACCAGCAAGTCTAGATACCTGATCGTCAATGTTAGGCAGCGGATATCTATCGCGAATAGTGATAGCGTTTAATGCGCGATAATCAACGCATAAACGGCTATCACCATTTTTCTTTTTTACCAAAATTACCGGCGAGGCATAGTCAGATTCAGATTCTTTAATAATATCAGCTTCTAATAGTTCTTTGACTTTAGCCCGGACAATACCCTCTTCGTTAAGTGACATCCTATATGGACGGCGGTAAACTGGTTGATTGCTTTTAAGATTTATGTGCATTTGAACTAAGCCAGAACATCCTAACTCGTTAGTGTTGCTCGCAAAACATTCACTATAATTCTGTAACAGTTTTATTAATTCTGTACGTTCTTGGACACTAATAGGACCGATATTAATATTATCTATTTCAATCCCCCCGATAACTGAATCACTACTAGATGAGGCTAGGCTTGTTATGGCTAGTACATTTTTGGCTAAGGATAGATAATTGGCTTGTGAACTGACCTGTTCGCCAGTCGGCGTTTCGTCGCAACTCTCTGCACGCACCAGGACATCCCCCTCATCCCAGATGATGTCCTTGGCACCAGTGTTGAAGATCTTCAGATACCCTTCGCCTCCGCGGAGCAGGGTCGAAGGCAACGAGTATGAGACACCCTGCAGTTCGAAATGTCTCGCTGGTGTGACGATATTGTTTTCGTCGGGGTTGTCAATGATTCGAACTTTGATTATAGAAATTCCTGGCGGAATGCATTCTTTGCTTGTTGTTACAACGTCAAAGTGGTCTGGCTTCTCGGTAACTTCGATGCTCGTTAAGAAATCTGGTTCTTTCTTTAGTGTAGCTTTACCATCACGCACCACCAATGATACTCCGTCAGCGTTGATGACTGGCTGGCCAATTAACAGAGCAATTCCGTTCATATCGATGCTGGTAAGATACGCAGTACAAAGCGGCACATCAAGGCTATCAATTTCGAGCCGGAATGTTACTTCACCGCGACTCGTAATGAATCCTCCAGAAAAACCTTTTAGTACGACACTGGTAGGTTTTATTTCTAGGTTTAGCAGACTTGCAACCTGTGATGTAAGTACGTTGACTTGGCTTCCCGTATCCACGTAAGACTTCACGCAAACGTCGTTAATTTTTGCCGACTTTTTGTACACGTCGTTATAGTTTTGCAACAATTTAACATCCTTGACGTTATTACCTACCGGAGGGGCATTCGATGTCTTCTGGTTGGTAGGACATCGTGGGGCAATATGACCTTGAACTCCACATTTGTAGCAGCTTCGCTGATCCGGTTGAGGGCAGTTACGCACTAAATGTCCTGTTTTTTTACAGCGGGGGCAGGGCTCGCTTTCGATGTTAACTGTTTTCTTTTCTGTCTGACGTGATAAGCTATCCTTCCAGATACGTTGATCGGTAATCGGTGCTTTGTAGTCGTCGAATGCTGATAAAAAACCTTCGTACAGTTGGTCTGGTCTCTGACATTGGAATGCCCTAGCATTAGACTGCAATGCGACAGGTAAACCACGGATAATGCATGAAACTGCTGCATGATCGGACAGTTTGCATCTAAAGCACATGGCGACTTTTTCTTGGTAATATTTTGTCATGCTCTCGGATGGCAATTTCTTCCTATTAAGCATTTCTTCGAGGACGTTGGCGTAGTCCCGATGCTTTGGAAATGCACGCAGTAAGAGTAACTTCCATTCTTCCCATGTATAGTTATATTCTTCTAGACGATTGTACCATTTTCTAGCCTGGCCTCTCAATTTGTCTTGTAGATGAAAAGATTTCGTCTTATCGTCCCAGCTGTGAATTTCGCCCAACTGCTCTATTTTTCTTAGCCATGCGTTAACAGTGCATTCTTCACTATCTGGGTCGAATTCTGGTATCAAAGAAGCGGCACGATGGTGTTCTTTGGTGGTTCGAACGAGGGTAGAAGACTCACCGTGCAGATCATGTAAAGCTCGTTCTACCTCCTGCTGCAGGAGTGTCTTCAGAATTTTTCTCGCTGGTGGCGTAGAAGGACCCTGGTGTGGCTGGCTATCTCCTGGCTCCAACTCGTCGCTGTCCGAGACACGTGCGTTCTCATTTTCAGGTGGACGAGCTCGTTTTCTTGTCGGAGTGGTCGCAGACTCGGGATCCATTTCAGGCTCCAATACCACTTCTGAATTTGTGAAGAGGCTTGAGAATGAAATGCGTTGATTGCTGATTGATTTGTTTAATCGGTAAGTAAACGGACAGAGTTTCGGCTTATCTTCCGTACTGTAGCAAAAATCGACACAAATGAGAAAATTGAGGCTTATATAGGCTGGCTGGCCACCCCCCACTCCACGTGCTTCCGGCTGGGGCACGTGTGGCTAGGCGGGCTGGTGGGGGCGTGACGTAGCGGCTTGGCTGGCGGATGTGGCGACATCTAGCGAGGCAGGCGTAGCGTCATCTAGCGGCGCTTCGTTACATATTAAACCTTTTAAGGCCACGGGTCTGAGATCTACGTTGCTCTTTGCAGATAACAGATTTGCCAATCGTCTGTCGATGAGACTTCGAGATGTGAACTTCAGAAAGTGGCATCAAGCTGCATTTTGGGCAGCTGGAATAAGGATGACATGGTTAGTAGATTCACGGACGGACGTATTTCGTGCGCGCGTGGTTTGGCTGGTCACGTATTTATGTATGTTATATTGTTGTCTTGTCATCATAATACAAGTTCAGGCTAGATTCTGGTACTTTAAGGGCCTGTTTCACCACTCATGGATAAGTTCATGTTAGCTTATCCGACAGCTCAATTGACATATTTTGTATGAAGAATATGTCAAATGAGCTGTGAGATAAGCTAACAAGAACTTATTTGAGTCATGCTGCAGGGTTTGCCCCGAACACTTGTCTTTCGCGTGGTGTTCGCGCGGTTCGCGTCTCAGCCTGCCACGAGGCTCCGCAATCCTTCTCAGTTGTGTTCTTACTCAAAAACAATCCTCGAGATTGGATAGATACTCCCTCAAACTACTTGACACTGGCGGAAATGCGGTGCTAACGCACAAGCAAGAAGTCCATTAATTATAAATAAAAAAATATCTTTTTCAGAAGTGGTGAAACAGGTCCTAAATGTGACCATGTCAAACATATTTATTATACTTACCTTCAACCTTTGTCAGTTACTGTTTGTCCTGTATTGTTCTGATAAAATAAACCAGTTATACAATGTGTTAATGAATAAGCGAAAAACCTCATACACCCCAACTGATTTAGAACAAAATAATTAGATTGAAACAATAATTTCATTATTTTGATGGTTAAAATTTAAAGTTATTAGTATTTAAGTATTGAGGCAAAAATGATTTGTTATCATTTCAGCAATGAATGAAAGCGCTAACGTGCTCATGGATACATTTTAAGAATCTTGTTTTTTTAGTAAGTAGGGTGAGTGTGTCTGTCTGGTGGGTTGAGATCGAGTTCAGTAAATTTTAAATTTTACAAACAAATTATTTAATATTTTGAAAAAAAATTACCTATGTTGAAACCATGATAATTCGATTCTACTCTCGATTCTAAACAAACTACTTTCTAGTTTTGCGTTTATTCATTAACATGTTGTATATCCATCTTCATGATGACAACAAACACGAGCCGAAATGTGTTTTCTATGAAATAACACATGATATCAAATGATAGGTCTGATATAATATAAAATCTATTATTTTATGTGTCATTGATATAAACTCGATATAAAACCATTGTATATTTGTTCCAGGTATGCAATCAGGAAGGCAAATTGAAACCATTCACTTGCCTCTAGCAATCTGCACTGGGCCCCATCAAAAATATGGCTTTCTTTCAATCTTTGTTTAGAGGCCTGTACCCTGCAGTGGATGCTGATGATGATAATGATGTCAATTAGTGTTTCCAAATCTATGCTAGGTATATTAAGATTGGAAATTACACCTGTATGAATACAGGGTGTAAGGAAAAGTATCATTAATATTAAACCACATACTCTACCCATCAAACTGAACAACGTTTACTATGGGAGCAAACCTGTCAGAACAAAAAAAAATCGACTGTCCCATATGTTTGAATCGTGTAGGTATTGCATTTTAGTATGGGACAGCTGCTTTTTTTGTTCTGACAGGTTTGCTCCCATAGTAAAAGTTGTTCAGTTTGATGGGTAGAGTATGTGGTTTAAAGATTAATGATACTTTCAGTATGATACTTATCCTTACACCCTGTATAGCGAACTGAAAACTGAAACCATTTTCAGGGGATGATGAGGCCATCAGACTGAACAACTATCTCCATATGGCAATTGTCGTAATCGCAAAAAAAAACGCTGTTCCATACAAAACTGCTAACCTAATGAAACCTGAATAAACATGATAGCTAATTTTTTATTCGCGATTTAGATATTAGTCCCATAGAAAAAGATTGATTTTGATGGTTTGATCATTCTCTTATAGTTTCAACTAATTTTGTTGGTGTTGCATGCTTACAAGAAAATTAATGCTGATTTATGACATTTTAGTTTCATACTTTTAGATTCGATTTACTTGTAATAAATTCACGACTATAATTCCTGCCGGGGTGGTGAGAAAACTACCAACTTGCAAATAAGACCCTTTAGCGTTTTGAAGATTTCTGGAAAGTGTCAAGTGCTGATAGGTGCTAAACCTTTAGCTAAAAAAAACACTGCAGAAGAAACATATCCCTTAGTCGCCTTATATGAAACCCACGTTAATGCAATGGTTCATTCTGATCTGGAACCACAAAGCATAAATAGCATTTTTATTAAAATCTAAAGTTACCTATTAAGTTATTAACTTTGACTAATTATTTTAATGACTAGCCTTGCGGTAGCATTTCCCCTCTGCCACGGTGTAAGCACAATTGATCTTGTGCATTTACATTCAATTTTACACCTTATCACTAAACGAGGCAGCCTATAATTGCGAAATAATAACTTCGAACTTAGAACGTTTGGGGTTCACACGAGACTACTTTTCATGATTTTTAACATTCAAAATTAGAATCTAAAGTTATGGGGAATAAAATCCAAAGTTGCGGATTTCATGCTACCTCGCCCCCCGCAAAAAGTGGCAGAAATGTTTGTTAGTAGAACTACACGCGTAACCAGTCCACATATAAATAGTCAAAGCTTATAAATTGTTAACACCTGTGTAAACATAACGACCTAGATATTGGATTGTTTTGTAAAGCTGTTAAGCTAATCATTAGTTTAAAATTAACAGGTGTTTATTTACAGTTTATTTAATTTGTTAAGAGGACACGGAGCCTTTTGTGCTGCCCTCAATTTAACAGTTATTACAAACATAATTTTTTTTTCGGTAATGTATCGATTTTAAAAACCTGCAATGAATGCAATATGACATTTTTGGTTGTTGGATATGTTGTATGATTGTTCGGAAATTAAAATAACCCTTCGCTTCGCACCTTCTTAACATATTATCATATACAACGTAATGAATTAACGCAAAACTAGAAGTTGTTTGTTTAGAATCGAGAGAAGAATCGAATTATCATGTTTTCAACATAGGTAATTTTTCTCAAAATACAAATTAAATAATTTGATTGTAAAATTTAAAATTTACTGGACTCTCTTAACCCACCGCTCGGGCACTCTCACCCTACTTACTAACAACACAAGATTCTCAAAATGTATCTTTGAGCACGTTAGCGCTTTCATTCATTGCTGAAATGATAACAAATCATTTTTGCCTCAAACCTTAAAATGTGAATAACTTTAAATTTTAACTATCAAAATATTGAGTAGTTTTGTAGTTTAGTATGGAACATCCGATTTTTTTTCGCGATTTCGATGTTGGTCCCATAGTGAAAGTTGTTCAGTTTGATGGTCTAAACCACCCCCTTAAATGTTTATTTGTATTTTTGTAACACCTTGTATAGTAGTCGTGAGCATACACTTATGCTTTATATGATGACAGCAAACACGAGCCGAAATGTGTTTTATGATATAACACATGATATCAAATGATAGGTCTGATAAGATTAGTATTATGTGCTCGAGTTTAGATTATCTAAGACATGATATTAAAACTGGATCCTTTTTTTCAGAATTTGGGGGATCTACAGCTATGGAAGAGCTAAATTGATGTGACTGAATTGTTTTCAACTTGAGGAAATAATTCACAGGTAAGACATATATTCACGCCTTTTTCGCAAAGGGATAGGCAGCGACTATGGTTAGGATCTCCACAGGCGGCCCTGACATATCTATCTCACTTCCTTTAGTTCCGTCTTGTCATACATTCTTGTTTATTTCGAATACTTTTAACCTGGTACTCAATGCTTTGTTGGTACTTTCTAATGATTTCCCTAATCTGGTATGAGTTTAACTAAAATTTTAATTTTGTTTGATGTTGACATCGTGTATGGTACACGACATCAAATCGGACGGACATCGAAATCGCAAAAAATAAATCTGCCGTTTCATACAAAACTGCAAACCGAATTAGACATGAGCGCCGCTCCGGCGCGCCGCCGCCGCCGTGATTTTTTCCGCGCCGCCGCCGCGCCGCCGCCTATTAAAGCGGTCGGCGCGCCGACTAAGTTGAGCTCAGCAAGTTTTTTTCTCCAAAAATTTTCCTTATTCAGTGTATTTTAATAAAAAATTCTAGTTTAGACATAGGTAAACGTTTTTAAGAAACGGAAAAAAAAAACGTTTTATCTGACCTAATACAAATGAACTGTCGAATAAGCTAACAAGAACTTATTCGGAAGTGGTGGTCTTATAGTCGTTTTCTAGGGAGTGCAGTTTTTTGTCGCTTTTTCGACAACCCCTAAAATATGTAACAAATTTCCTTCTACACATCCCTGTATTATATCGAAATCTTATCTTTCCCGATTAAAGTTTTTATAAGTATTACCTCTAATCCGATTAAACAAATAATGATGATAATGTACACGAGCCGAAATGTGTTATTTATGATAACAACATGATATCGAATGATAGGACTGATTTCGTTTTCTTGGCGGTAAATCATCTTTTGAAAATTATCAGCATTTAAGTAGGTATTTTTTTTTCAGACCGAGTTCTACGGCAGGGTTATAAGAAATGATGGACTGTTGGAATTCTTTTAAGCGGTGTGGACAACCAACAAGTAATGAAAGTAAAATTTTGTAAAATTCATAACCATTAAAAAGCTGTGAAATAATGATATTGAAGATTTGTGTAAAATACTATACTAAGACTAAGATCCTACAGCAAAATTATGCACCTATTTGTTTGGTGAACGAAATGTGATTTAAGTGAAAGTTTATACAGGGGTTCATACAACGCCGCCGGGTTGCCTAGCTAAATCTTGCCGCAAGTACCTTTACCATGATGATTTATGGTTCCATTTTTTCCACCGATATGTTTGGGAAGTACTTGAGGTACCATCTGAAGGAGACCGATGTAAAGAACCGATAAAACTAGGGTTGCCACCTCTCAGTCTGCCTCAACTCTAGGGTTGCCAGGTTCAAATAAGTAATTTTTAACTAATTAGAGTTGCGAATTTGTGGCAGACTGAGAGGTGGCAACCCTAGTTATTCCAGTTCTTTAGATTGGTCTCCTTCACATGGCACCTCATTTACTTCCCAAACAGATAGGTGGAAAAAATGGTACCATAAATTATCATGGTAAAGGAACTTGGTAAGATTTTGCTAGGCAACCCGGCGGCGTTGTATGAATCTGTTTGGGAAGTACTTAAGGTACCATCTGAAGGAGACCGATGTAAAGAACTGGAAAAACTAGGGATGGGAGAGGTGGCACCTCTCAGTCTGCCGCAACTCTAGGGTAGATTCAAAGAAGTAATTTTTAACCCTAGAGTTTCGAAGTTATGGCAGACTGAGAGGTGGTAACCCTAGTTTTTCCAATTCTTTAGATTACTTCCCAAACAGATCGGTCGAAAAAATGGTATCATAAATTATCATGGTAAAGGCACTTGCGGCAAGATTTTGCTAGGCAACCCGGCGTCGTTGTATGAACCCCTGTATAAACTTTCACTTAAATCACATTTCGTTCACCAAACAAATAGATGCATAATTTTGCGGTCGGATCTTGGTAAATACCTATAACTTTCCTGAACTCTAATTGGCTATAATGGCTTATTTACAACTGAAAGTGGTTATTCAAAAGATTATAGTTATTTGGAATACTTAAATTTGATTTTATTGCTGATATGATAAATAAAAAACATAATATAAATCATGCTTTCTTTATTTTAACTAATTTAATTCTAAAATACATGAGTGGGTCAGTCCTAATTAAACTATTATGTACAAATTATTTACAATCCATAATACCTAATACATCAGCCTTCCAATTTTTACAATGATATAAGTTTAAAAATACAAAATTATTCTAATATCGCCATTGCAAATACTCATGTCCTAAAATGTACCTAACGGATAAAATGGGCGAAAACTTTAGCCGACGGCGAGCCCATAGATACATGATACTTTTTTTTGACCAAAGTGGCTTAGAGGTTTTAAAGTCGCAATGACGATAATTATACAGTTAACACCACAGAACATTATAAGAGGGGTAAGAAATGCAAAGTAGCGCTTTTGCTTCAGAGACGGCTGTCGCCACTTGTCTTCCCGCTCACGCTGCTACAATTACTCATGCCCTCTCGCTTGCACCACGCCGCGCGCCTTATGGTGTTACGCAAATCGTTGCATAACCTGTGGCGATACGTTCCACGCCTCCTTTGCACTTCTAACCCCTCATATAATGTTCTGTGGTTAACACAAAAGTGTGTTGGAAACTCTAATGAATGACTACTGTCCAAGAACGAGGACAAAAAAAGAAAGGAGTGTTTTGGAAATCCTTATTAGAGCAATCCAGAACACTTGCGTAATCGGTATCCGATAAACAATAGCTTTAGTAGCAGGGATCGAAATTATCAAGATTATTATTTTATTTTATTTATTTTTTATTTTATTTATTAGGCTCACCAACAGGTGGTTATTATGGAGCTGATTCATCGTCATCTCTTTGATTGTTGACTAAAAGTACTAAAATTCCTATTTTTGTTTTAAAATAATCGTATTCGGACCAAACAGCATCTAGCCTTCGGCATTTTCGTTAGAAAATTTTGCAAAAATAATTTCGTGTTGTGTGTGACTGGCATTTCGTTTTTCTCATTAATTTTATAATTACTTATCAAGATAATTATCAACGTAATTATACAGGGGAAGTGACAGCCTAGCAAATACTGAAACGGTGAACTCAGACCATCAAACTGAACAACTTTCACTATGGAGCCTACCTCAGGAAACGAGAAAAGAAATCAGCTGTCCCATACATTTGAGTTGGGCAGGTGCAGCAGTTTTGTATGGGACAGCTGATTTTTTTCGCGTTTCCTGAGGTAGGCTCCATAGTGAAAGTTGTTCAGTTTGATGGTCTGAGTTCCCCGTTTCAGTATTTGCTAGGGTGTCAATTACACCGTATATTTATTAAGATAATTATCATGTTAATTATCAATGACAATCCTTTCGATCCCTGCTTAGTAGTCGTCAATATAATGTAGCATATGAAGTTATTACTTATTGAGATTCCTAGGGTTCGTCTCCGTGGTATCACTCAGTCGTATGGTAATGTTTTTGAGCGCCATGTTCCCCAGTATGAAGTCCTCGATGTTGGAGGCGTTGCTCGAGGGCCTGTCGAAGGGGAAGCCCATGGCGCGCTTGTCTGGGTACAGTTTGTCCTTTATACCGCAGAAACTGGATGCTTGGTCGCAGGGAAGTTCGGAGCCGTCGGGTTGGTCAACCTGTCACGAGATGACGAGATTGAGTTACAATTCGAGATATATTCGAAAATTAAAAGAAATAAGGTTAAGGTGGTTTAGTCTAATAAAACCGGGCCAAGTGTGTGTTGGACAGAACTGCAAATAATGTAGGGGTTCGGTGAAGAAAAAAATGTTCACCATATGAAGTCCAGCGAGCTCGGGAGATTAAAACAGTGGGGTAGTGGGAATTTAAGCAAAAAAGGAAGATATTAGAGTAGAACAAATAGCCGACTTCCCTCCATTCTTCATTCGTGTCATCGTGATCGATATCGGATTCACGTGGCCAGACGATCACGAGCGGATGTGATACGCACGCGGGTTAGGTGGCCGCGTGACTCCGCAATTTTATTTGCGGTGGTTCAAATGTGGTTTTTTATCTAAAACAATCCTTGAGATCGCCCAAAGTACTCGGCGGCACGCGGGCTGCACCTGCATGTTACCTACTTCTATTTAGGCGAAGACAGGTTCTGTGGCTTACAGGGCCTAATCAGTACCTATATCCATTCCAAATAGGGACGAAAAGAAGGTAAAAAGGGTTCTTTATAGAACACACTTTAAAGAAATACGAATATTGTATCAAACAACAAAATCATTCTGTCATCAAACACTGACATAAGTGTCTCGAATTTTTATAAAATGATCACTGTCTGAAAAGGTTTCATGGTCCTGCTTCTGTGATCTTTTTTCGTCTTTATTTGACATATACTTTGACTAATTATTATAAGGACTAGCTTTGTGGTAGCATTTCCCCTCTGCCACGGTATAAGCACAATTGATCTTGTGCATTTACATTCAATTTTACACCTTATCACTAAACGAGACAGCTCATAATTGCGAAATAATAACTTCGAACTTAGAACGTTTGGGGTTCACACGAGACTACTTTTCATGATTTTTAACATTCAAAATTAGAATCTAAAGTTATGGGGAATAAAATCCATAGTTGCGGATTTTATGTTACCTCGCCCCCCGCAAAAAGTGGCAGAAATGTTTGTTAGTAGAACTACACGCGTAACCAGTCCACATTAAAATAGTCAAAGGACATATAGTATAGGGAGGAATTTTCCCTAGTTGACTTACTCTATCGAGGTCGTAGTTGGAGAGCATGACGAACAGCTGATACTGGGCGCCGGCCGCCGTGCCCTTCGGCACCAGCATGTGCTGCGGCCACCCGCAGCCGCAGAAGTTGAAGGAAGCGAGCTCGTCGCGCTTCGCGTCCGCGCCCACTCGCGATAGGTCCCGGAACGTCTGCTCGAATGGGATCGTCACCGACGACTCTATTGATCTCCGGGTGATTGTGTTCTGCCCGGCTTTCACTGGAGACGAAGATATTTATTTAGTCGCCAATTTTGTAATGTGGGCCATCTTAGAACCTCACAGCCAAATTATTTGCTGTTAATTTAATGACGTTTAATACAGGTGATTGTGACAAGGTTCTAAGGTGGCCTTATGTAGATAAATACAGGTAATCCTTTTCGGGGTGGTTAGAAACTTGCAATAAGTATCAGATGCTGTCTTATATGCAGTTGTAAATAAGGCTCACTTTTAGCATAGATTTAAGGTTTCAAGAAGAAGTGACGTGTAAAGTGGTGATATATGGCTAACCTTTTTCCTATTACAGATAATCTTCATAACAAACTCATTATCTCTTAGTCGCCCCGTACGACAGCCACAAGAAGAAATGGAGTTGTCCATTCTATGCCGGAACCATGGCTTCGAAGTTATGATACATGATTTAGTCACAGTAGAAGAAAGAGTACTGTTACCTACTGTTCAGCTATTTATGTTTACAGCGGTATGTAATACTCACGCGGTACGACGAATCGGTCCATCTCAATGAACATCTTGCGCTGGTCGGTGAGTGCCCACGGTCGGTTGCGCTCGTCGTTCGTCGGCGCGATGAAGATACGCACCGTCGTGCGACGCGCGTTCCCCGTGTTGTTCACGTTGATCCTGCGAGACGCAACCATAATTAGGACTAGCTTTGCGGTAGCATTTCCCCCCTGCCACGGTATAAGCACAATTGATCTTGTGCATTTACATTCAATTTTACACCTTATCACTAAACGAGACAGCCTATAATTGCGAAATAATAACTTCGAACTTAGAACGTTTGGGGTTCACACGAGACTACTTTTCATGATTTTTAACATTCAAAATTAGAATCTAAAGTTATGGGGAATAAAATCCAAAGTTGTGGATTTCATGTTACCTCGCCCCCCGTAAATAGTGGCAGAAAGGTTTGCTAGTAGAATTACACGCGTAACCAGTCCACATATAAATAGTCAAAGATGTTGCTAGATACATACATTACAGTGTGATGTGTATTGATTACACCTACTTTATTAAAGTACTTGTACACACGGCGACACATCAGGTTATGCAAAACCAAATTAAGTTGACCGCGTGTAGGTAGAGTAATGCATAACGTCGCGCGGCCAGCTTATATTGGTATTGCGTAGCTTGATGTGTCGCCGTGTGTACTTAAACGTACCTAGGGTACTTTAAGTTTTAAATAAAGCGTTTACGTTAACTTCAAGTAGCGTGGGTAAGGCGCGTATTTGATTTTTTGTCTATTTTCTTTCAAAACACCACTTTGCACCCTCCCGGCACTCCCTATGGTAGGTGGTAATTTAAGTCACAATCATGTGAGGAATACTTTTTAGGGGGACCTTAACTTAAAGTTCTCGGACTCTCGGTGCTTGAAAAGAAAGGTTACTCGCATCTACAGACAACCATCTACTTAAGAGAAGTTTATTCCGAATGCGTAAATGCGCGCTGCATACAAACGAAGTCTGGTGATATTTTAAATACTAACCAATTAAACTCAATGAAATTTTACAGAAACAATCTAGGAACAAATCTCTATGCTTGTATCGTATCAGATTTTCCTTAAAATGTACAGTTTTAAAGTTCCAGTGCCTCAAAGATTTCCATACAAATCTTAAATTAATCCTAGCATTGAAACTGAATATTTTAACGAAAATCGGACACGAGCATAGAGATTTATTCCTAGATTGTGTCTGCAAAATTTCATTGAGTTTAATTGGTTAGTATTGAAAATATCACCAGACTTCGTTTGTATGCAGCGCGCATTTACGAATTCGGAATAAACTTCTCTTAGGGTCGGTTGGTGGTATGCATCAGTCAGGATCAGGAAGCTGGAAAAGGTATTGTCTGTCAGGATCTAAGGCCAAGATTCAGATACGTCTTTTGAGAGTGATTTAGATAGATAGATAACTCATTTATTTCATCAGAACAATACAGGATAAACAGTGACAGACAAAAGCAGTAGGTAACACTATGGAGTCCGTATAATGAGGTCCGTGCAAAGCTGCAAACAGCAACAGGGAGCTCCCAAGACGGACCAGTCCATAATAAACACGATATTGTAGGTATAGGTGTTGGAATATGACACCATGCGACCTGTATTGCGCCGTTGAAAAAGTTTCTGACTCAGCATTTATGTGGATTAGTCTAAGCAGGGTCGAAAATGTTGAAAAAAATTAAAAACACGTACACATAACGGAATGGCCTGTGATTCAAATGCGTGAAGCGTGTGTACACGGGGCCCCGGTTGGAGAAGTCCAGCCCCCTGGACAAGTCTACGTCGCTCTGCATCCAGAATGTGTTCAGCGTGTCGTTTGCACCACCTCCTTCCGTGTTCTCGATGGTCACTGATTGTACTTGCACACCTGGGTTTTCGAGCTGCAGGCGTAAAGAGGTGATTAAAAAAATATATCTGGAGTGCTATTTTTGAATATCACGTGGTCATGCATAATTTGCAAAAAAAAAATAACTTCCCAGTTATTTGAAAAAATGAAAACTCTTTGGTCATGATTTTAAACCTGGTCGAATATTACAAAAAAATTGTCAAGTAGCCTTTTAAGAAAATAAAAAAAAAAAATTTTTAAATTTTTGTAGTTAATAGTATCCAGAATAATTGTTTTATATGTAAAACTCCTTGGTCAAGTTTTTTAAAAACTGGTTGAATATTGCGAAAATAAATTGACAAGTAGCCTTATAAGAATAATTAAAAATAATTTTACTTTTTTTTTGTAGTTAATGGTTTTCAGAATGATTTTTTTCAGGAATGCCTGCCAGGACTACGTTAAATGCTTAGAGATTAAATGTCAAAAATTCCTCCAAAGAGATTATTTTAAACGTGCGATGTTTTTTTAGGAAAGTATAAGCAGTCTCCTCTTCCTGTAATTACAATGAAGCTGACCTCAGATCTAGAGTACGGGCTGACGTAAGAAGATTCCTTGTGGCTCTGGAAGAGGTCGTCAATGAAGGCGTGCCAGCGGTAGAACAAGGGATCGCGCATTGTGGTCGCTTCGTCAGCGAACACGCTAAAAGATTCCTGCGGGAAAATACAAGCGTTTGCATACACACCTACATAAACTCATAATAATAAGTTATTTGGGTGATCAGAAAGTGCTATTATTGAATCTCACACATTTTAATTCGAAACCTATGCGAAACAAATATGGAGTACATACGAATTTTAGAATGAGATAGGTCAGCATTTGCGATAGTGAGTGAGAGTGAGTAAGATAGGACTACACCAATACGTACTGTCCTCCGAGAGGGGAAGAGGTAAAAATTTGTGGGGGAGCAGCACGTCTAGTATGATTTCTCTACAAGCGCGCGACGCGCTTTCTCTGCATAGAAAATAACCTGTTTCCTCGCTTTTTGCAGAGCGAATGCCGCGCTTGCCGCGATTTGTAGTATGGGAAAAAGCCGAGTCGTGCTCAAGTAGAGAAATCATGCTAGACGTGCTGGAAGTGTCCGTACTGTATAATAGTAACTGCTCTTTCTAATTGTGTGGTTATTGCATGGAAATTAATGGAATGGACGGTTTTCTAGGATTATAAGCAAATGCTCACGACTATATTCCCCGAGGGGATAGTCAGAGATATTCTGAAACCTCAGAACATCCACGTTTCACCAGTAGTACCGAAACTCTGTCCAGTGTGACGGGGGGTGAGCCCATCGCCACTTATAATGGACAGTAGCTACAATACATGCCTCGAAATTGAAACATGTAGGTTTCCTCACGATGTTTTCCTTCACCGAAAAGCCAGTGGTGTTACAAATCGTACATAAATTCCGAAAAACTCATTGGTACGAGTCGGCCTGGACGGGGTTCGAACCATCGCCTCCTCCACGGCAGGCAAGGTTACTCGCCACTGGACCACTACGGCATAATTCTACGATTATACCTTAGAAAAAAAGTTTAGAATACTTTTGTGAAATAAAGTAACAACTTTTTACTGATAAACGACAAATTAACACGTTATTAATGGCATTAGGGGTTAGTGTGGTCCCTGCATTCGATTGTAACATCGATAGCTCCCTTTCTCCACCCATGTTTTATAATTTCGTATGCAACTCCTTCTTAAATTGCAATAGCAATAATAACTTACGAGGTACCGATGTTGAGGGTCGTGCATGTAGGCACAGAACAAGTGTCCGTTGTTGTGCAAGGTTCCGTAGTAGTCTGGGTTCGGGGACAGGATGCTGGCCTCCACCATGTTGCCCAGCATGTCTATGTTAAGCGGCTGAGTCGAGCCGTTGGGCTGTGAAGTTTAATTGAGGGTACAGATAGGTAAAAATTAGAAAAGCAGCGGCTTAACTCTGTATGAGGCACTAAAATCTTACTATGGGGCCTTCAGTCATTATTTGTATTATTATAAGTTAGATCCGACCCTGCGTAACGAGGAAAGGGCAAAGAGAAGAGGTTATGGGCTGGCATTTTAACAGTTCTTCCAGCCAATAACCTGTGGAAAAGAGACTTCGAACTGGCAGGCTAGACGCCGTCCAATTTGCTGAACCGACGACTAAAAGTGAACGCACACCTACCCGCCCGGTGCCACAGCGTGCGCATTTGTCATTCCATACATAAACTGCGTGTGGTGCGGATACGTGTGTGTTCATTGTTAATACAGGAAACTGGCAGCAAGACAGTTAGCTGAGGTGGACCAAGGATAGTTTTGTGGCGCCTATGACCGTGTTTAGTTCAGTATTAGGTCGGTGCTAGGCTGATGACGATGTAATAGAGAACTTATGGAGAACAGAGATTGTAAACTCTACTATTTCAAAGGGGAGAACTTATGCCGTGAGAATAGTGGAGATCGGCCATGATTTAACCGTTGTTGTTTGAAACTAAGTATAGGTACACACGGCGACACATCAAGCTACTCAAAACCAAAACAAGCTGGCGCGTAGGTCGCGCGTAGCGCCTACGTCGAGCGGCCAACTTATGCTGGTTTTGTATAACTTAATGTGTCGCTGTGTGTAATATATCTACCTTCTTATACATTTATATTAGATTACACGTATTTGTTACAACTTACCAACTTAACAAATCCAGTAGAAATAGCCTCTTCAATCCTCGACCTAAAGTTCATGATGTCAGCCACGGTAATGTTCAAGCCGTCCACGGGCCTGTTCAGGTCTTGCCAGGTCATGCCGGCCTGCCGCGGTGGCCAGCCGCGCGATGACGTCAGACTGTCGAGCTTCGGGAAGTACGCCTCTGGGATCGGTTCCCGCCAGTTGCTGAACTTCTTGACACGAGGCAGCGCGTTGTTTAGGCGCTCGTTGTTGTATCTGTTGATTTTTTTTAGTTTAAGCAGGACTATCTGATGTTATATCAATCTAAATCAATTGTCTCTGCCTATCCCAATGGGACACAGGCACGTGAGTATGTTATAATTATTTTATTTAAGTTAAGATGAAGCTAATAAAACTTTTACGTAATATCTATAACATAGTTAGTAAAATATAGATTTCTTCGAGATTAATTCCATTACGCCGTGGTGGTCCAGTAGCGTGTAACCTTGCCTGCCGTGCAGGAGGCGATGGTTCGATCCCTGTCTAGGCCGACTCGTACCAATGAGTTTTTCGGAATTTATGTACGATTTGCAACACCACTGGCTTTTCGGTGAAGGAAAACATCGTGAGGAAACCTGCATGCTTCAATTTCGACGCATGTATTGTACCCACTGTCCATTATAACTGGCGACGAGCTCATCCCCCGTCACACTGGACAGAGTTTCGGTACTAATGGTGAAACGTGGATGTTCTGAGGTTTCAGAATATCCCTAACTACCCCCTCGGGGAATATAGTCGTGAGCATATGCTTATGCTATGCTAATTCCATTACGAATTTATCTAAAGCTCATTGACTTTTGCTGTTGACTGTACAATTTGTAATTCCTGGCTATATTCACAGTCTCACCGTGCTATTATCTGTTGATGCATGTAGAAGAACAATTCTCCGCGACGGTCTTTAGCGACGATCGCTCTATTGGTAGCTGAGAATGGGTAAACAAGATGCCAGTGCCAATGGTGGAGGTTGACGCCGACATCCTCACGGAAGTAGGCGAGGCGGTGCTCCTGATCCAAGTCCGTGGCAGTGTAGTCTCTGGGGATGATGATCGGGGTGCGCTGAAAACAGAAAAAGTTTTTCCCATACTTAATTAATGGTTACTTAGATCGTCGTGTGATGCGTGAGTTGGAATGTATCTGACAGCATATGTCAAAGTTTTGCGTTTACGCTTCATTTTACGCAATACTTCTTTTCGATTAGAGTAAATAATATATTAAATTATTGATGTGTTCCAACAAAACCAATCCAACATTTTTTCAAATATTACAATCCAAGCTTCTTGCTGGGAAACGATAATTCGTCAGATCGCGCATTAAAAATGAATAAGTCGTTTAAAACGTTATCGTGGAACGGAACAATCATTCTTGCCAAAAGTCACGTAGGCCACCGCGCGTGTTTATATTTTACAAATATTTAACCTGCGAATTATTTTAGTTTTACCTATAAAATGTGTATTTAACAACTACTACATGATGGAAGATTTTACGAACAATCCAGGTGTGGTCGTGGTCCGCGCGAAGCCCGAGAGAAAAACATTTAAACCTAACATTCGCGCTTTGAATAAAATCCCCGACGAGCTCCTGAATGATCCGATACTGAACAGAGCCTGTGAGAGTTTACCACAGAACTACAATTTTGAAATACACAAGACAATATGGAGAATAAGAACGCTGAGTTCCAAGAGAGTAGCTCTCCAAATGCCCGAAGGTAATCATAGTTTCCTTTCACTTTACTTTGTAACCATGAAACTACTAAAAATAGCTTTAAAGCCTGACCATAAATATATAAAACCTGGTTTGCGGGCGCTGCAATGGACTACAACCTTTAAGTCAGTATTTCAAGTACAAAAAGTATTGTACCCACTGTCCATTACAAGCCGTGACGAGCTCAACCCCCGTCACACTGGACAGTGTTTCGGTACTACTAGTAAAACGTGGATGTTCTGATGTTTCAGAATATCTCTGACTACTCCCTCAGGGAACATAGTCGTGAGCATATGAAAAAGTAGGTCCCAATGATTTTCCTCAACATGGTGGGGTATTCTATTTTTCAAGTCGGGCTTAAAAATTGTGTTTTTGATATCTCCAGGTCTGACAATGTTTGCGACAACATTGTGTGACATCATTGAGACGTTTACGGAGGCAGACACGGTGATCATGGGAGATGTGACCTATGGGGCATGCTGCATCGATGATTTCACGGCCGTCGCGCTTGGCGTCGACCTCCTGGTTCACTACGGACACTCCTGTCTAATACCCATCGACCAGACCAGCAGCATTAAAGTATTGTACATCTTCGTAGACATAAAAATAGATCCTTCACATTTTGTCGAAACAATCAAGTTGAACTTCCCGAAGCGCACGCATATATCTTTAGTTAGCACTATACAATTTGTCACAACGCTACACTCAGTAGCTAAAGAACTTCGTACTGAAGAATATGTAATAACCGTGCCTCAATGTAAACCGTTATCTCCTGGGGAAATCCTTGGTTGCACTGCACCAAAAGTTAATTCCGATGTAATAGTTTATCTTGGAGATGGAAGGTTCCATTTAGAGTCAATTATGATAGCCAATCCGAATATTCCTGCTTATAAATATGATCCGTACGATAAGAAATTCACATCAGAAGTGTATGAGCATAAGTTAATGCAGACGAATAGGCAGAATCAGGTGAAAACGGCCGAGGGAGTAAGCAGTGTTGGTCTCATACTTGGCACGCTTGGTCGACAAGGAAGTACTAAAGTTTTAAGTAACTTAGAAAAGCAAATACGTAATTCGGATAAGAGATACGTGAAAATACTTTTATCTGAAATTTTTCCTAGCAAACTGTCGTTATTTGATTTAGATGCATTCGTTCAGGTAGCTTGTCCTAGGCTCTCTATAGATTGGGGGACCGCATTCCCTAAACCATTACTCACACCGTACGAGTTTTCGGTTTCATTAGGCAACAGTAAATGGTTGAAAGAAGATGGGACGTATCCTATGGACTTCTATTCCAATGATAGTTTAGGGCCTTGGACGCCAAATTATAAACCCCTTTTTTGTTCGGAATCAGACAAAAAGTGTGATAATTGTTGCGGTGGTAAGGATAAGAAAAAATCTGAATTAGATAAGGCAACTCAATTTAATTGTTAAAGGCATTTATGGCTGAGAAATGCAATACGAAAGATGGGTAGGAATTTGGGCTGTTTGCAAGAAACTGAATTTATGATAAAGTAATCTCGTGATTAATAATACATCATCGATTTTAAGTCATAGTTCGGACTCCCGTATGTCAAAATCCATACATTTTCGCCACGCTTAGCTCAAGCTAAGACCAAAAAAATCGTCTTTGAATCTCGGCCTCAGTGTGTCATAATTGGATGACCAGCCTTGTTTTCAATTATAAATGGATCTATTGTTATGTCAAAGTAGAATGTCAAATTATTTATTTGAGGTAAAGTTCTTGCGAACAGGCTGGAGTGTGATTTTTGAAAGTCACATGTTCAACATTGTGGTCGATAGTGATATTGACATTTTCTACTGCTGATTTGAACGAGTGATTTTCAAAAATCGCACTCCTGGGTTTGTGTTATTCTACTGTCATTTTTAAATTAATGAATTCACAGACAATGTATGAGACTCTATGGTAGTTTTATTGTTTTTTTTTTTTTTTTTTTTTTTTTTTTTTTTTTTTTTGGCTTGGCATTTGGATGCATTTGCCATTTACAAAGGTAGGGAAAACGGAACGTTATAAAGGTAAAAGGATAACGGATTATGAATAGGTTAAATTGGATTCAGAATAGTTTAAAATAAATTATATTTTGATATCATTTAAATATATAAATGAAGATATAACTTTATAAATCTGAAAATCATTACTTACAAGAAGGGAGGGCATAGACAGAGGAAATGGAAAGGATAACTCAGCCAGGGAATCAAAAAATAAGGATCGGTCAAAGAGGGGACAAGACAGGAAAATGTGGTTAATGTCACCATATGCGCCACACTCACAATTAGATTCTTGTACAATATGAAGCTTAGCAAGATGAGCTGGGCAACAAGTGTGTCCCAACCTTACACGAATTAGCACCGAAGTGGCCAACTTGCCAAGCTTCATATTAAACCACCATGGTTTCGATGGAATCGATGGCTGTAATGAAAAATAAAACTGACCCTTAGTCTGACCGGAGACACTCCAGAGCTCCCGCCAGGAATCCCGAAGAGAGACTCTAGGGAGTGTAGCCAGGTCATGACAGTAGCTAAGATATGGGAACATGTCCCCACAGGCAACCGCTTCGTTGGCCAATTGGTCGGCTCTGGCGTTCCCAACAATGCCGCTATGACCCGGCACCCAAGCAAAAACAACAGAAAATCCCTTTAAATTACATTCAGTTAGCAAATTTCTGATCTGAATGATTATTGGAAAACATTTTGATTTGAAAGGAAAGGAAAGTAATGACTGTAAGGCGCTTTTTGAGTCGGAAAAAACCACGCATTTTTTGAGTTTCATTACCAGAATGTATTCAACAGACTTTAACAGACCAAAACATTCACCAGTAAACACAGATGATTCTGGAGGAAGTTTAACTTTTTGAACTACATTGTATTGGGGGTGAAAGACTCCTACTCCGACACATCCATTAATTTCATGTTTAGAGGCATCACAATAAATGTGATGCCAGTCGTCTTGCCAATCGTTATTAACTACAATATTAAAATTATCTCCAGCACTGCAATCATTTTTTTCTATACCTATATTTAACTGAATGTTAGGGGATAAAATTAAAGATTGGTAATTTGAAGAAAAAAGTGGATGAGTGGATGAACGGTGTACTGGAGCTTGAAGCGAAGATAATTTATTTAGACTATTGATGAGGCATGGATGATTTTTATGGGCCCAATAATTTGAAGTACGGATGTGATTTGATAAAGTATTAAGTTTTATGAGAAGGGGATGATTCGAGAATTGATAGATACGGAATAAAAACTTATCAGACAAAAACTGACGACGCAGGCGAAGAGGAGGGTCGCAACATTCAATTTGAAGAGCATTTATGGGACTCGATTTCATAGCCCCGGTTACTATCCTCAAAGCTTTTGATTGGATGTTATCCAGCTTTTTAAAACCAGCAGCACTGCCAGGCTCTAATAAGAAAGTACCATAATCCAAAATACTTCTAATAACAGCGTTGTAGAGTAACTTTAATGAGAATGGGTGAGCTCCCCACCAAACCCCCGAGAGGCATCTAAGCATATTTAAATGACGTTCGCATTTAGTAACTAAATATTCGCAATGAGGAAGACCTGTGAGTTTAGAATCTAAAATAACGCCAAGGAATTTAACTTGGTTTTTTACCGGAATGGGACTATTATCGTAATATACAGAAATTGGAGGAGGAAGTCGCATTCTAGAAAATAACACAGTTACACTTTTAGAAACTGATAATTCCAAACCGTTCTGATCTAACCAACTTTTTAGTAGAACTAATGAATTTGATAATGATGCACATGCATTTGGGATAGAATGGTCAGATACATATAAAAGAAGATCATCAGCATATTGAAGGACATTAATATTACCAAGTGAGGATTCTAAATCAAAAGTATAAATGTTGTAGAGTAAAGGACTAAGCACCGATCCTTGTGGAAGACCCTTCCACACCACTCTAGAATGAGTAGAACGTGAAACGGAATCATCCATAGACAAGTGTATTGTTCTTTCTGTCAAAATGTTTATTATGAAGTTTGATAATATTATTGGGACGTTTAAAGAGTCAAGCTTTTTTTTAAGGATTGGCAAAGAAACATTATCATAGGCTGAGGTAATGTCTAAAAATGCAGCCACAACAGATACATTATTTGAGAAAGCTATACGAATATCAGTGGTAAAGATACCTAAACTATCCATTGTACCTTTACCTTTTCTGAATCCAAACTGGCTATCAGCTAATAAACGTTCCTTCTCAACGAACCACTCCAAGCGATTTTTAATAAGATGTTCCGCTAATTTGACTAAAACTGAAGACAAGGCTATAGGTCTAAAGGAAGAAGGACTTGAAGGGGATTTGTTTGGCTTTAAAATGGGAATGATAGTTTGAGATTTCCATGAAGAAGGAACATTACCAGAAAACATAATACAATTAATCAGTTCAAGGAAGTATGAAAGAGAAGAGTCACAAAGATGAGAGAAAAAAGAATAAGGAATCCCATCACCACCAGGAGCGGAGTCTCTTGTATTAGTTACCACACCTTTCAATTCAAGGAGACTGAAAGGTGAGTTAAGTTCTGTTAAGTTTCCTAAAACTGGTGCAGGAGTTGGATTTACTAGTATCTCTGGTGGAGCAAAAGGGGGGGCCAGTCTGTCCAAAAACTTATCAGACAAGGAAGGAGTCAGAACATTGGATGATGATTCTTTATAAATAGATCTAAAACGTCTAATATTAGACCAAACAACCGATGGATGAATATCAGGAGAAATTGAAGCACAAAAACTTTTCCAACCTTCAGACTTCTTTTTCCTAAGTAATTTTCGCGTGTTATTAGAAATATCAGAAAGGATGTCAAAGTTTTCAGATGTAGAGTGGTTACAGTAATTATTTTCAGCTTCTTTTCTTTGTTTGACAGCGATGGTACATTCTCTGTCCCACCATGGGGGGGACGGAATCTTGTGTAATGAACTAGACTTTCTGGGGAATAAATTATCTGCACACTCAATCATAACTGCAGATAATGCATCAGCACACACAGACTCATTACCGTGCCCAATCTCAGGCAATGTGGAAATTTTTCTTTGCACACTATCGCAAAAAACCTCCCAATCAACATTGTTTAATTTATATTTCAGACGAGGAACTCTTCTAACAGCCGGTCTATTATTAAATGGAAAAGAAATAAACAAAGGAAAATGATCACTGCCGTAGGAAAATGAATGTGGAGCCCAGGACAAGGATGAAGCTAAATTTGGGGTACAGATAGATAAATCAGGTGCACTAGTATTTTCACCTGGAGCTGTGCGACGTGTAGGTAGACCAGTATTTAAAATACATAAATTGTGTGAGTCAAGAATGTTTATTATGTCATTAGCAAAGGGACTTGAAATAGAGCTGCCCCATGATTGATGTTGACAGTTGAAATCTCCCATAATCAAAAATGGTTTCGGAAGAGTGGAGAAAATATTATCAATTTCATTAAATATAGAAGAGGAAGGATGAGGAACATATACAGACACATAACAAATATTATCCACTATGACAGCAATTATTGAAAAACCACTGCCATGCGGCGGAATAGGAAAATGTGTGAAAGCATAGGCATGGTTGATGAGGATAGCCACACCACCATACCCATCGGCTCTATCTTCTCTAATACAAGCATAACCGGGAATCCTAAATGAGGAAACCGGTTTAAGCCATGTTTCTTGGATTGAGACTAAAAATGGATTATAGTTGTTAATAAGATATATTAAATCTGATTTCTTGCTACTGATGCTCCGACAATTCCACTGGATTGCCTTGGCTGACTGATCCATTGTTATTGAGTGTTTCTAAAATTGATGCAATTATTGTGGCAACGTTGGACGGTGAAGAAAATTTCGAATTTGTTAATAAGTTAATTAAAGATATTATCAATTCTTTGATGGAATCATTATTGCTCCTGTTTTCATTATAATTAAACGCAGAACCATTATTTGGAGGTGGGACATTATAATCTTTAATTAACTCGAGATGGGCTCCACGATCATACCCACCAGAAGGCTTAGGAGGAGAACGAGGTTTTATGACAACAGTTTTTTTGTATGACTGATTAAGAGGTGGATACTGACTGGCATTTGGAGTAAAATTATGAATTAGGCTCGTATTATGTTCAGGGGGAGAGGTTAAAATTTCAGAATACAATTTAGTTATTGGACCATGTACTTTAGATGCTTCTGCGTATGACATGCAGCTCTTTGCCATTGTTTCTTTAATCAGTTTCTGTCTTTCATACTCGGGACACTTTCTGCTAGTTGCAGAATGAGAACCATGACATAGGCAACATGAAATAAAATCCTCATTGACTGAACAAGAACCACCGTAATGATCTTGTCCACACTTGTAACATTTTGGTTTTGACCTACACATATCCTTCACATGACCATACCTACAGCAGTTAAAACATTGAATTGTTGGATAGATATAGAGGTCTACTGGCAGAGATGTGAAACACATAAACACTCGTTTAGGTAAAACTTGGCCATCAAATGTAAGAACGACTGTTTCAGTGTCATGGAATTGCTTTTCACCATTTATAACAACTTTCTTTTTAATGCGTCTAACTTTCAGAATATTACCACAACCCACTGGGACAGAAATGTTGCTTATCACTTCGTCGGTTGATAAATCCACCGGAACACCACGAACCACACCCATACGGGTCAAGTGAAAGCTTGGAATAAATGCTTTATAACGATTGTTTGTTAAACTGTCATGAGAAATAAAAATATTTGCATCCTCATAGTTACTGAATGAAAGTGAAAGTTTATTCCTACCAATTTTTTTTAAACTCCCATTGACAACATTTTTAAAAGAATTTGACTTCAAAAAACGCCCAAATGTGATGGGATGAAGGGTTGCTCTGTCATCTAGGGATTCTGTTTGTTTTTGTACATGTACTACATAGGGTGCCGCATCACATGGCTTGTAGAGAGTTCTATTACCAACAGTGGAGTGAGATGTGTTATTGGGACCATTCAAATTGTCAGTCGATACAACTTTAGCTGAATTACCCTTAGAAAATTTTATTTCCTCCAAAGCAGCCTGCTCCGGACCCTGTACTAACTCAGTAGTCTGTTCAAGACATTTGCAATCAGATTCGTTTCTTGTTGCATGGCTCCTGCGTTTCTTTTTATTACAATGGGAGCATTTTTTTAAAGCACTGGAACGTTTTCTTTTTTGTTTGGAATTGTCATGGACAGAGCAATCTGTATCCATGGCACTTGATTCATTAGGTTCTATAGTAACGAAATGAGCTACCTGATCCTGGGGGCTTGTTCCCCCAGGATCATCAGGGGGGTCCATACAAAAAACTTTAAAACTACTTACCAAAAGATGAAATCAAAATAACACTACACACTACTAAATATATACAATCTAAATATACAAAATATACAATAAAATTATCCAATTTAACTCTAGAAATTAATTAAATTAATAAAAAAGGACGAAGAAACAACCGCCAATTTGAACGTTTCCCGCGCTTCCAGCTGTCAATTGTCAGTTTTATTGTTATTTGTTATGTCTGGATAGGCATTCAGTGTCTTGGAATGTGTCATAATAATTTGTAAATAAAATTCCACCATGTGTAAATAAGTAAGGGCTGACACTAAACATTTTTGTATTTATTAAAAAAATTAACTTTTTGCCAATGTTTACTTGATTTAAATTAAAATATACCCGGGGACATCTACAAGGTTATTTGGGGCGATAGTCTAATCTAATCTAAACAGGAACATATTTCAACGTTGATAACGTGGATAATATCTTGGCACTGTTCTCTAATTCACCCTATTTTATATATGATATTTACGAAAATGCGGGAACTCGAAAATAAAGCCTGATTTTGGGTTGAATTTATTGAAAAAAAAGTTGGCTGTCACGGGACGCCCGGCAGATGTGAAACTTCTCCAGATTTAAGTTTCGAACTTCCGCTCCCGATTTAAATTTCTAATTTCCGTCAAATAAAAAGGTTGCGGATCAGAATTTCAAAGCCCTCCCATAAGTTTCACTTCAAAAATTCGGCTATTTTAAATCCGATAAACAATGAATCAAAGGGTATTTATTTATGCGTAGTGTGTGACAAGACACATGTTAGGGACCATAGGGACATATTAATACTTCTTAAGGACATCAAAATAGAAAAATAAAGAAAATGAAACTCAGACAAGGCAGTATGGTCTTAAGATCTCGGCCCGTCCTTGTGGAGACCTGCAGTGCTAGCATGATTACCCGCGTGACGCGCGCCTGCGGGTTCGAAAACCATACCCGCGCCTGTCATTTATCCCGCGATGCTGAGCATGATTTGACAGCGCGCCAGCCACTCTACCGAGAGAAAGCAAAGTCGCGGCGCGGGTTCGCTGGGTTACCATACGGTTAAAACTATCATTTTTAAATATGGCAGCACCGAATCGGTAATTAGAGCTGCCCCAATATCATTCGTTCTTTTGCTTATTTCGTTGCGTGCTTTAAGTGCTTACGTTTCGAGTGAAGAGTAAGAAGATAATGTTGGCAATGTTGGTATAGCGATGTCTCGCTTACTCGTTATGTTTTATTCTTAAATTGAAGCTATTGGTTTTTTCACTTGACATATGTTTGACATCGGAAAACTAAAATTTTATTTTGGAAAAATCGCAAATAAACAAAACTAAAATAGCTAATTATAGCTAGTTTTCAATAAAAAATCGTCATGTCAGCATGTTTGTTGATGAAAACAATGTTATGTAAGTATTATTGGATGTCAAATATACATTTTTCTTCGACTTTCTACTTACTTGTATTTCACGTTAAACGTTATAAATTTACATTTTACTTTCAGAAATCTAAGCACAGTGAGAGCAAATAAACATTCTGACAATTTGAAGACTTCGCCATCGGCGGATATACGGGAATACTTGGCTATAACTGAAGGCATGAGATTAGACACTGATCCCGTTATAAAAAGCTTTTGGTGGATCCATGTTCCAACACAACGATAAAGCAGTGGAAGAATCAGTCTGGCCTTAAGTCATACAAACTAGGAATAACCATGTAAGTACCTACTTCAGTTAGAAATGTCTTTAACATTAGGTTTAATGTGGTAAATCCTTTATATACAACAATACAACAGATTAAACAAAAAGCAAATAAAAAAACCCACAGGTAAACTTAATCAAATAGCCCGCTTCATATAGTCGTTAAGGGCGTGGTGACGAGGAAACCTTCCAGAACAACGATGGCATCTTAGTATATATTATAATATAATAATACAAGATATTAGTATCCAACATGGATGACTTAAGTGTCCACGAATGTGTTACTGTAAGTGCAATCTCTTAAGAATAATAACCATGTGGCTCCGGCTTAGTAAGGATCACCCTATTTCTTCCCGTTGGTGTCGCATGAGTCACCTATGGTATAAGGTTTCTTTTTGTGGAGTGTTTCTGTGGGCGAATGGCTAGCCACTTATAACCACTTAACGTGTCATTTCAGTCTGAAACCTACAATATAATAAAAGTGAGCCTTGCTACAACTTTACGCTTCAAATGATGGTTGGTAGCTGTAACAAGGATTCTGACCACCCCGCAAGGGATAATGGTCGTGAGTTTATGTATGTATGTATGTATTCTCTTTAGAATGCATAGTTTTCTCTATGCTGCACTTCTAGTAAAATCTGTAAATTGAGGGTCCTAATGTTATAATCTCTAAACAGTATGAAAACAATGTCGCTCTCCGCATCATTTGTGTCTGTTTCTCCGCTTACTTCTTCTAAACCACGCAACTTAATTTATTTGTAATAATTATCTTGTATTTATTTGTAATAATTATAATCTTTCATTTGTTGCAGGAAGTTGTTGATCATCATTGTTCATCAGTGCATTTAGTTATTAATTATTGTGATGTTGTAGTTGCTCATCATTATAAGTTGTCATACCTATTTTCTTTATGTAATGTAAATAATTGTTGTATGTTTATTATACAGGCAGAAATTTATATCATTAGCATCCTTTTGAACTAAGAGTCTACCCATCAAACTGACCAACTTTTACTATGAGAGCAAACCGATCAGAGCAAAATAAAAATCTACTGTTGCATACATTTGAGTCGAGTAGGCGTTTTAGCAGTTTGCAGTTTGGTATGTGACAGCAGATTTTTTTTTGCTCCGATCGGTTTGCTCCCATAGTAAAAGTTGTTCAGTTTGATGGGTAGACTCTTAGTTTAAAAGAGTGCTAATATCAATTTTACAAAGTAACTACTTTACTTTATTGACTTAAAGATATTGATTAAATTGTATTAAATTGTATTTAATATTAATTATTGTAAAATTTTTAGCTATCGCAAGTTACAATGAAACTGTATAGATTTAACAAAGTATATTATGTATCTGTACCTAACTTTGCAATAAAGATACCTATTTGAAGTTTTTTTTTGTAATTTAGCCGGGATGTTAAAATTTAAATAAATTGTGTTGATTTAAAAAGTGCATTTTTCTTTGACAATATTATTAGCTATATTATTAAATATAACCAACTCCTTTTCTGACATTGTCTGCTGATGATGGAGCAAAACAACATCGTGGCCCGTGGGGAACTCTGTGAAGGCAATTAGCTAGTAGATTGTGTTTGGGCTCTTTTATTATTGTTTGGTGAGATGGTGAGTAGTTTCTGTAACTACATGAACTGCTGAATGTCTCATGATGGAGCAGAACAATACCGTGGGGAACTATGAGAAGGCACATAGCTAGTAGACCGAGCTTGGGCTCTTTTGATAGTGTTTGGTGAGTAGCTTCTGTACATGAACTGCTGAGGGTCTCATGATGGAGCAGGACGACACCGATGGGAACTATAAGAAGGCACGTAGCTAATAGACCGTGCTTGGGCTCTTTTGATAGTGTTTGGTGAGTAGCTTCTGAGGGTCTCATGATGGAGCAGGACGACACCGATGGGAACTATAAGAAGGCACGTAGCTAATAGACCGTGCTTGGGCTCTTTTGATAGTGTTTGGTGAGTAGCTTCTGTACGTGAACTGCTGAGGGTCTCATGATGGAGCAGGACGACACCGATGGGAACTATAAGAAGGCACGTAGCTAATAGACCGTGCTTGGGCTCTTTTGATAGTGTTTGGTGAGTAGCTTCTGTACATGAACTGCTGAGGGTCTCATGATGGAGCAGGACGATACCGAGGGGAACTATAAGAAGGCACGTAGCTAATAGACCGTGCTTGGGCTCTTTTGATAGTGTTTGGTGAGTAGCTTCTGTACATGAACTGCTGAGGGTCTCATGATGGAGCAGGACGATACCGAGGGGAACTATAAGAAGGCACGTAGCTAATAGACCGTGCTTGGGAGGTTTTGATAGTGTTTGGTGAGTATCTTCTGTACATGAACTGCTGAGGGTCTCATGATGGAGCAGGATAACACCGAGGGGAACTATAAGAAGGCACCTAGTTAATAGACCGTGCTTGGGCTCTTTTGATAGTGTTTGTGGATTAGCTTCTGTACATGAACTGCTGAGGGTCTCATGATGGAGCAGAATAGCACCATGGGGAACTATGATAAGGCACATAGTCAGTAGACCGAGCTTGGGCTCTTTTGATAGTATTTGGTGAGTAGCTTCTGTACATGAACTGCTGAGGGCCTGATGATGGATTAGAACAACGTCGTGGGGAACTCGGTGAAGGCACATAGCCAGTAGACCGTGCTAGGGCTCTTTATGCTTTGAGGGTGAGATGTTGTTTCTTCGCGCTCCCTTCCCACGCTCTCTACCATCTGTTTATGGACTGCAGGATACTGCGACGTTTAATTCCTAAAATTATTAAAAAACATAATTTATTAAATATCTCGATAACGGTGCATCCTAGCGAAAAAATAGTTAATTTTTCGAATCCCTAGGGTAACCCTAAACCTACCCTTCCGCATGCGAAAATAAAAAAATCATTTTGAAAAATTTTACAAGTCCAGCCCCCATACAAATTTCACCCGAAAATTCGTCTAAGTCGATGGCTCATACAAAATCGTTCAAAATTTTTCTAAGTCTCGGACCCTTCTTCCGACACTACATACAACAAGTTTTAAAAATTTTACAAGTCCAGCCCCCATACTAATTTCACTCGAAAATTCGACTAAGTCGATGGCTCATACAAAATCGTTCAAAATTTTTCTAAGTCCCAGCTCCATATAAAATTGGCGTAAAATTTTTCTAAGTGTGGGAGTTTCTGCACATGAACTGCTGAGGGTCTCATAATGAAGCAGGACAACACCGAGGGGAACCATAAGAAGGCACGTAGCTAATACACCGTGCTTGGGCTGTTTTGATAGTGTTTGTGGAGTAGCTTCTGTACATGAACTGCTGAGGGTCTCATGATGGAGCAGGACAACACCGAGGGGAACTATAAGAAGGCACCTAGTTAATAGACCGTGCTTGGGCTCTTTTGATAGTGTTTGTGGAGTTGCTTCTGTACATGAACTGCTGAGGGTCTCATGATGGAGCAGAATAGCACCGTGGGGAACTATGATAAGGCACGTAGTCAGTAGACCGAGCTTGGGCTCTTTTGATAGTGTTTGGTGAGTAGCTTCTGTACATGAACTGCTGAGGGCCTGATGATGGATTAGAACAACGTCGTGGGGAACTCGGCGAAGGCACATAGCCAGTAGACCGTGCTAGGGCTCTTTACGCTTTGAGGGTGAGATGTTGTTTCTTTGTGTGTGTAAATGAATATTCTCATTTACCTCCAAACTGGCTTCTGCGAGGTGGCTTTTCCGATTTATGTAAGACTTCAAACATTCTGTATGTTTGATATCTTACGTAGGAAGATACCTAAATCGGAGAAGCCGTTTTGGAGACATAAAAATACACAGATATTTAAACGGTAAGTAACGTAGGAATTCACTAAAAAGATTTGAAAATGCAAAAGGTTTTTTTGTTTTATTTTTGATAATTTCTTTCGGAAGGTTAATGTGTATATTTACTTATATTATAGATCCCACCCGGGCGAAGCTGGGGAGGGTTGCTAGTATTTCGGTAAAAAGTATACGAACATGTAGCTACCTACCTAATATTCCAAAATAATGAAAAGTTATTCTTTGAAAGAAAGGAAAATGGGGATTATAAATGTATTTATTATATTATGTAGAAAGAATACCACCTATGTTTTATTTCAAATCTTAGCTTGGCGGATTTTATCATTGTTTTAATATAATGCAATATTTTATATCTAATGTGTTTTTCAAGTCATTTGAGACGCCACCGCAACGAATACCATAAAAATATAATTGTCACTGCCAAATTTTATCAATTATTACTGAAAATTCTACATAAAAACCGCAGTCGCGGACCCCAACAGTGCAAGACTTATAACTCTAAAGACAAACGTCAAACGTAGAGTTACAAACTCTACCGAACGGTGATCATGCTCGCATTTGTAGACTAGAGTCTACGAATGACAGTTGAACGCTCGTGTCATCGTAAGTCGCGGGCATCATGTTAGCTACTGTAGAGACAGAGGCGAAGGCGCGCTGTTATAGAGATATGGTATAGAGAGACTCGAAGTCGCGGGGTATTATGCTAGCACTGCTGGTCTGGCAGTAAAAAAGACGAAAAGAAAAACAAATGTGTGAAGGTACTTACTTCAGACGCATTCAGCACTGCAGTAGATTCTCTCGCTTGTTGGAACACCTTAGAGTCCATGAACTTAGCTGGGAAGACTTCTGCGTGGTTGGCAATCTGCACCTGCCTGGTGTCCCGTCTGAAAATGTGATTCTGTGCTATAATGCGATTCCAAGAAGCGCTATATCGCGCCTTAGGTAAGTACGCGGGGAGAGGGGATTTGGAGAAACTCGCTGACGGGTCGGATGTATAGAACGTATATTGATATAGGCTGATGATAATGAACATAACTACTGCAATATACATGGGTTAGGTACTTGTGTATTTAGTCATAGACGTGGGCTGCAATCGCGGTAAATATTCGGTGATTGAACTGTGACTGGACTACGTACGAACCATAACTTTTGACACATTTGGTATTGCGCTAATCGCGGTACAGCTCATGGCACCCGTTCTAGCTATTTTGACAGATCGCGCCGACGTTAAAGGCTGTCAGTTACATTGAGTTTAGCGCGATGCGGAATTCAGCACAGTTGAATAGTAATTGGATTGCAATGTGATTAGAACTGAAATTGGATAAGAATAGAACTTCGATGTTTTTAATTAGCGCAAACGGTCTCCTGGCCCACTAATGCATGGAAAAATATTAGAGCGTTGACTGACCCAATACTGAAATAATGGACATTACAATAAAAGTAAAGACTGCCGAAAAATATTACATTAACTACTACTAACTAGTTTGTGTCTTATCTTCTTATCGTGTGATCCAGCCCTGGTGTCAGAGTTTTTTCAGACCGCCTTACGGCCTCGTGACGTGGTTTTTATATAACGACTACTACCACGAGAGATAGTAGCCGGGACCAACGGCTTAACGTGCCATCCGAAGCACGAATCATCTTTTTTCAGACAATCAGGTGATTCGGCCTGCAATGTCCTAACCAACTGGGGAAAAACGCACTAATTTACATATTACTAGGTGCCCTCCGTGGGAATCGAACCCACGACCTCCGTTTCAAGAACACAATGCCCTTAACCATCAGACCATGGAGGCAGTTACTACTTTGTTAAAGGCACTGGGAGCAAAAGTAGTGTTACATTAGTGATGAGCAGCTCGATTTTGCACCATTATTACCTGATAAAGGGATGTAAGTGACTTAGTGGCTTTCAGAGGATTGCATCTCTTTTGTTCTCAGTGTTTCGTGTTTTTAATTTTTTGAATTAAGATTTAACACTGGTCTTCGTCCATCCTCATCTCGAGGCCACAAGAGTTGAAATTGAGCTATATAATGTTTACGGATGTACCTGTGCAGTTAACTACGGTAGCGCGCCAAAAATGATCTGCTTCTATTAGTCGATTGATTTCGCGCCTGACGCATGACCGACGCGATCCCCATTCGGTTAATTGAATTTCCCCCTTTAACAGCGTAGCCATAAGGTTGATCAGATTATTCAGTTCCGAGAACGAAGATTGACGGGCGGAATTATTTTCCTTGTCGTACTTTATCTGCTTATGTTATACGATTTACGAGTTATCGAGTATACTAACCTATGCAGCAATGCTACAGAGAAGCAATAACTGAAGAGCTGGGGGTTGATCTTAATTCTGTAGAAGGCGCACGTAGACATGAACTGCTCCAGCTGGTTCTCTGGTACGGCTGCAAATTATACATTGTATATAATCTTATTATACATTATAATAAAAAATTATACATTGTATACAGGGTCCTTCTTAATATGCTGACACTTTTTTAAGGGGATGATCAGACTATCAAACTGAACAACTTTCTCTATGGGACCAACATCAAAATCGCGACAAAAAATCAGCTGTCCCATTCATTTGGCTCAAGTAGGTTTCCAGTTTTGTATGGGATAGCTGATTTTTTTTCACGATTTCGCTGTTGGTGCCATAGGGAAAGTTGTTCAGTTTGACGGTCTGATCATTCCCTTTAAAAAGTGTCAGCATATTAAGAAGGACCCTAAAATCTTATTATACATTATAATAAATAATTATACAATGTATATAATCCTAATAGTTTTGTATAATGTTTCCTTCAGTTAATTTATTTGTATGATAAACTAGTTTTAAAAATGAGCTGGCATTTTTATTTATTTAATTTTCTATGCATATGCTCACGACTATATTCCCTGAGGGGGTAGTCAGAGATATTCTGAAACCTCAGAACATCCAAGTTTTATATGCAACGAGGATGTGTCACCTTTGCGGTCCTGAAATCCCTTGCCACGATTGGCTGATTGTTTTCGCGTCCTTTTCGCTGCTATCCGACTGCACCCTTTGATTACTAAATGACTTCGAGTTTTGATGGAGACTAGGGTCTCTGCGCAAACGAAGATTGACTAGCGGAATTTTCCTGGTCGTACTTACCCATCAGCTCGTCAATGACTTCAGTGGCCATTTCATTATGTGCCGGGATGAACAGTGAGAACTCGGCGTCTTGGGGCAGTTGTCTGGCCTTGGTGAACTTCGGGTCGCGATCCAGTTTTTGAAGAGGCACGATCCTTGAAGCGTCGCTTCCGAAACGGTTATTTAGATCGAGGGCGTCGTTTGCGTAGTCGGATGGCTGTGGGTTAAGAAATATGCTTTGAAATTATGAAATTAATAAAGGTAATAATAATAATAAATAGAGATCCAAAATGTTATTTAAGTAGGTTCTCGACGTTTTCAGGGTTAATCTAGATAGGTTTCATTCCTGAGACGGGTTTTCCGTTTTCACATAACAACAAAATCTGTCCCTCCCTTAGACCCACAGACCGACTTACTGGTCTGGGTTTAGAAAAAAAAATTTAACTACAGGGTCCTTCTTAATATGCTGACACTTTTTTAAGGGGATAACCAGTCCATCAAACTGAACAACTTTTTCTATGGCACCAACATAACATCGAAATCGCGAAAAAAAACAGCTGTCCCATACATTTGACTCGAGTAGGTTTGCAGTTTTGTATAGAACAGCAGTTTTTTTTCGCGATTTCGATGTTGGTGCCATAGAAAAAGTTGTTCAGTTTGACGGTCTGGTCATCCCCTTAAAAAAGTGGCAGCATACTAAGAAGGACCCTATAGTATAATAATAATCTTAGATCAATATATGTTCAAAGAATAATTAATGGATGGAATGGAATGACGTGTTAAGCTGTGATATTAAGGTATGTGGTTAGTATTTCGCCCACAAAAAAACTGCATAAGATCATCGTATCCCTTAGTCACCTCGTAACGAGACCTACGCCACGGGAAGATATGGAGTGATCCATTCTAAATCTCTTCGTAGACGGGATTAATAATTATAAGATATCGTAAGGTCGACAAAACCTAAATATTATGATGAGGGCGCCACTAAACGGTAAATGGAGCCTTAAATTCGAAAACACACGGAATCCAGAAAGAAAAAAGTAGTAAGTAGAAAATAATAATATTTTTAACACACTTGCTCTAATTTCACCGCAATTAGGCACATAATGACACCTGTAATCAAACTGTGACTTTTTCATTACTATTATTCACTAGTGAGTTATAGGTTTATTTTATTGGTTGAGTTGTTTTGTTCGTAAAAAGTCACCGAAAAAAAAAATCGTGTTCAATAGTACAAAATAAACGTTTAACTACTAAATAAAATGATTTTTTTGTATTATTTTCTTCACAAGTGTGTTGAAAAACTTCGTATGATACACATGTGTATTGATTACCGTCCTCGGCTCTCTTAAGACCCTCGCCGTAATCACCAACATTAGACACTTGTACCATAATGTACTATTAAGTAAAGTAGGTAGGTACTTACGACTAGTTGCTGATTCAGTTGAAACAATACTTTTTCGTCTCCTTTCGGCGTGATCATTGATTCATTTGGCCGATCAAATAGCAATTGCAGATTGCTTATCACATCCGCCATTTTGATTTGATTTTTATAATTTTTTAAATAAAATAAAACAATTTAAAATTAAGCTAATGTTACAATTTACACTTCACAGTGACCTGTGAAGTGATATTGTTTTTGTCTGTAATTACTTGGCTTTTTATATGAATATCGATTAGGTTGGAGTGCAATGAATATTGTTCGGTGTGCAAAACCGCAGCGGAAACGAGAGGGTGAGAACTTGTCGGCCTAACTACTATTTTAGGGTTCCGTAGTTCGACATGAATGATGGAACCCTTATAACATCGTCTAGCATAGTCCGTCCGTACTTCTAGTCAGACCCAATGTTATGAACCAATTATACAAGGAATGTTCTGTATAGGAAATACGGATAATTCTTAATATGCTGGCACTTTTTAAGGGGATGATCAGAACATCAAACTGAACAACTTTCTCTATGGGACCAACATTGAAATCGGTAAAAAAATATCAGCTGCCCCATACATTTGGCTCGAGTAGGTTTGCAGTTTTGTATGGGACAGCTGATTTTTTTTTCGCGATTTCAATTTTGTTCAGTTTGATGGTCTGATCATCCTCTTAAAAAAGTGTCAGCATATTAAGTTGGACTCTGTATACAGGATGTAAAAATTTTAAGTTTGGGAAGAACTTTCTTGCGGGCCAGCCGAAAGTTTTCGCCCTGTGTGTCTACGGCAAATGCAAACTCTATTTACTAGTCGACAACTTTCAAATTCCTTTTAATCACCCACCTCACCTGCCGCTGCAAGAATGTTTTCATGTTGTCTTTCTGCGCGCTAACAGCATGCTGACCACTCTTGTCTCCACCAACAAGCACTGGGCCATGAAGCAATATTGCTTCATGCACTGGGCCTTCGTAGTGGAGTATAGCCTGAGTACAACTTTCTCAGGATTCCAACTGTTAGTCCGTATATTGAGACGGGCAACTACGGAACCCTACCCTGCGCGTGGCCCGACACGCACTTGACCGGTTTTTTTACATGGTTACCATTTCGTAGAAGACGTTCAATACGGTTGCAAATCTATACAAAGTACTTTTTAAGACACGCTTATACTTCGTGGCCTGGTAAAAGGTCTTCTTATCGTGTGGGCAGCAAGCCCTGGTGTCAGAGTTTTTTCAGACCGCCTTACGGCCTCTGACGTGATTTTTATGTAAACGAATACTACCACCAGAGATAGAGTAGCCAGGACCAACGGCTGGTAAAGGGTTAAAATTAGGTTAAACTCTATGAATAAGTTAAACTACATTTCATTACATACATACATACATATGCTCACGACTCTATTCCCGAGGGGGTAGTCAGAGATATTCTGAAACCTCAGAACATCCACGTTTCACCAGTAGTACCGAAACTCTGCCAAGTGTGACGGGGGGTGAGCCCGTCGCCACTTACAATGGTCTGTAGGTACAATACATGCCTCGAAATTGAAGCATGCAGGTTTCCTCACGATGTTTTCCTTCACCGAAAAGCCAGTGGTGTTACAAATCGTACATAAATTCCGAAAAACTCATTGGTACGAGTCGGCTTGGACGGGGATCGAACCATCGCCTCCTGCACGGCAGGCAAGGTTACTCGCCACTGGACCACCATGGCTTCATTTCATTAAGGTATTGGAAATGATCATCGAAGTAAATCAACGTCAGGTCCGGTCAGCAAGGGATATAATTATACTCACTGACTGGTCAGTCTTTATATGGGTGACCGTTTAGTGGTATTTCATCTCAGGCGTTCCGGAAATCACGTTAAGCAGGTGGTCGCGGATAGTTTGAACACTAACTTGTCCGCTTCAGACCCACCGTACCCCTGGCCTTACCCCTGGTGGTACGGTGGGTCTTTTAAAGTTAAACGGTACCACTGAGTGCAGTGACCCTAGTGATGTGACCTTACTTCTATCACTACGCACTGGGCAAGCGTGGTGGAGTGTGGCCCACACCCTCTCACCATTATGCGTGAGGCCTTTGCCCTGCAGTGGGATACTATCCTACAGGCTATAACATACTTTTTATTACAAAATTAAACAACATTCATACCTGTTACCTAAAAAAAACTCTAAAATCAGTTGTGTAATAAACTTCCGTTAAAAACCACATCCCCAGGGAGATTTGATAAAAATTTCTACTATCGTATGGTTCCCAGGAAACATCAAAACAACTAAATAGTAATATATTTTATTTATTTACAATGTTAACTAAAACAAAATAACAATTTAATTATCACATCAACTAAAGTTGTAAAGGAGAATCACATTTTTGTTTACTGATATCTCATGTTCTGAAAGCTTGTCTTAATTCCACATTAAACCACTTATATCATCGAGATTAGACCATAAGCATATGCTCACGACTATATTCCCCGAGGGGGTAGTCAGAGATATTCTGAAACCTCAGAACATCCACGTTTCAGCAGTAGTACCGAAACTGTCCAGTGTGACGGGGGGTGAGCCCGTCGCCACTTATAATAGACAGTGGGTACAATACATGCCTCGAAATTGAAGCATGCAGGTTTCCTCTCGATGTTAGACCATATTTATACCAATCTGTTTTATCCTCATTTTAAACACACAGCAGTAAGCTTAGCATAGGATCCCCGACAAAACGAGGAAAATATAGATTGTTCCTCTGTCTTTGTTACTTTGCGCATGCCAATTTTCTCGTTTTGTCGTCCTTGCGTGGCATGCTACTGAACCCCAGCACGATGATGGGAGCGACAAAGTTCTAGCGAACCTTTTGTCTCGCCTTTACACGACAAACCGAGAAAACCGCGTGCGTGCTCGCTTTCGCACAAGCGAAATAACAAAGATAGCGAGAGAAGTATGTCTCGATTTTTGTCGTTTTCTCGGGGCGGCATGATAGGCCCACTGAATGTGCGAAAACAGAAAGAGCTAAGCGAGGGCTAGCACTCTCTTATATAATGTAATTTATTATATTGGAAAACCAACCAACAATACAGTAGTTACTTATACAAATAGGAAAACAGTAAACCAATAGATTTTCATTGGCAGATTATACAGGGTGTTACAAAAGTAAAAATAAACATTTAACACTTTTAAGCGGGTGGTTTAGGTGGTTTCGAAGCATGTATTGTACCCACTGTCCATTATAAGTGGCGACGGGCTCACCCCCCGTCATACTGGACAGAGTTTCGGTATTACTGGTGAAATGTGGAAGTTCTGATGGTTCAGAATATCTCTGACTACCCCCTCGGGGAATATAGTCGTGAGCATATGCATGTTTAGACCATCAAATTGAACAACTTTCACAATGGGACCACCATCGATATCGCGAAAAAATTAATCTGCTAATGTATGGGACATTTAGCTCTAGTAGATTTGTAGTTTAGTATGGAACATCAGGTTTTTTTTTCGCGATTACGATATTGGTCCCATAGTGAAAGTTGTTTAGTTTGATGGTCTAAACCACCCCCTTAAATGTTTATTTGTATTTTTGTAACACCTTGCATTTTTTAGCATTGTAAAAATCATGTAATGCATGCATGCCTGTTGCTGTTGCATGTTGTTGTGGCTATGTGGCTACAACTACATTCTTAAATAGAAAGTTGGTAGCAGTAGCAATTTTTCTGCCCACCCCAAAACGGATTACGGTCGTGAGTTTATGTATGTACGTTTTGTTGGAATCTTGTCAAACTTCTAGAAACAGAGTTATTTGACTAAAATTTTACTAAGAGTCACTATAATCACTTTTCTTCAAGAAATTTGCAGACAATGTCCAGGAATTTTTCTGGCTTCTGACTGTGGACCCAGTGGCCTGCACCTTCGACGAACAACAATTCCGCCAGAGGAAAATATTCCTGTATGTCTCTTAGATCGTTCTTACTGTGAAATGAAAAAAGGAATATGTTATAAATAAAAAAAGACATCCATATTGGTCTAAAATGTGAAAGGCCAAAAGAAAATATTGATATTCTGTTAGAACTTGTCTGTCTAAGAATTTATTATTATAGCATCAAACCTGTAGAGCCATTATCCTTGCATTAAGTTTAAAAAATCTGTCTTTTCATACTTTTTTGATGTAAAACTTACAGCTACAGCTTTCTTCCCATAATAATAAATACTTAGACGGATGAGCATGCATTTCGAGGCATGTATTGTACCCACTGTCCATTACAAGTGGCGACGGGCTCACCCCCCGTAACACTGGACAGAGTTTCAGTAGTACTGGTGAAACGTGGATGTTCTGAGATTTCAGAACATCTCTGACTAGCCCCTCGGGGAATATAGTCGTCAGCATATACATATGTACATACATACATACATTTAAGTCAAATTCTTCGGTGGCGGGAATTGTTTAAAGTGGCTTGAAACCTCTAATATAGCAAAAGCATAAGCATATGCTCACGACTATATTCCCCGAGGGGGTAGTCAGAGACATTCTGAAACCTCCGAATATCCATGTTTCACCAGTAGTACTCTGTCCAGTGTGACGGGGGGTGAGCCCGTCGCCACTGATATGGACAGTGGGTACAATACATGCCTCGAAATTGAAGCATGCAGGTTTTCCTTCACCGAAAAGCCAGTGGTGTTACAAATCGTACATAAATTCCGAAAAACTCATTAGTACGAATTGGATTGGACAGGGATCGAACCATCTATCGCCTCCTGCACGGCAGGCAAGGTTACTCGTCACTGGACCACCACGGCTTTTTTTGCCTCCTCTACTATACTAGATATACTATTTATAAAAGGATTGTCTTACCCAATATAATCAGATAATGCCCCACCAATGAACAAAGTAGGCCCACAATACTGAAGTCCTTTCAAATTGGATGGAAAACTGGAAATATGGCTTTGAAAATTTTCTTTCAATGCCGGTAAATTCACTCTCCATGTGAAAGCTCCGGTTGTTGTCTGAACCAAGTTCGTTATTAAGAAGTTCCTCAAGTTGACGTCTGGAGTGATCGCTTTGAGCTGTTCATCGGCTAGTTTCCTTGCTTTGGACATGGCAATGCCTGGTCGGATGGAGACAGAAGTCATGGCGTCAAAGAGATTGGCCATTGTGAAGATTTGCGGACTTGTTTTTACTGGAGAAATGTCTACGATGATGAGACTTGATATGAGGTCAGACTGGAAAAAGATATTTGAAATTATGGAGTGTAAATTCAAATACAGTCAAAATCGTGAGGAAATGCCCAGTTTATGATACAGAACATGTTTGACATTATTATAATAAAAGAGTAATTTTAGAAATGCTATCTTAATCGAGGGAGGGAGGGGTTAGGCGGTGTCAAGGTGACCTTTTTTTAATCCTCTAAGTCATTACCGAAGAATTGGCTAGCCTAGGCTTTGAAATGAAATGATTTATTGTGCATTTGTGTTTATTTTTTATGTGCATTTCTTTATTGTTTAAGAAAATATTGAGGACCATTGAATTTCCTCATGCCCCCTTCATACTTGGGTGGGGGGGGAGCGGGGGGCGGGGTACACCTCCCCCCTTTCTCTCCCTCAATTAAGTTAACAATATTTGCAAAAAAAAAATTCATTGGCGCTGTTAAATGAAAATAAAATAGTTAAAATAGTTTGTGCATGCATCACTTAAAAACTACTGAACCGATTAGGACCGTGTTTTCACGAAAGCATAGGACTTAGTTTGAATTAACATTTAGGCTTTGTTCCATCGCAATCGGTTCACTCGATCAAAATTTATGAGTGTTTAAAGTCAGGGGTCATCGCGGAGTCGCGGACGCCGCTAATTATCAATACATACTTACACATAACAACGACAGTACCATAGCAGTACGTCCCCCCATACTATGCCCCATCACAGACACTTTAGACAGCTCCAGTTTCTTCAGCAGTTTCATAACATCATGAGCCATATGCACGTACGAATGCTGAGATGAATGACGACTATCACCATGATTCCTGGCGTCCACACTGATCACTTTACGTCCCGTTGTCTTGTGTATAGCCTTACTCATACTGTTCCAGTTATTCTTTGAGCCTAATAACCCGTGTAAGATCACTAGTGGCGGCCGAGAGCTGTCCGCATCTGACGTGCTTTCGTAGGAAGCGTAAGCCAAGTCTATCGCGTCAGCATTCTCTGATGTCGTCATGAGATGATTTTGTAGAAATCTGGGGCAGATACTGAGGCTGTTTAACACATTTTTGGGGGCTAATCTATTGAGTAACATTTTTGTTTTGATATTTTGATTCGTCGATAAAATTTTTGAAGGTTATCTTTTTTGACATAACAAAGTGACAGTTGATATTCGTCAGCTGACTATTTTTATAGTGTCCGGCAGAGAAGAAGGGCCATGCAGCCTCGTACAACGGATCCTTTTGTTTTCCTGAAATAAATGTACAATTTACAATATGTCTGCGTTTTCTCAATGTTAGCACTTCTATTTTGTCAGCTATCTCAAAATGTCTGCTGTTTAAAATGTGTATAATATCAGGAAGTCGTTTATTCATACTGTTTACATTCCTATAATATTATCATAAGTTTTGCTTTTCCGTTACATTCACGTCTATCGTCTTATTATGTTTGTTTTCCCATAATTTCTGCTTTATTTTCAAATCAATGTTCTAAGGCCGAGATCCAGAGACAATTTTTTTGGTCTTAGCTCGAGCTAAGCGTGGTGAAAATGTATGGATTTTGACATACGGGAGTCCGAACTATGACTTACAAATCGTCTCTGAATCTCGGCCTAAATGTTGAAGGCTTAATTGCTTGCATACTTACTCTTTGCCAAAATAGTAAGAAGGTTGAATAATGGTCGTTACGTTTAGAAATAGTGTTGAGCAAAATTACATTACTGATATTTTTGAAGGAAGGTAGGTAAATGGGTAGAGGGGTCGGTCGAGTTGAACCCTCGTCGGCGAACGCAGAGTGCACTCATTTGACCACAAGGGAGAGGGTTTGTTCAGCTGTCCCGCAGTCACACATCGGAGACTCCCTCGCCCACCTTACTATCATCTTGCTATTATAGTCCTCTCGAAATAATTTTCAAAATAAAAGTAAGTACGTGTACACACGATGGTACATCAACATACTCAAAACAAACATAAGCTGGCCGCGCGACGTTATACATTACTCTACCTACACGCGGCCAGCTTATTTTGGTTTTGCGTACCTTGATGTGTCGACGTGTGTACTTTACTTTTCACTAAATAATTATTTTGATTTTATTCTACAGCTCTTGATGCCTTCAAAAACGTTACAGTCATGTTCAAGAAAATGATAGGATTGTCTGCGTGCACGTTATGTCCTGCGCCTGGAACGTAGTGCAGTTGCGCTTGCGGGAAAAAGCTTCTGATTTTGTCCAATTCCGATGGACTGAAACGTGATGGGGAAAAAGTCAATGATTAATTAGGTACACACGGCGACACATCAAGCTATACAAAACCAACATAAGCTGGCGCGCGTATGTCGAGTAACGTATAACGTTGCGCGGCCAGCTTATGTTGGTTTTGATAGCTTGTGTCGCCGTGTGTACCTACACGAGATTAAATATTTGAAAAATTGTGTAGGCACCCTTGTGATTCCTAACTCTACTTAGTTTACAGACAAACTAAGTGGAGTACGAATGTACGTCTCCGTACTCCACTTAGTTTGTCTATAACGGCTATTGTACTTAGGTACCCCCTTATACGAATGGTGACAATCTTCCCCTACGTAAGTAGATACTTACGGTACATAATTCGAATGTTCACCAGCTAAAAACAAAGTAGGTCCCTCAAACTGCTTTCCAATCATCGCCAGAGGAAAGGTAGCGATGTCCGAAAAGTGTCTCTTCAACGCTTCAACATTGCACATCCAGCCTATCTTCTTATCGTATCTTTTACCCACATTCATTAACACCAGTTGCATTGCCCCGTTGTCTTCGACGACACCAGTGGCAAGGAGTTTGTGTTTTGCTGCACCTTTGGCATTGGCAACAGTGTTCAGGTCGCCGGTAGGAAATTTGACTGTTTCCATCGCATCGATGAGGCGTGGAAAGAAATCCTTTATGGTTCCCGCTGCCATGGGAGAAATGTCGACTATGATAAGACTTCTTATTTTCGACGGCTGGAAAGAGATGAAGTGAGAGCGATACGGTAGCAGTCAACAAAAAAAAATTGCTGTAACTAGATTTTCTTAATACATTACCAAATTCTCTACAATTTTGATCACAGGTTAAGAATTTTGTTTCAGTATTAGCCTAATGGTGAAGTAAATTTTTCAACATGCTGATCATATTAACAGTGGCGTAGCGTGGGTTTCTGCCGCCCGGGGCACAGACCGTTTCTGTCGCCCTCTTGTCTTACCTACAAAGCAAGCTCGAAATTTTTTTGCACGTTTATTCCAGTTGTGGTCAGACATCTTTTGGTTTAACCATGCAAAAATAGAAACTTATAGCGAATTCAACTTTTCTCCTCAATACGAATCGGTTAGAGCCCGAGCTTTTTACGTTCACAACATGTGCAAAGTAACCTAAGTAAAATCTATGGATGGAGCGAAACAAGCTCGAAATTTTGAGCACCACGTCCTAGCTGTGGTCAGAACTCTTTAGGTATATGTGTAGACACAGTAACTAAAACAGAAACATAGAGCGAGCTCGACTTTTTCTGCTCTACGAATTGGTTAGAGGTTAGTTATAGACAGAGCTCAATGAATCTACATATATTTTCCCCGAATTTGCCGCCCCTAGTAAAGTGCCGCCCGGGGCATTCCCCCCCCCCCCCGCCGCCCCTCGCTACGCTACTGCTTATTAACTTTGCTATGGGCCGGCGTAGTCTACACCACGCTGGACCATTGTGTACTACGCAGGTCCCGTGAAAGGAGGCCTCTGCCATGCAGTGGGGTGTTATAGGCCAATGATGATGACGTCAATATAGCTTTGAATGACTTAAAATCTGTATCATTGTAAAAAGACCGCCTTTGCAGAAGTGATGCTGTGACTAGGCAGATAGGCAGGTAATACTACTTTCATTTAAAGTCAACCAACCTCCGTCAACGCCAAAACCATAGCAGTCCTCCCTCCCATACTATGGCCAATGATCGTCGCTTCAGGAATATTTAATTTGCTCATAAGTTGACTAACATCTGCCGCTAATTCAGGGTAAGTATGAGAACTTTCATGAGGACTTTCACCATGATTTCTTAAGTCTACCGCAACGACCCTGGTCCCTGTCAATTGAACCAGTTTCTTCGATATCGACTCCCAGTTTCTTTTCGATCCGAGAAGACCATGGAGTACTAGCATAGGGGCGTTGGAGGTCTCCTGCCCATGGATTTTATGAGCTAAATCAACAGCTGATCGTGTGCTGTAGATCAGTTTTGAATTCAAAATTCGATTGACTAGCGTCTGGGTGCACACCGTACACAAAATCTCCATTCCATGTCGATGCTTTTAAACTGTTGTTTTGAATTGTCGATGTACTTAAAAAACGTTTATGTTTTATCACGTTTTACTTTATTATTTCAAAGAAAATGTTAGAAAATATAGCGTAAAGCAGTTCTATTTTAATTATAAAATTGTTGCTCCATCGTATATAGTGTTGATCACAGATTATAAGTGTTCTTTGATCACAGAGTACTTTTTTATACGTGTTGATGATCAAGTTGATGATCAAAGAGAATGGAATCACTACGTTTTTTGATGATTTTGGTTAGTGTCACTGCGTAATTTGTCAAAGTGACACCAAGTGAAAAGTGACATCAGTGACATCGTCGGACAATAGACAATACCTATGCCACCTTCCTGGAAGGTGGCAACAGGTACCGTCTTAGGTACATTACGGTGAAGAAGATATTCTGATGCGTATGTGAAGTCTACCAATCCGCATACGTGGACTAATGTTGATTGCAGGCCTGTGCTGTGTGCCTTGCAGTGGTCCACCACAAAGTAACCAACGCCTATAATGATCCAGGAATTAAATTACTTTGTTTGCTACAGGTACCTTTGTCAAGAAAGAAAACAATAAATTATAATAAGGATAAACAATAAATTATAATAAATTATAACAATTTTAGTAAATAACACAAAACATAAGACACCTATAGGTGATATATAAGATTTATTTTTCTTCAATTTCATCTCGTCCTCATATCATGGCAGCAGGTAGACTCATCTTTCAATCGACTTCATAAATGAAATGACGAATTCCAGAAAGGCTTCTGGATCGTCAAATTGCAAGTTGTGCCCCGCGTTCGGTATGTATGTGACTACTGCCTGGGGAAATATCTCGCGGATGCTGGGTAAATCGTCTGCCCTGTCAGGTAAAGAAGGAGAGAAAACAGTCCGTAAAAAACCAGAAAAATACTTAGGTCTTTCTTAAAAACGAAGTCTAAGGACACCTGAGGTGTACGAAACACAGCATTGGGCGTTGCTGGGCGATGGGCCTGCGCAGTGGATTGGGAAGCGGTTTTACTCTTATACAACGTGTTAATGAATTAACGCAAAACTAGAAAGTAGTTTGTTTAGAATCGAGAGCAGAATCGAATTATCATGGTTTCAACATAGGTAATTTTTTTCAAAATATAAAAAAATTTGAATGAAAAATTTAAAATTTACTGAACTCGATCTCAATCCACCGCACGGGCACTCTCACCCTACTCGTACTTACTACCAAAACAAGATTCTTAAAAAGTATCCATGCGCATGTTAGCGCTTTCATCCATTGCTGAAATGATAACAAATCATTTTGGCTTGAAAACTTAAAATGCGAATAACTTTAAAATTTTACTATCAAAATAATAAAATTATTTTTTCAATCTAATTATTTTGATATAAATCAGTTGGGGATGTATGAGGTTTTGCGCTTATTCATTAACACGTTGTATATTCCGTGGTAGCGGCGATCGGCGAGTACAGATCAGCTGTATGCATTTAGAAGTCCAATTTGTTCTTCCAATTTCCTTGGGGTAAAGTTGTTCAATATAAGTATGTACATTCACCCTTAAGGGGCTATGTGAAAAAATAGGATTCTTCAAAGTATCATATCTCATGAAGTACTAACAGTAGGAGTATGATTTGCGGATATGTGTAAATTGAACATATAATTGAAATTTTGATTAGAGCCAAAACACGATTAAGACACATTTTCTCGATAGAAAAACAAGCCAACGTAGCCTCCGTCTTTATCGATAAACGCTTGGAAGTGCTAAACGGTAAATATTAGAAACAAGAGGCTTAATTTAAAAAAAAGAGATTAATTTTTTATAAATTTTGATTAGAGCAGAATTGAACTTACATAAATAGTACAATTACAATTAAATAAAGTTTGTTTTATGCTTGCGTCGTTTCAGGCGCGCGCGCCACCCTATCTCTTTCTCTCGCATCAGGCAGTAATATAAGCTATCACACGCCCATTTCGCTTCAATTATTTTTCGACATAGGCTCTTAACCGCGAACAGAGATTATATGGACTATGGCTCTTTTTTCAAGAAAAACATAGCGGTAGGCTCGGCAGGTGGTTTCCTAAAGCCTTGTTTTTGACTAAAGACTAGAGCTACCGCTGCATCACGATCAGAAGCCGTAGCATGTTGCGCGTGATACGGCTATATCGCGATTTTTATCTCGTTCGTTCGAGTTGGGAGTTGTTGGGACTATGCGCCGGATTCGGTACGTTTGATCAGCTGATTACATTTACAGGATGTTAGGGTAAACAGTTGCATTACTTTAAGGGGTGATTGTACCCATGATACTGAACAACTTTCCCTAAGAAACGTATAGGAAATTCCAAAAAACAAAAATCGTATTTCCATACAAACGTTCGATCAGCAGTTTGCATTAGTATCGAAAGCCCAAAAGTTTTTTTTTCAAATTTCCTATATGTTTCTTAGGGAAAGTTGTTTAGTATCATGGGAACAACCACCCCTTAAAGTAATCCAACTGTTTACCCTAACACCCTGTAGTATAACAAGTCCAATTTCTTTTTTCGAATTTCTTATACACCTTTACTGTTCGGTTGTTCCAAAATAAAACACAGAATAAGCCATTAAAAAAAAATCTGCCTCTTTTTACAAATCGATGTACCTTGTTCAAGTTTTAAACATTTGGGAAATATATTAACAAAACTATCCACACCTCAAATCGTTTAATTTATCGTATCATCATCATCTCAGCCGATGGACGTCCACTGCTGGACATAGCCTCTCCCAAGGATCGCCATAACGACCGGTCCTGCGCTGCCCTCATCCAACGGGTCCCAATTTATCGTATACAGTAAATAATTTATACTTAAATAAACCCTTGAAAGTGGCTCTAGCGTAAAATGTTCAATGGCGTATTTAGTGTTTTATTTTGTAGCAGCCGAGCGCTTGAAAACTTTTTCATAATAAATCTATGCAAGCAACGCGTCGTGAATTATACTCAAACGGCATGAAACAGGCATCGATGCCCGCGCCTTGCCCGTCCCGTATCCTTAACTTACCCTTACCGTCTCGCCTCCAGTAGTGACCGGAATCTGCCTGTATAATGACGCACCTTACCGTATCCTTGCTTCTTGTGTCGCGTTGGTGCCTTATCCGTTTCACGCCTGTCCCGTACCCTTCCTGTACCCATCCCATACCCTTGCCCCGTGACTGTTGTGTATGTTTCACGCCTCACCTTACCCTTACCGTCTCGCCTTCGGTTGTGACCGAAATCTGTTTGTATAATGACGCACCTTACCGTATCATTGCCTCTTCTGGGTTGCGTTGGTGCCTTATCCGTTTCACGCCTGTCCCGTACCCTTCCCGTACCTATCCCATACCCTTGCCCCGTGACTGTTGTGTATGTTTCACGCCTCACCTTACCCTCACCGTCTCGCCTCCAGTCGTGACCGGAATCCGTCTGTATAACGACGCATCTTACCGTATCCTTGCCTCTTCTGGGTCGCGTTGGTGCCTTATCCGTTTCACGCCCGTCCCGTACCCTTCCCGTACCCATCCCATACCATTGCCCCGTGACTGTTGTGTATGTTTCACGCCTCACCTTACCCTCACCGTCTCGCCTCCAGTCGTGACCGGAATCCGTCTGTATAACGACGCATCTTACCGTATCCTTGCCTCTTCTGGGTCGCGTTGGTGCCTTATCCGTTTCACGCCTGTCCCGTACCCTTCCCGTACCCATCCCATACCATTGCCCCGTGACTGTTGTGTTTCACGCCTCACTTTACCCTTACCGTCTCGCCTCCGGTTGTGACCGGAATCTGTTTGTATAATGACGCACCTTACCGTATCATTGCCTCTTCTGGGTTGCGTCGGTGCCTTATCCGTTCCACGCCCGTCCCGTACCCTTCCCGTACCCATCCCATACCCTTGCCCCGTGACTGTTGTGTATGTTTCACGCCTTAGTACAGTAGCCTACACTTACGGAATAAACTCTGACAACTGACCACCGATGAATAGCGTAGGTCCGTTGTACGACTTCTCCAACATTTCCAGTGGAAATGACGCTATGTTGTCAAACTTCTGTATAAGAATGTCCAGATTACAAAGCCATCCAACCCTACCATCTCGTGTAACATTTATATTCATCAAAACGGCGCGCATAATCAAGTCATCTGTGATTAACTTCCTCAATTGTTGTTTCGCTCTTTTTCTCGCTATTCTAGCGTTAGCGATGCCCGAGAATTTTACCTCTTTCATCGCTGCCAAAATTTTCGGAAAATATTCCTTGAATTCTTTCGATGTTGATACAGGAGAGATGTCTACTATAAGAACCCCAGCTACTGTCTCTGGCTGAAACAATTATACCTAATCCAGTTAAAAATGGGATTCGACCTCGAAATGAGAAATAATCTACACTAGGGTACTATAAAATTGTACCAGAATAGTTTGTACATTTAAGATTTCTACATAAAACAATGATATTAATATTGTTACTATCGTCAGAAAAAGGTCACGATATGGTGTTTAGGTGTAGGTACTTGACGCCAATTTACAGATTTTTTATTTTTTGTCTGTCTGTCTGTTTGTTTGTATGAGCATCATTAAAAACGACTGGACCAATTTGGGTTAAATTTGTGTTTGAAAGCTTATGATAATTATACTTAAAAACTTGTACAATATTATCTCGCTACAATGGCGAGAATCGGTGCGGTTGAAATCGCGGGCAAAAGCTCGTAGACACGGCGACACATCAAGCTATACAAAACCAAAATAAGCTGGCCGCGCGTACGTCGCCTAACGCATATCGTCGTGCGGCCAGCTTATGTTGGTTTTGCTTAATGTGTCGCCGTGTCTTTTAGCTCGTAAGCTATAAACATGAATTGTTATGACATTTTAAATGTTAGCTCAAAAGCCTCATAAAATCTGGTGTAACATAGGTACCTATGCCAGCATCCTGGGTGTACGGGACTCAAGATATTCAAGGTGAAATGACAAAAAAACTAGATTTTTTTCTGCAAATATCTTGTTAACTATGATGTAGACGTAATTACAATATACAATTAGAGCATTCAATTCTCAACTGGTCTTAGGCAATATTTCATCCAATTAACCGTTCTTGAGATAGAGCACGAAGAGCGGAAAGCACTATCAGCAGCCGTATCCAAATAAGAAGTTAAGTTCAAGCTATAAAAAACCAAAATAAGCTGGCGCATAGGTTGACTATAACGACCCTAACTGCGACGACCTAACTAGATTTAAAAAAAACCGACTGCATAAAAAAACCGATTAACTGAAAAGAGAAAAACAAGCTCTATAATCAGTAATCAGCTATAACAACTTTGTTTGAGAAAATATTATTTGATTGTTATTAGGTAGGAATCGCAAACGGGGACAAAGCAAATTTTTGGTTGGTTATTGATTGGTTTGTCCCCGTCTGCGATACCTACCTAATAACAATCAAATTATATTTTCTCAAACAAAGTTGTTATAGCTGATTAGTGATTATAGAGCTTGTTTTTCTCTTTTCAGTTAATCGGTTTTTTATGCAGTCGGGTTTTTTGTTTATCTTAACAATTTAGTTTATTTCATACTTTTTAGTCTTGTGTCCAAACTGTAACATAAAAGTACCATAATATTTATATATTTGGAATCGTCTGATTACTAGCTATCATTTGATACCCATATTGTAATTTTTAACAAAACAAAAATTGTTTAACCTCCCTCTCTTTTTTAATTCGTAGACGCCATCTTGAAATAATATACCCTATGTCACTCTCACGATTTTTACGAATCCAATGACACCTCAAACGTTAAAATCCATCAAGCCGTTTAGGCTGTAGCCCGTGCCAAAGAAATAGACATACAAACATACATGCATACATACATACATACGCTCGAAAAACATAAACCTCCTTCTGGCGCAGTCGGGTAAAAAACAGGAATTACAATCTTACCGCCATAAGCGACACACACATTGCTGCTCTCCCCCCCATGCTATGCCCGATCAGGCTAGCCTGTTTTATTTCAAGCTTCTTGCATAGCAGCAGCACATCCGACGCCAGCTCCTTGTACGAATGTGATGACACGTGTGGGCTGTCCCCATGGTTTCTCAGGTCTACGGCAATTACCGTTCGCCTTGTTAGATTCAAAATGGTCTTCCCTAATCCTTCCCAGTGTCTTTTAGTCCCCAGAAGACCGTGCAAGATCAGAATTGGAGACAAATCAGGGTCCGTTGGGTTGTCTCCTAGTATTTTGAAGGATAGGTTTACACAGGTCCGTGTAAACGATCTTGGGTAGTGCAGGTTTTTGAACAGAGATAAATATATTGTATGATAGGAACACATCGGCATTCCATAACTGTTTTATTTTTTAATTTTTCTATAATAGTGAGACCTTTGGAGATGAGGAATGATGTGATATAAACACAGATCACTAATAAAGTATACCTGCGGTAAAATCCTTTTATCTTCAATTCACTATTTCTTATTATTTATCTGATCAGTACCAAAGAACACTTATAATTCCAGTGCGTAACTATATTATGCACTTATTCTGTGTCAGTACCACAAACTAATAAGAGAACGTCAGTACCTATGATAGTTTGTGGTCAGCATAGCGATAGGAAGTACTACGTATTGGATATCTATGGTGATCAGTACCAAAGAGTACCTACTTTATTATACCGGAAAGACAATACCACAGTTTGACCCTAAGAGAAAAGATCTCTCTCCTTTCTCTTAGGTTTGACCCTAAGAGGAAGGATCTCTCTTTAAGACTAGAGTGAGCCATACCAATTGTAAAGTGTCCACTTTTTTTGACGTTTAGGTTTGAGTGTGTGGTGTCAAGTAGTATGGACAAAAGGCACCAAGTGACATATGGCCTTATGTTTACGGTCACTTTTCACACACACTAGCTCAAAAAAAAGTGGACAGCCGCATAAACAAATATCTATAGTTCCATCTCCTTCTACTATTAAAGGTATGTCATAAGACAAAAGAGACCAACTACAATCGTAAATTTATGCGGACTCTATGGAGATCCTTCCTCTTAGGTTTGACCACAGTACCCAAAGACTAGTTTATCAGTGAACAAGTAAATAAAACCTCAGAGGAAGGATCTCTTTAATCTCTTTGAATACGTACTCTTTGCTTTGAATAAAACGTAGAAGAAGTTTAAAATACCTACCTACCTTTTTGGATTCGATTCTCTTTGCAAGTTATCCACAGAGTACGTAATCATCAGAGATTATAATAAACAGGGACGTTGTATTCTAGGTCCCTGATAATAAAGAGATCTTCCCTCTGAGGTAATCATGAAGTAAGCCATGGATGACAATACCGTGATTCCTTGCAGGAAGGTGGTATAGGTATTGGGGTCACCCAGGAAGGTGACATAGGTATTTGATTCGAAATTCATGGGGTCAAAGAGTACAGTTTAATTTGCATGGGGTCACCCATAGATTTCTACAATACCTATGCTACCTTCCTGGTGTATGGTAATACCAGTCAATATTATAGTAAAACATCTTAGAATACGATTTCCTTTCATTACCTTGGACTGGTGTGCATGTTTACTCATTAGATCCCATCGGTTAGGACAGCTGGCTTCGGGACTTTGTAGGTGAGACAAAATACCATATCCCTTTTTCCCGAGTTTTAATGGGTGTTTAAAACAGCTAGCCGTTATGTGATGCGGCTAAATCTAAAATTTTTGATGACATGGTCACTAAGTGGATTAGGATTTGAATCCGCAAGCCACATGCCATCAATGAGGATTTTTAACTTATATAGCTTAGAGGTGAAGGAAAACGTCGTGGGTAAACCATCTAATGCGTATTTGAAGTCTACCAAAACCAAACCGCATGAGGACTAAATTTTGACGGCAGGCCTGTGCTGAGCCCTGAAGTTGTCGCTAAGGGTGCCTGTCAACAGAAGCGAAGCGAGGCTGCGGAGCGGAGAAACGAAGAAATATTAACCAATAGGATTGAATAAAATCTCGGAGCAGAGATCTTATTCAATCCTATTGGTTAATATTTCTGCGTTTCTCCGCTCCGCAGCTTCGCTCCGCTTCAGTGGACAGGCATACTAATGATCCGGGACCGAAATTGCTTTCTTTGCTATAGGTACCTTTGTCAAGAAAGAAAATAATAAACTTTAATAAAGATACACAATAAAGTGTAATAAGGATAAATAATAAATTATAATAAGAATAAACAATAAATAATAATTTTACTAAGACAAAAAACATAAGACCAGGTATCTATTCGATTTCTTGTTCTTCGCCAGGTAGGTGCCTCATTTTTTTCCCTTGGTGTTCATAAATTCAGCGACGAATTTCAAAAAGGCTTCAGGATCGTCAACGTGTACGTTGTGCCCTGCTTTTTTAACATATGTGACCACTGCCTGGGGAAACATCTTGCGGATGCCGGGTAGATCGTCTGGCCTATCAGATGAAAAAAGGAGAGAAAATAGTCTATAAAAACTCTAAAAAAATACTTAGCTCTTTCTTAAAAACGAAGTCTAAGGACACCTGAGGGGTAAAGAACACAGCATTGGGCGTTGCTGGGTGAAGGGCCTACGCAGCGGATTGGGTAGCGGTTGTACTCTTATACAGGGTCCTTCTTAATATGCTGACAGTTTTTAAGAGGATGATCAGACCATCAAACTGAACAACTTTCTCTGTTGGATCATTGTGAGCGGGAAGACAGTGGCGACAGCCGTCTCCGAAGCAAAAGCGCTACTTTACATTTCTAACTCCTCTTATAATGTTCTGTGCTTAGCATCCACTAAAAGAAAACTCTAAGTAGCTGTACTTACGGAATGAACTCCGATAACTGTCCACCGATGAATAGCGTAGGACCGTTGTACTTCTTCTTCAACATATCCCGTGGAAAGTACGCTATGTTATTAAACTTCTCTATAAGAATGTCCAGATTACAAATCCATCCAACCGTACCATCTCCTCTAACATTTATGTTAGACATAACGGCGCGCATAATCGGGTCATCGGTTATTAACTTCCTCAATTGTCGTTTAGCTTTTTTTCTCGCGATTTTAATGTTAGTGATGCCCGTGAACTTTACTTGCTTCATCGCTGCCAACATTTTCGGGAAATATTCCTTGAGCTGTGTCGCTGTTGATATAGGAGATATGTCTACTATAACAATCCCAGCTACTGTCTCTGGCTGAAATAATTTTTAAGTTATAGCCTAGTCAAATAGGGATTCAACCTCGGAATGAAAGATAATAAGCTATAAACTTAAATAAATTATTGTTTTGTCATTTTTAAACATCATCATCAGCATCTTTCTGCCCGTATCCCATTACTTGGGTCGGCGCAATATGTCGTCTTTCTCTATTCATCTCTTTTAGTCGTAATTTCAGCGCTCACTCCTTTTTAAAGTTCCGTACCCAAAGGGTGAAAACGGGACCTTATTACTAAGCCTATGTTGTCCGTCCGTCCTATTTAAAACCGTAATAGCTAGACAGCTGAAATTTTCACAGAATGTGTGTGATTATGGCGCATTTGCTAACAAATAATAAAAATGTTAAAAAGTAAAAAATTAAGGGGGTCCTCAATACAAGAAACTAGTTTTTAGCAACGTTTTTTCTTCTCGCTCTGTCATAAAAACGGTAATACATACAAGCATCAAATAGAGAAAACTCTACAGTATTTCAACAAATAATAAAAACCGGCCAAGTGTGAGCGGTCTCGCGCTAAAGGTCCCGAAGACAACAACATTTTTTACAAGTTAATATGTTGTGTGGTGGTGTGGTACGGAACCCTCGTTGCGCGAGTAGCCCGACTCGCACTTTACCGGTTTTGTTATATATTTCCCCTTCAGTTTAAGGGGATTCGGGAGTCACAGGTCATTCCCGTATCATGTCGCCATTTCATCCAACCTGAGTTGATTCGGCGCTTCATGTCTCGATCTAAATTAAATTAAATTAAATTAAATCTATACTGCCATCCCTTAGTAAAAGTGAACCGAGGAACCGGAATTCGGAGCAGCCTGGCAAAGGCCGCACCATTGTCAGTCTGCTCCAAACCAAAACATCCCCTGAGATCCACGTTTTATAGTTTTATTGCCCATTTTCACGTAAAAACGCGTATTTATCATGCGTGATATTTGCTAAATAGGCCATGTGAGTGCCATATGCCACCATAAAAATCTCACCGCCATAAGCGACACACACATTGCTGTTCTCCCCCCCATGCTATGCCCGATCAGGCTAGCCTGTTTAATTTCAAGCTTCTTGCATAGCAGCAGCACATCCGACGCCAGCTCCTTGTACGAATGTGATGACACGTGTGGGCTGTCTCCATGGTTTCTCAGGTCTACGGCAATTACCGTTCGCCTTGTTAGATTCAAAATGGTCTTCCCTAATCTTTCCCAGTGTCTTTTATGTCCCAGAAGACCGTGCAAGATCAGAATCGGAGGCACGTCAGGGTCTGTTGGGTTATCTCCTAGTATTTTGTAGGATAAGTTTACACAGGTACGTATAGACGATTTTGGGTAGTGCAGATTTTTAAACAGAGATAAGTATTGGATGATTGGTATACATCGGCATTCCATAGCTGTTTTATTATATCATTTTTTCTGTATTATAAGCAATATAAATGTGAGAACTTTGGACATGACAAAAAGTAATCTGTCACAGACTAATTAGAAAGAACTACCGTTACTCTGTGGACCAAGGAATATACTACCAAAGAATATAATACTACTACCTCTGTACTGTTGAATTAGAGTATCAATCCCTCTGTGGACAGGTGGACATGATGAATGACGTGATCTTTGATGTCTTATAAAAGAACAAGATGCACCGTCTTGTATAAAATTCTAAAATCTAAGCTTATTTTTGTCCAGTAGGCCTCGCATGCCACCCTCGAGAAAACGATAAAACCTCCTGACAAACCCTGTAGATCCCACCTCCGTACTCTCCTTAATATCCCGTCCCACACCACTGACTTCTACTTCTACTCCTTCACCGTCCATGCTGCCCGCCTGTGGAACTCTCTTCCCGCAAATGTAAGGGACTGTCGATCAATAAGTTCTTTTAAAAAGAAAGTTAAAGATCACTATCTTTCTCTGCCATAAATTAGGATTATATATTTATTATACTTACGTATGTATCTATGTATCGGTATATTTGTAATATAATATTTATTTATTTACAGTTTATTTTCTTCTGTAGTTTAACAATTAATAAGTTTTTGTTCAGATTGTGTGTTTCAGTTTGTTTATTTCTTTGATTTGTGTACACCTAGCCTGCCTCACTTTGTAAACTTTCTCTTTATCATGGGTCTGCTGGAAGAAATCTCTTCAGAGATAAGCTCGCCCTTTGTACTTGTCTATTATGCTGTATTCATCTGTATTTCCGTGTGTACAATAAAGTGTTAAAATAAAATAAAAAATAAATAAAATAAAAATCGAGATATGCCTCCATCCTTATTATATTACGTATGCCAGAGAGAGCGAGCATGACGATTTAAGACTTGGTCATATTTAAACTTTTGTAGAGAGATTGTAGCCACTAGCCTTTTTTCTGTTATCTTTTCACGTAATACGTATTAATGTATGTATGTATGTATATGCTCACGACTATATTCCCCGAGGGGGTAGTCAGAGATGTTCTGAAACCTCAGAACATCCACGTACGTATTAATGGAACATAATTATACCTTATACCTATTACTAGATTGTTTTGTTTCACCCACATAGGACCACTATACTTCATTTCAATTAAGGACGAAAAGATTTTCCGGATCCTATACTGGGTGTTACAAAAGTAAAAATAATAATTCAAAACTTTTAAGGGGGTTGTTTAGACCATCAAACTGAACAACTTTCTCTATGGGACCAACATCGAAATCGCGAAAGAAATAATCAGCACGTCTAGCATGATTTCTCTACACGCGCGCGACTCGGCTTTTTCCCATACTACAAGTCGCGGCAAGCGCGGCTTGCGCTCTCCGAAAAGAGCGGGGACAGGTTATTTTGTATGCAACGAAGACGAGTCGCGCGCGTGTAGAGATATCATACTAGACGTGCAGATGTCCCATACATTTAGCTCCAGTAGATTTGCAGTTTAGTATGGAACGCACCACCGCCTTAAATGTTTATTTGTATTTTTGTAATACCTTGTATAGCTCTCTGGCCAATTTTGATTTGCAAATAAAATTTATTTATCAGAAAGATATACACTACCCGACATATCTTGGACGTCACTATAGCTGTTCTAAGAATAAGTCAGAGGAAGTGTGTCAAATTGTTTCTGTAATACCAAATAGCCTTAAGGGTATATTACTGTTGGCGCCCTCCATACAAACGAAGTCTGGTGATATTTTCAATACTAACCGATTAAACTCAATGAAATTTTGCAGAAGCAATCTAGAAACAAATCTCTATGCTTGTATCGTGTCAGATTTTCCTTAAAATGTACAGTTTTAAAGTTACAGTGCCTCAAAGCCATACAAATATCATACAAATCTTAAATTAATCCTAGCATTGAAACTATATTTTAACGAAAATCGGACGCGATACAAGCATAGATATTTGTTCCTAGATTGTTTCTGCAAAATTTCATTGAGTTTAATTGCTTAGTATTGAAAATATCACCATCCTTCTTTTGTATGCAGCGCGCATTTACGCATTCGGAATAAACTTCTCTTAAAATTTCGTTGCTATTTGAAATGGAGTATAGTGAAACGTGGATGTTCTGAGGTTTATACACCACTACAATACACCACTGACTTCTACTCCTACTCCTTCACCGTCCATGCTGCCCGCCTGTGGAACTCTCTTCCCGCTAGTATAAGGGACTGTCAAAGAAAGATAAATATATTTCTCTGCCATAAATTAGGATTAAGTATTTATTATACTTATGTATGTATCTATGTACCCGTACCAATGAGTTTTTCGGAATTTATGTACGATTTGTAACACCACTGGCTTTTCGGTGAAGGAAAACATCGTGAGGAAACCTGCATGCTTCAATTTCGAGGCATGTATTGTACCCACTGTCCATTATAAGTGGCGACGGGCTCCACCTCCCGTCACACTGGACAGAGTTTCGGTACTACTGGTGAAAAGTGGATGCTCTGAGATTTCAGAACATCTCTGACTACCCCCTCGGGGAATATAGTCGTGAGCGTATACATACATGTATCTATGTATTGGTATATTTGTAATATAATATTTATTTGTTTACAGTTTATTTTCTTGTGTAGTTTAACAATTAATAAGTTTTTGTTCAGATTGTGTGTTTTAGTTTGTTTATTTCTTTGATTTGTGTACACCTAGCCTGCCTCACTTTGTAAACTTTCTCTTTATCATGGGTCTGCTGGAAGAAAACTCTTCAGAGATAAGCTCGCTCTTTGTACTTGTCTATTATGCTGTATTCATCTGTATTTCCGTGTGTACAATAAAGTGTTAAAATAAAATAGGTTTCAGAATATATCTGACTCGCTCGGGAAATATGATCGTGAGCATATAGTCGGGGAAATCTACGGATTTTTGTATGGAGAAGGTTGCATTAATTGCACTTTTGGCGATAATTTGGAATATAGTAGATAAATACCTGAAAAACATAAATTCTCAATAATCCCAGATTTTTTATTGTGTATTATTGAATAATTAAGACAATTATAAAACATTAAATTTAGGTATGAACAAAAAATGGTAAACTGGTGATTTTGTACTGGATGGCTTCATGCAATACGTTTTACTTATAACAATAATAATCCCCGGTTAATATCGTAAATTTGAGTAGATATTTAATATTTTGTAAGTCTTCAAAAATTATAACCTCAAAACTAAATTATTTACTGTTTGTTTGTACACATTAAATTTCCCTTGTGATAATTAACTGTCTCTTTTGCTAGTATGCTGGAAGAAATATCTTTCGAAATAAGCTTGCCCTTTGTACATTTATATCGATTTTAAGGTATTTCTCAGATTCCTGAGCCAATATAACCACGAAATCTCGACAAAAATGTTATAAACTAAAAGTAATATTATTTCAAACACAATTTACTAAAGTGTCTTTAATGCAATCTCAAACCTTATTTTTCCTAGACTAATATGAATGTATGCATAACAACAAATATTGCACCTATATTGACCAGCTGTTCGAAACCTTAGCACCAATTTGTTAATAGTCGATTGTTCCGGTACTTCTTCATCGATTAAGAAAGTGTGTTTCTCCAGCAGTAGCCAGCGCCCATGGTCACAGGTTCCGATAGCCTTTAGTACGAACTAGTGGTTTTCACTTGCGTGTTTTGATTCCGTTTGTTTGCGCACGCGCCGCGGCCGCGTAGACATTGCAATGCTTGGGCAATTCCGTTGCTTGTGGGATCTAAGCGAACTCTGCTTATAATCCCGCTAATGTGCCAAAATATGTGTTAGTCCCACAGATTAGCATATACTACGTTAGATCGGCTACGGATTATCCAAGGCGAGATAAAAAAAACTTTTTTTTTATTTATAATTAATGGACTTTTTGCTTGTGCGTTAGCACCGCATTTCCGCCAATGTCAAGTAGTTTGTGGGAGTATCTATCCCAATCTCAGGGATTGTTTTTGATAAAGAACAAGAAGAGATTAAGGAATGCGGAGCCTCGTGGCAGGCAAAGACGCGACGCGCGGACAACAAGCGAGACAAGTTCTCGGGTCAGAACCTGCAACGTGACTCAAAAAAAAAAACAAAAAAAATACCTAAGATTTAGGAAAAAAAACGTGATTCGTTCCCTTGACAACTGACGGAAGGCCATACCTAAGAGGAAGGATCTCCATAGAGTCCGCATAAATTTACGATTGTAGTTGGTCTCTTTTGTCTTATGACATACCTTTAATAGTAGAAGGAGATGGAACTATAGATATTTGTTTATGCGGCTGTCCACTTTTTTTTGAGCTAGTGTGTGTGAAAAGTGACCGTAAACATAAGGCCATATGTCACTTCGTGCCTTGACACCACACACTCAAACCTAAACGTCAAAGAAAGTGGACACTTTACAATTGGTATGACTCACTCTAGTCTTAAAGAGAGATCCTTCCTCTTAGGGCCATACAAGCTCATAGGCGTGTTCGAGAATGGTCTGGTCTATCTATCTCGCTCTAACATAGGGTAAACCCGCCTTAACCCGGCCCCATCGTTTTAAGTCATAGTTCGAACTCCCGTATGTCAAAATCCATACATTTTCGCCTTGCTTAGCTCGAGCTAAGATTAAAAAAATCGTCTCTGAATCTCGGCCTAAGAGTCTACCCATCAAACTGAACAATTTTTACCATGGGAGCAAACCGATCGGAGCAACAACAAAAATCTGCTGCATATAGCATAAGCATATGCTCACGACTATATTCCCCGAGGGGGTAGTCAGAGATATTCTAAAACATCAGAACATCCACATTTCACCAGTAGTACCGAAACTCTGTCCAGTGTGACGGGGGGTGAGCCCGTCGCCACATAATGGACAGTGGGTACAATACATGCCTCGAAATTGAAGCATGCAGGTTTCCTCACGATGTTTTCCTTCACCGAAAAGCCAATGGTGTTATAAATCGTACATAAATTCAGAAAAACTCATTGGTACGAGTCGGCCTGGACGGGGATCGAACCATCGCCTCCTGCACGGCAGGCAAGGTTACTCGCCACTGGACCACCACGGCTCTGTTCAATCTGCTGTGCCGTACTAAACTGCGTCTTACGTACTTGACTCAAATGTATGCAACAGCTCCGATCGGTTTGCTCCTATAGTAAAAATTGTTCAGTTTGATGGGTAGACTCTTAGGCCGAGATTCAGAGACGGGGAGATGGGTAGGCTCTTAGTTCATATCAATTTCACTCTGTATACTGAAAGTTGTTCAGTTTGATGGTCTGAAATCTAAACCAGCCCTTTAAATATTACTAGACTGTTTTGTTACACCCTATATACCAGACACAATACATAAATAATCATAAATTCATAAATTTCTTATTATTATTGTATGTCTTACGGTATTTCACGGGCCGTAGCCCGGACCTTTGGAAGGCTTGTTATTATTATTATAAACAATTGTTATCGGGCACAGACGTTCCGCTGGGGTCTTACTAGTTAAACTAAAATAGTTATTACACTAACAAGTTGTACGTATTCTTATAACAAAGGAAATAGGCAGTTAAATAAAATATGTCAGTCAGGCCAAAGACCTTTTCTTTTGTTGTAAGCAACTTAAGCAAATCACGATGATAATACTATTAAAGGTGACAATGAAATTTACATTGTTTGTAGTAGCTATATAGTATACAACGTGTTAATGAATAAACGCAAAACTAGTTTGTTTAGAATCGAGAGCAGAATCGATCGATTGATCGACGATTATCATATTTACAACATAGGTAATTTTTGTCAAAATATTAAATAATTTGTTTGTAGGGGTAGGCAGAAACTATAGATCTCCACTTTGTGCGGTTCTGACACACCTCTTTTGTGTCCTCTAAGTCCATACATCTTGTCATACATTCCCTTCGATTTCGGCTACTTTGTTTGTAAAATTAAAAATTTACTGAACTCGATGTCAACCCAAGAATGTCCTAAAATGTATCCATGAGCACGTTAGCGCTTTCATTAATCTCTGAAATTATAACAAATCATTTTTGCCTGAAAACTTAAAATGTGAATAGCTTTAAATTTTAACTATCAAACTAATGGAATTATTGTATCAATCTAATTATTTTGTTATAAATCAGTTGGGGTGTATGAGATTTTGCGCTTATTCATTAACACGTTGTATATGTATAAATATTTCCTATTCATTATCAGAATCCCGTATACTTACATAATATATTTCGCAACATGCTGACGGTTTTAAGGAGGTGATCAGATCATCAAACCTAACAACTTATTCTATGGGAGGAAACAAGAAATCGCAAAAAAAAAAAATTCTGTTCCATACTAAATACTGCAATGCCTGCCTACTTGTCTCAAAATAGCTAGGTACATAATTGATATCAATGGCATCCTTTTAAATTTAAATGTTGAAATATTAAGCTTAAAAGTGTATTTTTTTCGAAATTTCGATGTTGGTCTGATTGAGATTCTCATACTTTTTCTGAATTTATAACCTAAGGGTGAAACTCGGGTGAAATAGCTTGATTCTGTCAAGCGAGATAAATTGAGCAGAGCAATTCGATTGGTAGATTTTACACATCTCCGCTTCGCTCGCTTCAGTGGACCTTAGGGTGTGAAAATGTCGGTGAAAGTTTGTACCTACGGGAATTTGGGAAAATGGTACGACATGACTAGAGATAGGATATTCGGATGCATATTTACCTAAACTTCATTTTTTTGCTATAAAATTATGGAAGCGGCTTCTTAAAATGATCTTTTTTAAATGTTTTTCGGGATGCTAGGAAATCCGGGAATGCATAACTAATCGGAAGCATAGTACGGAAACAACTTCTTAAAACTATTTAATTTAAATAATACAAAATATTTTTTTCGGTTAAATAAATCACGGGATATCAGGAAGTCCGGGAATGCATAACTAATCGGATGCATAGTATAGAAGTGACTTCTTAAAAAGTGCACTCCATAATAGCCAACACCTCAACTTTAGGTAAACATGCCTCCGATTATCCGATCTCTAGACATGACCATAAATTGGGTAGAGTTAACTGTAACGAAGGGGGAACATTAAGAGAAAAATCTAAATGAAAGGTCGAAGGTCAATGGTTTTTACATGCTTTTATTTTCATAATATTTGGCTTTTATTTCTTGCCTTGTTATAACTTTAATTTTTTGTACGTTTGGGTAGACTCTAGGAAGTGAATTTTGACCCACTTCTTGATGTGTAGGGTGTTTTTAGCATGTCTGCAAGGATTTATGAATTTTGTAGTATTGCATCACTACTAAAAAGAAAAAAATAGTTACCTACTACTTTATTTTCTCCCATTTTTTCAATAATCCGATGAGACTGGTTCCACCCACCATCGATAATTTTCTCCCCAAGTCTCTCCAACATATTTCTTTCATTATTTTTTAAAGGGCCGTTCATTTCAAAGTGCACTTTCCATAATCCGACGAGACTGTTTCCACTTACCCTTGATAATTTTCTCCCCAAGTCCCCCCAACATTTTTTTTATAGTTTCTTAAAGGGCCGTTCATTTCAAAGTGCACTACGAAACTACGATGACAATAATCCAGCTGTGCATTGCCGTCGCATTACGCGGTGAATAAGTATTATAATTAAATCACTGCATTAATTTGTTTCACGACTCGTAATAGTAATGGATGGATGGCTCAATGTTGTGGCGAGCTCGGTGCTGGCATCACGTCGTTCAGGTATTGCGATTCATAATTTTTCGGTGTAATTGCGCAAGTGTGTCTACAGCTTTATTGGGGGTGAAAACGTGGAATTAGTTTGCACAGAGTGGTGCTCTATAAAGGATTACTGTGATAATTATAATCTGTTACGTGTTAAATCAAAACCAATTTACGCAAATTTTTAAACTGTGTGTAGAAGTTAGGTAAATAAACATTAGGGACAGTCGTCATCAGATATATTGTAGCAAACAAGTCGGTGAAATATATCTGAGCAGTGCTAATTTTCAATAATTTTTTTACACATAACCAATCAAAAATATCGGAACGCCTAGAACATAAAATATATCTACGCAGTCAGGGTGATCATAAATATCTGAGCAGTTTAGGAAAAAAGACCTTAATCCGTTGTTATACATTTCAATTTTATAAAATATTGTAAAGAAATTATGGAAAATAAACTGTTCAGATATTTAAGACAAAATACATGTTTAGATATAATTGATAACATTTACTGTAAAGAATTTATTAAAAAATTAGCACTGCTCAGAAATATGTGAACACCTTGTACTACGTTATATCTGACGGCGACTGTACCTTCGGACTATAATTATAATATGGGAGTTGACTACACAAAATATATTTTAGATTTAACTGCTCTAAATAAACCGTTTGAAAAAACGCTATACTCACATTTTCAGTAATGCTGTTGCTTGAATACTATTTTTAATAACTGGATAAACTATAAAAAGTATCAAAACGACGACGAAAAACAATGACGTCACTTTTCAATTTTGAGTACAATATTTCATACAAAGCGTTTCGACGTTTGATAAAGAGTTGTTAATTTGACTAGTTGGAAACTCGCGGATTCCAAGGGTTTTACAGTCAACATCAAAAGTCGAAAGTAACTTTCAAAATTATTATCCGAAGTTAACTTAATTCTACTAATTTCATTATTAGTTAAGTTAAAGTTTATTTAATGCTAATTAACGTAACACTGTTACGTATGGGTATTGAACTAAGGTGATGAACGTGACAGTATAGAAATAAACCGGCCAAGTGCGTGTCGGGCCACGCGCAGGGTAGGGTTCCGTAGTTGCCCTTCACCATATACGGACTTAGAATGGGGCTTTTTGTTTTATACTATGGTTTAACGGCTAATAAAGAGTAAAAAGTACATTTTACAATTTGGTCGACTATTACTCGGTAACTAAAAATAAAATTTTTCAAAATTTTGTTCTACCACTTTCTAGGCGTGATAAATATGTATATTACCCACGTCAAATTACAGATTTCTTGTACTAAGCGTCTCTGAGCTAAGCCGCGGACAGACGGACGGACATGGCGAAACTATAAGGTTTCCTTGTTGATTTCGGAACCCTAAAATAACCTCGAAATTGAAATATTTAATAATTTTTTTTTGGTTACTGCCTGTTATAACAATATCAAAATGGCAATCGTTAACCTTTTTCGGGGCTACAGTAAAATTATTCCACAGGTAATCTTTATCAATACTTCAATTTCTTTACAGATCAAACGGTTTAGACAATTTTAAGAGTAGGCCGCGGTTTCGAATCCCGGCTGATAACTGAATTTCTCAATTACCTATTTTCAGTAAAATAATGCACTGTCACGAAGCAGCCAAGGGCAACAAAAGTGACTTTCTAGAGTTTCAATCGTCTTTCAGGTCACTTTGAATTATAATATATTATCAACACTCGAAAGTGACTTTAGAGTCTTTTCGAAACTCTAAACTAACTACAAAATTTTAAGGCTATTTTGCATTACAGAAACAGATTTGAAACACTTCCTCTCACTTATTCTTAGAACAGCTTTAGTAGCATCCAAGATATGTCGGATAGTATATGTATCCAATAAATTAATTACATTTTGGTTATCAGAATTAGACAGAAAGCTAAATAGGAATCGGAAAATCTCGTCGTCCTTATTTGGAACGAAGTATAGTTGAAAATAAAAGTCCCACACACAGTTTTTGCGTTAATTAATAAAAAGAAATAATTTCAAAAGGTTTACCTGATCTTAGACGTCTCGAATATTTTTTTTTTTATGTTGAATACACACGTAGTTTGAAAGAGTTCTCATGACCTATTTTGACTTCAGCGTCTTCAGGGTCCCTGCACAGGATATTAATTTTTGTGTGAATGGGGGTCTTGAAGACTTGCGCCTGTGCCACTGCCACAGGTCCGGCACTTCAAACAACGTTTTGGATTTGACACTTTGACTAATTATTATAAGGACTAGCCTTGCAGTAGCATTTCCCCTCTGCCACGGTATAAGAACAATTGATCTTGTGCATTTACATTCAGGTGTACACGACAATTTTTAAATAAGTTATATAATGTTTTTCCGATCATCATCATCATCATATCGTATGGCATTTTTTGTCTTCCTGCTTAGATCCGAAGAGGTTTGCCAGTCTTACGCTGCCGGGGTTAACCTATGGAGTTCTTCAATTCCACCGGGGAAAGGGCGCAGAGTGCACTCATTTACCACATGGGTGAGGGTTTGGTCAGATTCCCCGCAGTCGCACATCGGTGACTCCCTCAGGTACCAATTGTAGAGGTGGGAGTTGGTCCTTCCGTGGATAGTTCTGAACCGGTTCAGCTTTGCCCAGATCTTCCGTTCCTTTCCAAAACTAGCCGGTTTGACAGTCGGGTCTCGCACGAGGTTTGCATGCAGATGGTCAAAAAGGCCCCCATCTGACCGCCATGCACTATTACTGGGAGTGAATTCGGTCGTCGATCCAGATAGATGATCTAGACGGGAGACGGTAAGCCGAAATTGACTCCAGCATTTTCCTTATGGGCATTGCATGATTTGGTTGGAAGCACTTTTTCCATTCTTTGGCAGCTGATTTATTCCTGCTTAGCTCCGGTGGAGGGATGTGCGAGAGAACAGGAAGCCATGGCAGTGGGGTTGATTTCCGATCATCATATAAGCAGAATCTCTAAGAACTGTCACAAAATACTATGCCAATTTGACACTGGTCGAATCGAATCGGGTAGTTACAATAAGACTCTTTCTAATGGAATAGGTGCCCGGATGTCGATACGGTCAAAGGTGGGGTCGGAATTTCGGATGCAGTGGCTACAACTGTCAGTCACACGATGAGACAATCAGAGATGTTGACAATGCCTGTAGGAATTAGTAACCTCGTAATAAGAAATCTATTTGGGTTGGTGTGTTCATCATCATCATCATTCGAAGCCGGACACCATACGGAAACGGGCACGCACGGAACGTAGTTTACTAGGCTAACCTACCTCAATTTAATTTGAAATTGTAATTACCGAAATAGACTTTGAATGCCTTGAAGAGTCAGATTTCTATACTTAGGTACCACCAATTACTTAAATTAACATATAAAGTGCATGCAGTTAATGAATTATCAATTTGGCCCGAGACAAGGGCGCAACATACCGTTTATTTGTTTTTTTCTTCTTATCTAGATAGTATTTATTTTCTCTCTAAGCACAGAATAGGTAATAGTATATAGTTCTACGTACAGAACGGCCACTCCCCGTCCCCCTCTGACTTCAGATCCCCCACCTCACCTCACACTTTCTGGGAAACTTGAGGGAAGCCGAGCAAGGGAATGCAATCAGGCGCGCGCACCCGTAGTATTTGACTAAGTACATAAAATTGAGTCTTTTCAAAATTAGAATTTAGCGTTGAAAAATAACGCTAAATTCTAATTTTCAGTAATCCTTTAGCTCAAATACTATTTTTAATAACAGAACGAACCAAAAATAACCAGAAATGTAGATGATGTTCATACGATGCGTGATAAGTCAACCCTACACATATGTCAAAGACAATTTGCACGAAGTGCGCATGTGCGAACGCCATCCGGTCAAATCCAAAACGTTGTTTGAAATGCCGGACCTGTGGTCTTTGGGTCTATAATATGGAATTTTTTATGTTTAAAAACTTCTGGTCTGGACCAATATTGACTTCATTTGTGAATGTTTTAGTCATTGTTATGTTGAAGTCACAAGTCGATATTCGGAGACGTTTTTTGAATCCGAACTCCCAGTAGGTATGTCAAAATCCATACATTTTCGACCTTTTTTGGATTATGAGCTAAAGCTCAAAAGATGTATAAATCTTGGCCTAAAGTCGAAAAAAAGCAAGCTGATTGACCACTACACTAAAATAAAAGACATCATCCGCGTTTCATACATTTTTGGTCGAAATGTGAAGGTGTCGGCCAACAAAAACGAATGCTTTGTTCTGTTAGAACTCGTCATTTAAAGCATTTATAATTATTATCCAACTTAAAATGCTGACAGTTTTTTAAGAGAATGATCAGAACATCAAACTGAACAACTTTCTCTATGGGACCAATATCGAAATCGCGAAAATAAAACAGCTGTCCCATAGAATTGGATCGCGTAAGATTTCAGTTCAGTATGGAACAGCAGATTTTTTTTCGCGATTTCGACATTGGTCCCATATAGAAAGTTGTTCAGTTTGATGGTCTGATCATCCCCTTAAAAAGTGTCAGCATATTAAGAAGGACCATGTACGACGAAAGCTGTTGCTGGAATGGATGATATTTTTTTAGCGAGACCTAGCTATAATAACGGTTTTAACTATTTATAACCAGATTTTGGTTAGGTTTTACATGTACAGGGTGTCTGGTGGCAGAATTAGGATCTTAAATTTAAATAAAAATTAACTATAAGAGATAAACATTTATTTTAGTAATTATTATAAAGAAGAGTAGTGCGGATTTAAAAATTATTTCAATCAAAGTTTTCAAAGTCAATATAATTTATTCAATATAGGAGCTTGCAGCACACGTATCAAACGTCAAATCTTTTTAAAGCTACCACCGCGTCGGAACGTGTTGTCGCTGTAGAGAAGATGCGGCCAGAAACTCTACAACATAACACGACTTAATAACTATTACAATATAAATCACGACGGACACATTCTTGAAACCTGGCTTAGTCGATGAATTAGTGATGTTAGAATAGCATTAACCTCACGAACGATATTTTCTTTTAGAACTTAGATGGTCACTGCTTACTAGGGTCTGTGGGGGCACCTCAAACGTAAAGTTTATGAAGTTTATGAAGACCCTGTAGTTAGGTCGCTATAATTCAGTTAACAAATTTTTTTTTCATTTTAAACGTGTGTCTGTGTAAACGTAGTAAATAAAAAGTTCAACGACCTGTGCTAGTTTACACTAAGTAACTATACATATTCATGAATGATTCGAACATTGTTGTAGTGGTATGTAAATACATGGAAGGTCAATGTTCAATTAAACTAAACGGATGAACAGTGTACCCTGCCCCCGATTGCGCTATGTTAAAACATCGAAGTTCTATTCTTATCCAATTTCATTTCTAACCACATTGCAATCCAATTGCTATTTAACTGTGCTGAATTCGCGCTAAACTCTGTGTAACTGACAGCCGACATCAGAGCGATATGTCAAAACGGCTCTAACGGCGCGGCTGTCAAGAGCAGTACCATGATTAGCGTAATACCAAAAATGTGTCAAAAGTTATGGTTCGTACGTAGTCCAATCACAGTTCAATCACCGAATATTTACCGCGATTGCAGCCCGTGCTCGAAAGTTGTACCCAAGGGTTTTACTGGAGTGCAACTTTCTAATTTCATATTTAAAAAATGCTTTTATTTTAAATCTATTATACAGAATGAAATTGATATCTAGCATCCTTGCTCCTGCAATGCCGAGTAGGCATTAGTATGGAACAGCAGTTTTATTTGAGCCGATCGGTTTGCTCCCACAGTAAAAGTTGTTCAGATTGAGGGTAGACTTTTAGTTTAAAAGGATGCTAATGATATCAATTTCACCATGTATGTTTTAGAGTGGTGGCCAAGAGAGGGACGGAGGTCAGTAGGCACCAGCACGTTGGTCTGATGACATTGTGAGGGTGACGGGTTCGCATTGGATCAGATTAGCACAGGACCGTGATGAATGGCGCAATAAAAGGGAAGCCTATCCAGCCCAGCAGTGGGTTGATGTGGGCTGATTTGATTGATTGATATTTTATCTAGTAGGACCACGAGAAAACGCCGTGATAGATAGAGGTCGCCGTGAATGGTCGTAGCGAAAAATGTTACGTTAGGAATATTCCGAGGCATCCGTTCGCGTTGAACTCAAAGCATGGCGGCGCGCCGGTAGCCGTGGTGCGAATTCCTCAAGCGGTGAAACATGAAAATACTCCTTGGCGGTCGCTAATGTTCAACCTTCTTCGTACGTTTTCATCGTCATCTTTGGTTTGTCCCTTTCTAATCCAACGACGAAAATTTATAAAAAAAGAGTTTTATTCAATGTTTTTTCTGATAGAAAGTAAAGGGACAAACCTAAAATGTGAAACATCGACGTATGAAGGTCGAACATTACCGACTGCCATAGCTAATTTTCGTTTTTCCATGCTTGTAAGGAGGATTGGTATCCTTTATCATTCTAAGTCCATGGATAGAGGAATTCTGCCGGTAGGAATACCTTTTAATTTTAAAGAAATGTATTCTCACGATACTAAAAATAAACCAAGTTTAAGATTTTTGATGCAAGTCATACCTACGCAATCAATTAAAGTTACCCAGTGGTATTTCAGGGTCATGCAATAGATAGAACTAAAAAGTTCACGTAGGTATCCTACCGGTAGGAATACTTAAAAAAAACATTCAACCTTATCGGAGAAGTACACCACCTAATTGTTGTTCGAAAATGGCATTAATGTAAATTAAAATCTGTAATTTCTGTTATTTTCGTATACGAATTAGGTAGGTAGTACAATAAAACTGGTCAAGTGCGAGTCGCGCTACTCGCGCACCAAGGGTTCCGTACGACACCACCACACAACATAACAACAAAATTTTTTTTTGTCCTGGGCCTTTACCACAAGACCGACTTACACTTCACCGGCTTTTATTATTTGTTGTTATACTGTAGAGTTCGCTCTATAATAACACCAAGTTTGACGCTTGTATGTATTACGATACGATTGTATTATTTACGATAGAGCGAGAAGAAAAAACGTTGATAAAAACTATCTTTTTGTCATTTTTATTATTTCTTAACAAATCCGCCGTAATAACGCATATTCTGTGACAACTGTCTAGCTATTACGGTTCAAAAGTTACAGCCCTAAATAGGTAGGCCGGAGGGCCGGACGGACAACGGAGGCTTAGTAATAGGGTCCCGTTTTCACCCTTTGGGTACGTACGTACGGTACCCTAAAAATGGATCTCTTTTCGGATTTAATGATAAGATGAATTTTTTAACTGTTTATAATTTAATTATTATGGCACTTGCCAAGTAACATAATAACGCCGTGTTTTCGGCTTAAAATGGACCTTTATTCCGGTTGTGGTCAGACATATTTTGGTTTATCCATGCAAAAATAGAAACTTAGAGCGAGCTCGGCTTTTCTCCTCAATACGAATCGGTTAGAGCCAGAACTTTTACGTACGAAACATGAGCAAAGTAACCGAAGTAAAAGCTATGGATGGAGCGAAGCAAGCTCGAAATTTTGAGCACCACGTCTTAGCTGTGATCAGAACTCTTTAGGATTATGCGTAGACACAGTAACTAAAACAGAAACATAGAGCGAGTGAAGCGAGCTCGACTTTTCTCTACGAATTGGTTATAGATGGAGCTCAGTCAATCGATATTTTTCCCGAATTTGCCGCCCCTAGTAAAGTGCCGCCCAGGGCATTTGCCGCCGCCCTCGCTACGTTACTTCATGGCATCCAATTCCAACCCAACCTCTGATCGTAGTTTCACATTTCATTGACGGTGACTTAGTACTTTAACTAGAGGAATAACCATAACTCTTCTTTTTTTACAGGTGCAGAATCGTGACTGAACGATGGGGACATTAATAAAGAATATAACTCATTATTACCATTACGTCAACGATGACCTCGCCGGTAAGACCATTTTACTATCTCCAAATCTCAATTATACCTACTTTTGGATGCTATATTCTATTCGCCACCATAACAGTATATCCCTTTCAGCCCGTAACCACATAAGCCAATCCCTCCCTCCCGGTGCTGCTCCTATGTCATCCAGGTCTTATACTGACGCTTTTCCCGATGTCGTCAACTAACAGGCTTATACGCACCTTTAGAGGTTTTTGCCATACTTATTACTGGAACAAAAATAAATCAGTTTCAATCTAAGAGGAAGGATCTCCATAGAGTCCGCATAAATTTACGATTGTAGTTGGTTTCTTTTGTCTTATGACATACCTTTAATAGTAGAAGGAGATGGAACTATAGATATTTGTTTATGCGGCTGTCCACTTTTTTTTGAGCTAGTGTGTGTGAAAAGTGACCGTAAACATAAGGCCATATGTCACTCGGTGCCTTTTGTCCATACTACTTGACACCACACAATCAAACCTAAACGTCAAAAAAGTGGACACTTTACAATTGGTATGGCTCACTCTAGTCTTAAAGAGAGATCCTTCCTCTTAGGTTTCAATACAATTTTAGGTTTCTCTTTTGTTTTAGTAATGTTATATTTTTGGTGCTTTTCCGGTAGGGTCTTCAACTCTGCCAGATCTCTGGAATTGGCTCTCTAATAGCCTTGCTTTTCTTATTGCTGTCTCCTGTTTGCAAGGGAAGTCGGATATTAGTTTTTCCTACTCCTCCTATCGTCTTTGATTAAGTTCATTAATTACGGGTTCCAAGACAGATTAGAGTCATCCCCCGGGCTCGCTGGACTTCTGTCTAGTGTTGTGAATGGTCGCAGCTGATCATCCTGGTTTACAGGAGTTACAGCGGTGGGAATGTGGGGTGTGATTAAAAATAACTTACCGGCTTTCTGGACGACCCATTCCTCCTTTACCTAATCTCGGCCACCGCATGGCCACCGCACTTTTAAGGCTGTACTCCACCTGCCATCACTTCGCCCAGCTAAATCCTTTTTACATCTCCTTGACATCGGTATTTCATGAAACGCCGATTGTTAAATATTGATGAGTTACTTGTTGCATTATGCGCCTAAGGTCATAGGTTTCACGTTCCGTTCCTCGCACTTCAAATGTAACATTATTGCGAGTTATGTGCAACAATCTAGTCCTCATTTTTCCAAGGTATTCTTAAATTGACCGATACATTATTTAATAATTAAAAAAGTAGTTAAATGAAGATGATTGTCAAGATGCGTATTATAAAAGTAAGAAGGTAATTATAAAAAAATTGCTAATTCGAATAGCCATTTTTTAGTAGAAAAATTTCAAAATTATTATGGAGATTATGCGTCAATCGATCACGATTCAAACATAGCACTTCTGGTATAATAAATATCCCTACCGATCTTGCCTCCATACCATTACCATAGATGATTTTGTTGTTTTTTTTACTTTCAAAATTTTCAGGGGTGATTCAGACCATCAAACTGAACTTTTATTATCGGAGCAATGTTCCTTTCCATGCTAAATTGCAATTGCCTAGGACTCAAATGTATAAAACCGCAGATTTTTAGGGTCCCGTACTCAACAAGGAACCCTTATAGTTTCGCCATGTCCCGTCTGAAACACCTCTGAAATTTTGGGAAATGTTTACAAAATCACCTAGTACGTGGTTTTGTGGATAAAGAATATTGTTTTTATTTATTTTCAGATCCCCGTTCAAACCGGTTCTGGCTGGTGTCGAACCCCCTTCCCATCATGGTCATATTGTACGTCTACCATAGATTCGTCCGCGTGTGGGGCCCCGCCTTTATGGCGAACAGACAACCCTACCAGATTAAGAACCTAATCATACTTTATAATGTAGTACAGATATTTTTATCTGGATTTTTAGCTATGCAGGTTAGTCAAGTGCTTGTTTTACTTCGTCACCAATTAATGAGTTCCAATTATGTAGTAAAAAGCGGATTGCTGGATTGTAAGTGGATGGAACCATTATCAATCAATTAATATAGATATTTTAGCAGTTTGCATTTTATGATTTAATTTATAGTGAGGGTTTTCTCACGATGTTTTCCTTCACCTATTGATAGCAGTCGGTATGAGTTCTTATACTTAAAAACCTGTCAAGTGCGAGTGTCGTAAAAATGGTAACACACACAAGAATCAAAATTTATGATACGGTGTACAATAAAAACCGGCCAAGTGTGTGCTTGCTAAGGATTCCGGAGAAAACAATATTTTTTGGTAAATATTGTATGAACAATACAGTACGGATTCCTCCGTGCACGAGTCCCACTCGCACTTGTTTTAAGAGCAAAACTCAGGAGCGTTGCGAGGGGTGCTGGGGGGGCAAATTCCCCGGGCGACACTTTGCTAGGGGCGGCAAATTCGGGAAAAAGCTCTGTCTATAACTAATTTGTAGAGCAGAGAAAACTCGAGTTCGCTTCGCTCGTTCTGTTTCTGTTTTAATTACTGTACGTACACATACTCCTAAAAAGTTCTGACCACAGCTAAGACGTGCTAAAAATTACGAGCTTGCTTCCCTCGATCCATAGCTTTTACTTAGGTTACTTTGCACATGTTTTTTACGTAAAAAGCTCTGTAGGCATACCATGAGTTTACACTGCAGTATACTACTGTAAAACTGCTGTAGTAAAATACAGTTTTTGTATTGAGATTCGTACAGCGCTCCTAGTGGTTACGTTGAGAACTAATTCGGTCATACAAAATTGGCGCCGCAACTACAGTAGTAACGTACAACGTACAGTGAAAACTCATGGTAGGCTTACTCCAACTCCAACTGTATTTAGGAGAATACGAATGTATTTAGGAAAAGCTGCGCGGTAATCGGTTATCGTGGTATGGACATGTGATGAGAAGAGATGAGTGGCATATTACAAGACAAATGTTAAATCTGAATGTGGATGGCTGCTTGAAGAGAGGACGACCAAAGAAAAGATGGATGGATTGTGTGAAAGATGACATGTGTAAAAAGGTGTGTGCGCTGAAATGACGGCTAAAAGAGATGAATGGAGGAAGACGACATATTGCGCCGACCCCAAATAATGGGATAAGGGCAGGAAGAAGAAGAAGAATGTATTTAGGAGAAAAGTCGAGCTCGCTTCGCTCTTTCTAAGTTTCTATTTTGCATGGATAAACCAAAAGATGTCTAACCATAACCCGAATAATTGTGCTAGAAAATTCCGTTATTATTTGCGTAGGTCTTCTTATAAAGATAGGGAAGCGGCGAAATCGGTCTGCGCCCCGGGCGACAGAAACACGCTACGCCACTGTACAAAGTATTCGTTTACTTCCTTAGAATAAGACTAAATGAAAAAAAAAAAAAAAGATTTTATTTCGATTTCTAATATTTATTTGCTTAACATTACAGTACGTATGATAATTTTATTTCTTTTATAAATTCAGTGTTGTTAATTGCAGTGTCTCACAAAGCTGTACCTGCCAGGATACTATAGTATTTGGTGCCAAAGGTTACTGCACGACGAAACGCCGCTCGAGTTGCTCGTCGTCGACCGAGTGTGGCTCTACTATGTCATCAAGATCATTGATCTGCTAGACACAGTAAATATACTTACATCATTATATTCCTATCTGCTATCGCAGTGGCGAGTAACCTTGCCTGCCGTGCAGGAGGCGATGATTCGATCCCCGACTCGTACCAATGAGTTTTTCGGAATTTATGTACGATTTGTAACACCACTGGCTTTTCGGTGAAGGAAAACATCATGAGGAAACCTGCATGCTTCAATTTCGGGGCATGTATGTCCACTGTCCATTTAAAGTGGCGACGGGCTTACTCGTCGTCACACTGGACAGAGATTCGGTACTAATAGTGAAACTCTGACTACCTCGGGGAATATAGTCGTGAGCATTTGCTTATGCTTATGCTGCTATCTTATCTTATTGTGGGGGCTGGCAAGCCAAAGATCTTTGGAGAACAAGGACTAGGACTGTTCTAAACGAGACGAGACATGGTATTGTTTTAAAATCCCACAAACCACTCGAAGTTGGAATGCCTTGCAAGTGATAGGGATAGGTGACCGTTTTGGCAGAAGAACGTAGACTACGCACGATGAAGTTTGGTTCGAATCTCTGGTCGTAAAGCGAGCCAAAAGACATAGGAATGAACAAGCTCGTGCTATAAAGAGAGGTTAGAAAGGCAAAGTAGAGCTTTTGCTTCGGAGACGGCTGTGACGGCTGTCGCCACTTGTCTTCCCGCTCACGCCGCTCTAACTACTCATGCCCTCTCGCTCGCACCACGCCGCGCACCGTTGCTCATTTCCTTGGCGCGCCTGCCCCGCCCACAACGCCTTTCTAATCTCTCTTTTTATGTTCTGTGGGTGAACCAAATATTGTGAAAAAACTAAATGATGCCTATGGAATTTTCTAGAGGGGCAATGAGATTTCTAATTTGATGGTGGTGTTGCAGTTGTCAATTGTAGCGTCTAAGGGTATATTACTGTTGGCGAGCTCCATACAAACGAAGTCTGGTTATATTTTCAATACTAACCAATTAAAGTCAGTGAAATTTTTCAGGAACCATCTTGGAAGTAATCTCTATGCTTGTATTTTGTTAAAATGTATAGTTTTAAAGTTACAGTGCCTCAAAGATTTCCATACAAATCTTAAATTAATATATACAATAGCATTGAAACTGTATATTTTAACGAAAATTGGACAAGATACAAGCATAGAGATTTGTTTCTAGATTGTTTCTGCAAAATTTCATTGACTTTAATTGGTTAGTATTGGAAATATCGCCAGACTTCGTTTGTATGCAGTGCGCATTTACGCATTCGAAATAAACTTCTCTTAATAGTATCTTGTTTTATTTTGCAGGTATTCTTCGTATTGAGGAAGAAGTTTTCTCATGTCTCGTTCCTACATGTGTACCATCACATGGGCATGTGTTTGCTCGGGTTCATTGGCACCAAGTATATCCCAGGTATAGTAAAACTATTAAATATCTTAAAGTCAAAATTATACTTAAAATAAATCATAATTTCGGTCGGTAATTTTCGGTCGGTAGAGCCGTGGTGTTCCAGTGGCGAGTAACCTTGCCTGCCGTGCAGGAGGCGATGGTTCGATCCCAGTCCAGGCAGACTCGTGCCAATGAGTTTTTCGGAATTTATGTACGATTTGTAACACCACTGGCTTGAAGAAACGTGAGGAAACCTGCATGCTATAATTTCGAGGCATGTATTGTACTTACTGCCCATTACAAGTGGCGACGGGCTCACTCCCCGTCACACTGGAGCTAGGAGAATCGGGGAATATAGTCGTGAGCATATGCATGCATGGTTCCTAATATGCTAACGTTTTTTTTTCGCAATTCGGTATGTCAAGTTATTTTTTGGAGGGCTGAATCGTAAACCATTTCGAGATAATTGTCTCATAATAATATTTTCTAAGTCAGAGATTTTAAAATGAAAGGATTATATTTTTAATAAAATAACGTCGTTTTTCAGTACGTCCAGTGACGTCACTGGAAAACCTGTGAACTCCTTGGTAATCTTAAAATCAACTTAAATTAACTGGCCATTAAGAAAAAAAAATACATTCATATACTCAGAATTTAACATTTGATGTTACCGTTTCTGTTTCCAGCATAGAGTCAGAAAGAGAACGCAGGAAAGTTTTTATTTTTTTAATAAAGCAGTAGGTAGTTTTTCTCCATGGGGTTCGAATTATTTTCTCTCCACCATTTTTGCATTTAGAGATTACCTAAAGATCAAAGTAATTTAAAAATTAAATTTATATTAATAAACTCGATGAATCGCAATAAAAATTAAATTGGTTTCTTAAAATTATGTCTTCTATCCGTTAAAAAATTAAATAAAGACCAAAAAAAACTTCTGACATACCGAATTTCTAAGACTCCTGTATAAAGGATCAATTCTATTCATATTTCTATATTGCTTAAAAAAACGTCAGCATAGAAGGACGATACACAGGGTCGCTACGCTGACAAAACACCCTTGTAATATTCAGAGGGGTGGTTTAGACTTTAGACCATCAAATTGAACAACTTTTCTCTATGAGATCAACATCGAAAACACAAATAAAAAATGCAGGTATTCCATACAAGAACTGTAAACCTACTCTTCCCCAATGTATATGGGACGACGACGCCATATTTTTTTTCGCGATATCGATGTTTGTCCCACAGTGAAAGTTGTTCACTAAAGGTCTGAAGCACCTCCTAAAGTATGTAACGCATTTTGCGGCCTTAAAACGTTTTAGCCAGATTTCTGACCACCCCGAAGGGGAATAAGGTCGTGAGTTTGTGTAAGTATGTTGTGTATGCATAAACTTGCGTACAAAATATAAGAATCCAATATTAACCTCGTCAATCATCGTTTGCGCAGAGTCCTCCGACGAAACCCGAAGTCATTTAGTAATCAAAGGGTGCAAAGTCGCTGAGAAAGTAATGAAAGCGCTAACATGCTCATGGATACATTTTAAGAATCTTGTTTTGGTAGTAAGTAGGGTGAGAGTGCCCGAGCGGTGGGTTAAGATCGAAATCAGTAAATTTTAAATTTTACAAACGAATTATTTAATATTTTGAAAAAAATTACCTATGTTGAAACCATGATAATTCGATTCTGCTCTCGATTCTAAACAAACTAACTACTTTGAAGTTTTGCGTTAATTCATTATGAACACGTTGTATAATTTCGCGCACTATTAAAATTTGTCAACTGCTCATAGGTAAATCGGTCAGACTTATAAACCTGGCTTGGTAGCATGCTACACGTGATACGGCTGTATCACGTCTTTTATCTCGTTCGTTCGCGCGCAAATAGAAAGAGAGCGAAGGTGTGATAGCGTTGTATCACGGTACTACCTATGCTGGTATACTAATATTTGTACCGCTAAGACTAAGCCTGAGATTCAGAGATGATTTTTTAGTATGTAGTTCGAAATCCCATATGTCAAAATCCATGTACATTTTCGCCACGCTTAGCTCGAGCTAAGGCCGAGATTCAGAGACGATTTTTTAGTAATATGTAGTTCGAAATCCCATATGTCAAAATCCATGTACATTTTCGCCACGCTTAGCTCGAGCTAAGACCGATATTCAGAGACGATTTTTTTGGTCTTAGCTCGAGCTAAGCGTGGCGAAAATGTATGGATTTTGACATACGAGAGTCCGAACTATGACTTACAAATCGTCTCTGAATCTCGGCCTAGGTTTCGCAGGAGAGTTTTCCGCAAAGTCACCTTATTCATCATCATCATAGCATAATGCATACTAAATAAGTACAATAATAAAACATAACAACTTCACGCTAGACTTGACTGGCCAGTATGTTAATATTTACCTACTAGGAATCTTATTGAAGCACTTACTTATTTTGTGATTCATAATTAGATGGCAAAGTGCGTGTGAACTTGCGTAGTTACTTAGTTGCAAACACAACGTTATAAAAATACTAATTATGCCGTATATGCAAGTAAATAACATTATTGAACATAATAGATGCATAAACATTTATATAACACATATTTTACAATTTTACATACCTACAAGACACGATTAGAACATTTAAAAAACAGGCCAAGTGCGAGTCGGACCCATACAATATTTACAAAAAGAAAAATCGTTTTCTCCAGGCAGGACCATTAGCGCGAGCCCGACACGAACTTGGCCGGTTTTATCTTAGACTGCACTATAATCACACCAAGTTTCACGCTTGTATGCGTTTCTTATATGTGGCACCCTTAATTTTTTACTTTTGGGGTTCCGTACCCAAAGGGTAAAAACGGGACCCTATTACTAAGCCTACGTAACTGGCTTTTCAAGCAGACATACCTCGGATGCCACCAATTCAGCTACAATAGATCTGTCCAGGTCGCGGTAGCTATTGGTCACTGACCAAGCCCTTACAACCAAATAAAAAAAGTTGTCCGTCCGTCCATCCGTCCGTCCTACCTATTTAGGGCTGTAACTTTTCAACCGTAATAGCCAGACATTTTAAATTTTCACAGAATGTGCGTTATTATGGCGGAATAGCTAATAAATAAAAAATTAAGAGGCCGAAGCTAGACTACGCCAACGCTACAGTATAACAAAAAATAATCAAAACCGGCCAAGTGTGAGTCGGTTTCGTGCTACAGGTCCCCGAGAAAACAAATCCTGTTGGCACCCTCTGGGTACGTAGCCCTAAAAAAGTGTGCCACTGTTTGAGCTGTTAGATTTTTTAAACAGCTTACTTGATGCCGCGTGATAATAATTTTGACGTATCTTAATCATCATCATCATCAGACTATACACGTCCCACTGCAGGGCAAAGGCCTGCCCTCAGGGACAGTGTATGGGCATTAGTCCACCACGCGTGCCCAATGCGGTTTGATAGACTTTACATACACAACAGAATTTCTTTTTCAGAACTTATGTATAATAAATTAATTGTTTAGGTACGTAAAAAATGTATGTGTACAGAAAGAATATGGTTAAACACTAAACAACCATAATTTTTATCATATTAAAGGTATTAAAGATAGGTAGGTATTTATAATGGGGTAAAATATTGACCGGTAGTGTTAGAGCTCTTATAGAGCAGCAACAGTTTTTTTGCGACAGCTTGCGACAGTCGCAGACGGTCGCGCGACGGTCTTAGAGAGAGACCGCCAAAGCATGTTGTTCTTGAAAGATTTAATAAATCTTGTATAACGGCGGCTACCAGTTTATTGTTAACTCAAGCGATTGCATTTGAATGACAATCAAATCAATCAATCATCTACAGCTACACTTATCGAATCCTTGCAATCTTTTTAGACATTGCTTTTCGATACATCCAACATCTTCACAAACTGGACTTGTTAAATCTCTCAAGAACAAGACTTGCGCTCCCCGACTATGCAAATGACTGAGGCCGAGGTTCAGAGACGATTTTTAAGTCATAGTTCGAATTCCCGTATGTCTAAATCCATACATTTCCGCCACGCTTAGCTCGAGCTAAGACTAAAAAAATCGTCTCTGAATCTAAGCCTCTGAGTTGTCATCTGTCATGACAGCTTGCGTCTGGCGGTCGCCGACAGTCGCAAACAAAGTGTCGCTCATCTGTAAGAGCCCTAAGGCAGCCTGTATTCCAGGTATAGACAATACCTATGCCACCTTCCGACCGAGAGTAAATATTTGTATGTTATTGACAGGTGGGCACGGCATCATGCTAGGCTTCATCAACTCGATGGTACATGCGGTCATGTACACGTACTACCTGATCTCCATAGTCAAGAAGGAGTGGGTCCGGCAGTGGTGGAAGAAATACATTACACAGATGCAGATCGTAAGTTTCTTATTGTTTCTTCTTCGTCGACGCGGCGACGACGACGGCAGACGGCTTCCCATACTAAATGACATTTTTGTATGAGCCCGCCGTCGGTCGCCGTCGGTAAATGTACCGTGTCTCAACCCTTACTTATGAGTTGAAGAGACAAAAATTTGAAGCCTCTTCCTTTAATTTACGTCTTTGCTTTTGCAAAAAAAATCACGCGTTTTATCCTGGCAAGACTCGGCCTCAAGGTCGATCGCACGATCACAAATCCGGTCTCAGCCAATAAGGAGCTCGTGCTCCTCCCCTCCACCCGCCTTCCTATTTGGCCTTGGCAGGAAGCCTGCGATCAGTTGCCCGTCTAAAGGGTGCTTTAATCTGTGCTCGCGAGCCTTCGGAATAAACCTCTTACAATGTAAAATAAACCTCCTACAATGTAAAATGATGCGTTTGTCCACAGCTGCAGTTCATTCTGCTGATCCTGCACTTCGGGCACGTCCTATTCGAGCCTTCCTGCGAGTACCCCAAATGGGTCTCCTTCATGTTCTTGCCCCACAACATATTTATATTGTTCCTCTTTACCGACTTTTATATTAAGGAGTATGTTTACAAAAAGAAAACTAAACCTAATTAGCTAAGTTTAAAGTTTAGTTTTACTATTATATTGTAGAGTAAATTATACTTATAGGTAAACACGTTGTTTTATTTGATTATCATAATTCATCCTTGATTGAATGACAAATCTAGCCTTATTAACCGATTTATGCCCAGAACTATTTTTGGTCTCCGATACCTTGAGAAAATACCTGCACGTGTAGTATGAGTTCTCTACACGCGCGCGACGCGCCTTCGCTGCTTAGAAAATAACCTTCTCCCGCGCTTTTCGGAGAGCGAAAGCCGCGCTTGCCGCGACTATGGGAAAAAGCCGAATTGAGCGCAAGTAGAGAAATCATGCTAGACGTGCTGGTAAGGTATTTAGTAGTGAGGAAACCTGTTTGCTTCAATTTCGAAGCATGTATTGTACCCACTGTCTATTACAAGTGGCGACGGGCTCACTTCCCGTCACACTGGACAGAGTTTTAAACGTGGATGTTGTGAGGTTTTAGAATATCTCTGACTGCCCCCTCGGGGAATTTAGTCGTGAGCATATGCATGTACGCTGGTAGAGTCCTCTAGAACAAGAAACTGGCTACGAAATTACTGAATTTTAATGTACTTAATCGAGGCGCTCTATGTTTGACAGGGCACATAATTTAGAAATGAGCCTCTGGTCGTTGTACCCACAGAGAAATTACACGCTCCCCTAGGTTACCTTAGGACACCGGTGTCTCAACCCTAAGGCTGAGATTCAGAGACGATTTTTAAGTCATAGTTCGAACTCCAATATGTCAAAATCTATTCATTTTCGCCTTGCTTAGCACGAGCTAAGACTAAAAAATCGTCTTTGAATCTCAGCCTAAATTTAGGGAGACACCTGCTGAACATTCAGCGCCGAAAATTCGGTTGAATACGTCTACTAGGAAAAATGGCGCGTAGGGCCAAAATGTATTCCTTACCGCGGCCTCGCTCGCCTGTTCATTAATGACTGCTAAGCTCTTAGCTGAGCTGAACATAGAAATAAGAAGTACTATATACGTACGCACGGCGACAGATCAACCTACCCATAGTTGGACCTTATGTCCATGAACATAGAGTTCAACTATGGGTAGGTTGATCTGTCGCCGTGTGTACACCGAGATATCTCTGAAAAACAAAACAAGTGAAGTTACTTCACTTCTTTTGTTCTTCTTATTTATATTATTTACATCTTATTTATATGTGGTTATATGCAATACTTAGAGAAGGTGCCATAGAATTTTCTTTATATCTCGACCAGGCTCTGTCGGGTAAGACTTGGCTGTACGGGTTTTATTCCACTTACTTTTGAAAAAGACAACCACAACAACGACAACGCTCGTAGGAAAAAAAACAAACGTCAAAATTCTACAAAAATATTGCTTGCGAAATTGCGAATCGTGTTAGTGAATTTTATTATTTTTTCAATCATTGATATTTCTTAGCTATCTATTGACAACATAATTTGATGATTAAACCATGTCTGAAGAGAACACGCCGTCCAGGCCGGGCGAGGCGGCCTTGCAAAACATGAAACTGCTCAAATGCGAGAGCTCTCTTTTCAAAGTACCAAAAGTCCCCAAGAAGAAAAATGTTAAAAAAGCCCAAGTTTTAGAGGAAGACGCTTATGTAGAGGTATGTTATTAGATGTATAACGTAATACCTTATGAACTTAAGATCTTACAATCTCAAACGGTTGTTTTCCATATCTATGATGACCAGAAATGTGGAAGGCAAATGGCAAACACTTCCCATCTAATGCTGCCACTTTGACTAATACAGTTAAACCCTAATAATTTCTAAACTAAAGGCATTTTGTTTACTAAATGACTTTTAATTGTTTAATTAGCCTGTATTTAAACAAATCAAAGACATTTAGTTAACAAAATGCTTTGAGTTTAGAAATTATTAGGGTTTAACTGTATACATGTCTACCATGACTGCACGCCACAGTAGGATATGTTCTGGTTTGACACATGGGACACTTTTTAAAGTACACGCAGACGGAGAAAACAGCTAGTCATTGCAAACAGTTCATCATCATTATCATCAGCCCATCATCGTCCCCTGCCTTAGCTACTTATATGAGGACAAGTTACGCAAATAATTCTACTAACAAACTTTTCTGCCACTTTTTGCGGGGGGCAAGGGATATGCAACTTTGAATTTTATTCCATTAGTTTAGATTCTAATGTTGAATGTTAAAAATCATGAAAAACAGTGTCCTGTGAACCCTAAACGTCATAAGTTCGAAATTATTGTTCTGCAATTCAAGGCTGTCGTGTTTAGTGATAAGGTATAAAATTGTATGTAAACGCGTAAGATCTTTGGATCTTGCACCTTGGCAGAGGGGAAATGCTAAGGCGAGGCGGGTCCGTATATAATTTGTCTATGTCCACGGCTGAACATCAAGGCCTCTCCCAAGGCCAAAACGCGAGGCGCCACAAAACTCTGTCCTCGGCCTTCCTCATCCAATCCCTTCCTGCAACTTTTTTTTAGGTCATCTGAATAAAGTTAACACCACTATATTCCATTGCAGGGTATCGCAAGGATAATTCAAAGAGATTTTTTCCCCGACCTGGAGAAGTTGAATGCTCAGAATGAGTTCTTGGAAGCGACGGAGAACAAAGACTATTCTAGACTTAGAGAGATCACCATGAGGTATAGCGGAAATAGACCACCTACTGAACCCTGTGAGTATTTTAGTTCAGGGTTTGAAATCCGTGAGTTTCCAACTAGTCAATTCAATTCAATTTTTGTTTAGTGGCATCCGATGTGTTATCACAATTCAGCCAATGTCTCGTTATGTGGAGAGTATACGTAGGAAAATGATCAGTAGTATTAATTAAGTCTAGTGTGGCAGTTTTGCCAATATAAGTAGTTTATAATCTCAAGTGATTGTTTTACGGTTGAAACACAAAAGAGTTCACAAAATGGCGGAGCCCCGTGCAAGCCCAACGCGCCGATACGCACGCGTCCGTACTCCGCCAGACTTGCAGCGCGACTCCTTCTAACTAGTCAAATTAACAACTCTTTATCAAACGTCAAAACGTGTGCTTTGTATGAAATTTTGTACTAAAAATTTTGTAGTGACGTCATTGTTTTTCGTCGTCGTTTTGATACTTTTTATAGTTTATCCAGTTATTTAAAACAGTATTCAAGCAACAGCATTACTGAAAATGTGAGTTTTAGCGTTATTTTCAAACGGTTTATTTATTGAACAGTTAAAACTTAAATATATTTTATATAGTCAACTCCCCTATTATAACAGGGGTTTTAGGGTTTACCATGAAAAATACATGTTGATGATATATAAAAGATATCATTTATTCAAAAAAACATGACTTACAAGATGTCTGAATCAGCAACATAAGCGTCATCAAAACAGTAAATTATTATCAACACATCGGCATTGTTGATAATTGCAAGCTTTTTGTTTTTCCAATAAATATTTTATAATATGCATGCATGCATATGCTCACGACTATATTCCCCGAGGGGGTAGTCAGAGATATTCTGAAACCTCGAGAACATCCACGTTTCACCAGTATTACCGAAACTCTGTCCAGTGTGACGGGGGGTGAGCCTGTCGCTACTTGTAATGGACACTTGACCACTTGTTGATAATTATCTTGATAATTGGAAGTTTTTTTTTCCAATAAATATTTTATCATTTAAATTGAAAAAAAAAAAACTTGCTACTAGCAATTTCATGCCATATGAAAAAAAACCAATCATGATTCGTGAAACGAGAAGCTCACAAACAGGAAAAAATTATTCTCACTGTTTTCGTTTTCTCAATTATTTTTTATTCATTGTGATCAGACCTATGACAGCTGTAGTACCTTTCTAGCCGTTTTGGTGCTGAAGTCACATTTCCCATCATGAAACGTCATCATTGGACGATGATAGGATGCCATATTGAACGTACAACAGCAGCGTTATACCGTGTTGTTGCATCAGAAGCTTATAATCTTGCGTTTTTCCTGGTATTTTCGCTTGAGTTGAGAATCCTTGAGAAGCCCTAATTCTTCTCCGTTGTATGACATAATAATATCGTTCAATACTTTGTTCCTTGGTGAAATATCCCTATTTTTGTATTCTCGAATAACTGTATACATACCTATAACTACAAGTTATCTCTATTCTAAACAAACTACTTTCTAGTTTTGCGTTATTTCATTAACGATCAAGGGATCTTTGACTTTCGACTTAAAAACACTCAAGGAGGGAGCATGTCTGATCAACTCTGGCAACGAGTTCCAGAGCCCAACAGCATGCACGGGCCCTTAAAAATCATTAGCATATTAATTCTGGTGGAAATCATTAAGTAACGTAATGAATACATCATTACATTCATTTTCAGATAATTCGCCGGCCACCTTCGACACGCCTGAAGTCGGTCGTCCGTTCTCCCCTCTAGCGCCCACCGTGAGAGAGCAGAGAGCGGGGTCAGTTGTAGACGCTGTCAGTGACAAGCCTAGAGATATTACTGATAATCATAGTCTGGGTACGTCCACTCATTTATTAAATTTTAGATCTTTGCTGATCAATGACATTCTACAAACAAGGACTTCACATCAGTGCGCTATGAACAGGATTGCTGTCATGGGGACCACGGAGCCGGGGTTGCGTGGGGCTGGGCCTTTGAGTGTGTGTTAGTCTTTATGTTGACGAAGCATGTAGCAGATTCAGAGTGTATACAGGGCCCTTCCTGATATGCTGACACTTTTTTAAGGGGATTTTTTGTTCGAGATTTCGATGTTGGTCCCATAGAGAAAGTTGTTCAGTTTGATGGTCTGATTATCCTCCTAAAAAACTGTCAGCCTTATCCTTAATTGTTTTACATTACTGCTTTCTGACAGAGGATATTTGAAAAGACTGGAATGTCAACGTCAATGTATGACAGTCGAACATAACTGAGGCATACAAAGATGACATTAGGGACATGTGCCATTTGTTGGTTTTGTTATTGTATGACATGGCGAGTCCATGTGTATAGAATGTCCTGAATGTTGCTGATACTAGAAACTGAAAACGTGTATGTATAGAAGGTGTAAACTTAAATGCGTTACATACTTTAAGGGGTGCTTCAGACCATCAAACTGAACAACTTTCATTATGGGGCCAAAAAAGAAACAAATACTGTTCCATACATTTGGATAGAGTCGCCATTAACGTTTCATATGGAACAGCGGATTTCAACTTCGGTCCCGTAGTGAAAGTTGTTCAGTTTGATGGTCTTATACCACATATAAAAATTTAAAATTCTGGAGGGGGCAAATTCATACAAAATCCTACTTTTCGAATGTGTTTGGCAGGCGTTAAGGTATAACCGATGCCGGTGCAGGTGGTGGCGCCTTAAAGGTCGATTTACCATTCTTTTCCTCAATGTCTCATCATAACCCTTTCAAATTGAAAAAAACACGTTATCCTCCCACAGATTCGTTCCTAGAGAAGCATACGAGTGAAGATAACGCAAGCTACGACCGGGTCATAGCGCTCGAGGACAGGAAGCGCGCGAACAAACTCGCGCCGCAGTTGCTCGCCGAGGTGACGTCAGCAGCGCTTGCAGACGCCGCGTTGGCGCTACCTTCCATCGAGCAGCAGGCCGATCACACTCAGAGGCCTGAGGAGGTATGTCTATACCAGCGGTTCCCGAATTCTTTGGGCTACGGAACCCTTTTTGGTTTACCGTTTTTGGGCGGAACCCTAGCTCAAGAAAGAAGTAAAGTAACTTTAACATTCTTTTTTACGTGAAATCACACCATACTGAGGCTTTTTAGCTTGGTGTTCGTGTTACACTCGCGAGCGGTACCTACATAGGTAACTTAACGCAATTTCGGAATACAACATTTAAAATCAAGATAATTTGAAACTGAATAATAATTACGTCCATTTATAAAATCACCTTACCTAAATATATCAAAGGTGAAGCGATTTACAATATCTAGCTAGACTAGAACAATAACATCGAAGTCTTGAATTTCGCGAAACCCCTGAGAGCCTCTTACGGAACCCCATTCGGGAACCGCTAGTTTATAATACTATAGAGTGGTATATGGTACTACCCTCGATCGAGTAGCAGGCCGATCACAGCCTGAGGTGGTCAATTTCAATCTGTCTTTACTATTATAAATCTGTAACAAGTGTGTCTGTACATTGAAGATAATTACAAGAAAAACGTTTCATTATGGTTTTTAGGTGTCTCTGACTCCAAATCACTAATTTTTGTTTGTCTTTTTGTTTTGTTTGTTCGCGCATCAAGCCAACCGACCAATTTTTATGAAACGTTTTTCGTTTGACAGCTTATGATTAGACTTTAAATCTGGTATATCATTTATCTCGCTACGATGACGGGAACCCATGCGTCCAAAGTCGCGGGTAAACTCTAGTATATTATAAAACTGTTAATGTTTGTTTACTCGCGCATCACGCAAAAACGACTGGACTAATTTTATCCCATTTTTATTATTTGTCATCAAATCCGATATAATGATACATATTCTGTGAAAATTTCGCGACTTGCCCGTGGTCCCCCATCCTAGTCCCCCGTGGGGTCCAACAACCAATTTTTTTTTGCACGAGGAACTCCCAAGGGGGACAATGGTGTGCCATGGGCAAATTATTTGGCCCGTGGTAACCCCAAAAGAGGTTTCACACGTAATACCACGGGCAATAAAAATATATTAAATAAGAAGATTATTATACAGCGTGTAATTAAAAAATTGGTCGTGGTACCCCACGGGGAACTAGGCTTGGGGACCACAGGAAAGTCCCGGAAAATTTCAACCTGCTACAAATTAAGCTTCAGAAAGTACATCCCTCTGAAGTTAGGACGGACGGACAGCGTAAGCTTATGAATAGGTTACCGTTGTTTTCACCCTTTGTAATGTGTTCTACCTGTCTCACCAACGGCTATCCCCACAGCTGGACACATGGCGCTACACGGCTCGTAACTACATAATGTACGTGCCAGACGGGGCTAAGCAAGACCCATCGCCGAAGCCCTCCCTACAGTACCACAACACCAGGCTCCGCGCCGAGCCCTTCGACCACGTCAGGAACCAGGAGACCATCAGCGCTATAGCCAGGAGTCAGGTATGTTTGTCGGCGGTAGTACGTTTCTCGAGCAATGAGTATAAAAGCGGCCGTTTGCCCTTCCGGAACTCAGAAACGAGCGAGCAGCCGTACGAGACGGAACACTTACTCTTGCGTTTCACGACGTTACTCTTTCACGTAAAAACTACTGAATGGATTTTAATTAAATTTGGCACACAGATAGAATATGATCTGGATTAACACATAGGATACTTTTTAAGGTCTACGCAGACAGAGTCGTGGGCAACAGCTAGTATAATATATGTCTCAGTAGAAGACGACAGACGCTGTTACGTAAATTGTGCTCTTTTTTTTACCCAACTGCGCCAGAAGGAGGGTTATTTTATAGATAGTCTTTTTTAAAATCGTTATTTGTTGATACTTTCAAAACACTAACATTCAGTGTATCGGTGTTAGTTTCCCGATGTTTCATCTCTTATGTAAGCCTTAATTCAAGTAAATAAGATTAAATATAAACAACGTGTTAATAAATTAACGCAAAACTAGAAAGTAGTTTGTTTAGAATCGAGAGCAGAATCGAATTATCATGGTTTCTACATAGGTATTTTTTTTCAAATTATTAAATAGTTTGTTAGTAAAATATACAATTACCTGAACTCGATCTCAACCCACCACTCGTTCACTCCCTACTTACTACCAAAACACGATTCTTAAAATGTATCCATGAGCATGTTAGCTTTTGTTCGTTGCTGAAATGATAACAAATCATTTTTGCCTCAAAATTTAAAATGCGAATAACTTTAAATTTTAACTATAAAAATAATGAAATTGTTTCAATCTAATTAGTATGTTATAAATCAGTTGGGGTGTATGAGGTTTTGCGCTTATTCATTAACACGTTGTACATAGGGTCCAACTTAATATGCTGACACTTTTGAAGGGGAAGATCAGACCATCAAACTGAACAACTTTCACTATGGGATCAACATCGAAATCAAGAAAAAAAAGTCTGCTGTTCCATACAAAACTGCAAACATACTTGAGCCAAATGTAAGGGACGGATAATATTTTTTTTTGTGATTTCGTTGTTGGTCCCGTAGAGAAAGTTGTTCAGTTTGATGGTCTGATCATCCCTTTAAAAAAGTGTCAGCATAATAAGTCGACCCTGTATTAGAGGAAGTTTGAAAGTGGCTCCTGTGAATGAAAAGCTGCGCGATAATCGGTTATCGTGGTATGGACATGTGATGAGAAGAGATGAGTGGCATATTACAAGACGAATGTTAAATATGAATGTGGATGGTCTGATCATCCACTTAAAAAACTGTCAGCATGTTAAGTTAAACATTTGCATGTTTCAGGAAACGTCAGTCTCCGGCAAGATAGGTGTTGACGGAGTGAGCATAACGAACGAGAAGCCAGGCCAGTACTCTTTCGTGAGCACGCCCTCCCCCCGCCCCGGCGCCGGTCCCGACCAGTCCCCCCTCATGACGTGGGGAGAGATCGAGGGCACGCCCTTCAGGCTCGACGGCGGAGATACTCCACTACCTGCGTGAGTCTAAATAGCACACGTTTTTATTTATTTACTACTTATCTTGTCAAGATGGGGAATGGTCCGGACCAGTCCCCCCTCATGACGCGGGGAGAGACCGAGGGCACCCTTCAGGCTCGTCGGCGGAGTTACTCCACTACCTGCGTGAGTCTAACTAGCACTAGTCACTATTTATCTTGTCAAGAGGGGGGAATGGTCCGGACCAGTCTCCCTTTATGACTGCGTACACACGAATTCACATAGTTCTTACAGAAGGCGACGTTTTTACCCGGCTTCGGAGAAAAAAGGAGGGTTATGATTAATAAATAGCCGTGATGGTCCAGTGGCGAGTAACCTTGCCGGCCATGCAGGAGGCTATGGTTCGATCCCCTGTCCAGGCCGACTCGTAACAATGAGTTTTTCGGAATTTATGTGCGATTTGTAACACCACTGGCTTTTCGGTGAAGGAAAACATCGAGAGGAAACCTGCATGCTGTCCATTATAAGTGGCGACGGGCTCGCCTCCCGTCACACTGGACAGAGGTACTGCTGGTGAAACGTGGATGTTCTGAGGTTTCAGAATATCTCTACCCCCTCGGGGAATATAGTCGTGAGCATATGCTATGATTAAAAAAACGTTATCAAATAAATAGTATCTGAAATAGTGCCTCCGCCAGTATTAATGTTTTATGTAAATTCGTAGTGAAACAATATATTACATCAGTGCAAAGTTCTACGTACTCCTCAACTAATTTCTTGGGCGAGTTTACATCGGATTTTTGTTAAGGGCAGGATCTTCCAAATCGACCTGTTTTTGGTTGAGTTTTAAGGCATGAAATAGTCGTTGTTTTAATCCAGAAAAAATATATGTTGTCGTTCATGAACTGTTCTTGATTATTCTGTGGTTCAAAACACGATAGTTATTACTTCTCTCGATCATAAAAGCATGCAAAGATAGTTAAGTCTATTACTATTTTTCAAGTTTTACTTAAAAATTATTAACACTACAAATAATAAAAATACACTGAAAAAGAGGATATGACATTGTCTAAATTATTCTCAGGCTAGTTTTTTCCCCCACCACCCAAGAGAAAAGATATTGATAAGTTCTTTTGCGGACCTGCCTTCAATTGAAGCGGGATGGCTGATTGCAAACTTATGCTTGTAAGAAAGAGACGCTTGAACTCGAAGAACCGGGCCTTAAGGGAATATAATTCGGGGCGCGCTCCATACAAACGAAGTCTGGTGATATTTTCAATATTAACCAATTAAAGTGAATGAAATTTTTCAGAAACAATCTAGAAACTCATCTCTATGTTTGTATGAAGTCAGATTTTCGTTAAAATGTATAGTTTTTAAGTTAAAGTGCCGCAAACCAACAAAACGCCACATAGTGGCACAAAATTATGGTAAATGTTTCATAACTATCTTCTGTCTCATTCATTACCTATCTACTGAGGATCATGTCCTGATCCTACCTATGTATTTTATGAAACCCATATAAAACTTCCTATCAAAAGTGCGTTTCTATGAAGAAACGCTTGCACTCGAATAACCGGACCTTAATGTTGAACGTTAAACGATGTGTTGTCGCAGTGCGGGTGCGGGCGCGGCATACCGCATGCTAGAGAGCGGCGCGCGAGAGCGCATCGCGCTGCAGCTCGCAGAGCAGGTCGCCAGGAAGCGCCGCCCCACCACGCCAAGGGCCGTGCCTGCATCACCGAGGTATGCCTTCATAGCATTTATCGGCAACGTCGTTCGTATGGCTTCCTGTCACCGTAGCAAGATAACATTTAAACCTATTTTTTACCCGACTGCGCCAGAAGGAGGGTTATGTTTTTCGAGCGTATGTATGTATGTTTGTATGTTTATTTCTTTGGCACGGCCTACAGCCTAAACGGCTTGATAGATTTTAACGTTTGAGGTGTCATTAGATTAGTAAAAATTTTGAGAGTGACATAGGCTATATTATTTTAATATGGCGTCGGCGAAATAAAAAAGAAAGGGAGAATAAACAATTTTTTTTCATTAAAATTACAATATGGGTATCAAATGAAAGCTAGTGATCTAACGATTCCAAAAATATATCATAGTACCGTTTCGACACAAGATTAAAAAGTATGAAACATACATACATACATACATAAACTCACGCCTTTTTCCCAGAGGGGTAGGCAGAAACTATAGATCTCCACTTTGGCCGGTTCTGACATACCTCTCTTGCTTCCTCTAAGTCCATACATCTTTTCATACATTCCCTTCAATTTCGGCTACTTTTAACCTGGCATTTTTTAATGACGTATATAAAAAGTATGAAATAATTAGTCTAATCGTTAATACAACAAGTTTCATCAAAATCAGTCCAGTAGGCTTATCCATGAGTTTTCACAGGACGTTACTACTGTAGATGCGTCGCCGATTTTGTATTGAATTTCGTACAGCCTCCTTGTGGTTAGCTTGAGGACTAATTTCTGCCATACGAATTGGTGACGTGACTAAAGTAGTAACCAGACAGTGAAAATTCATGGTAGGCCTATTGTATTAGCAAAAAAAGCAGACAAAAATGTAAGGTATAGTACTTTTATGCGAAAATCTATAAATCTGTGATTTGGAGTCAGGGTCACTAAACACCATGTCTTAACCTTTTTTGGTAAATATCTTCAATGTACAGACACGCTTTATATTTTAGATGAAATTAACAAATATACTCACTAATAGCTCCGCCATTATTCCGTGGGGGTAGGCAGAGACTACGCACCGCCACACGCTACGATTTTGACCCTTTCATAAATCTTTTCATCTTTTCATGCATTGCTACGTACTTTTTCGGAAAAGATAATGCACGTTTTTCTTTATTTAAATTTAGTTCCTAAAAAACTTAACAGATGGCATGTTCATCGCTCAATAGAGACGTTCGCGAGATCATGTCCTACTGCTGTCTTTTTTCTAAAGGCCAAGAGATCGAGCCCATACATCCATGTCAGACGTAAACACTAAACAGTTTCGAATTTACGATTAGAATGATTCGTAAAAAATAAAATATTCCATTAAAAGATACGTTGGCATCTTTTTAATGATCTTTTCCCACTTTATTATTTTTAAGAAACACATCTTTAAATTTTGACCTTTATTCGCACAGACCGTAGACCATCTATCGGTCCTCTCTTATCGTGTGGGCAGCAAGTCCTGGTCTCAGAGTTTTTCAGACCGCCTTACGGCCCCTGACGTGTTTTTTATGTAACGACCACGAGAGATAGTAGCCGGGACCAACTGTTTCAAGACAATCAGGTGATTTGGCCTGCAATGTCCTAACCAACTGGGAAAAAACGCAGTGACATTTCACTAGGGGTCCCCCGTAGGAATCGAACCCACAACTTCCGTGTCAAGAGCCCAATACTCTGAACCATTAGACCACGGAGGCAGTTTCAGGAGCATCGATCCACTAGAAAACTATAAGAAGAACGCTCATTAACTTAATTATGTTATAATTTCCTCAGACGATCTCAACACTTTAGCGACTTAATCGCTGCAAAAGAGCATCATGTGTAACCATTCTAAGATTCACAAGCAAATTAATTGATCAACATATTTTCTCCAGTTTCAGAACAAACACCGAACGCCTAGCAAGCATGTCACCGGCGGCAAGAAAATTAGCTGCAAAGCATCTCCTCTCACCCCGCTTAAAACTAACCCCTAACGACATGGGAATATTCCACCCCGCCACGCCGAAACGCACCCCTACCCCACAGAGAAGATTAGTGGCAACACCGAATAAAAAACAGGCTTCAAGGCCTTCCAACGCTGGCAACGTTAACAATAGTGTTGCCATGACAGAAAATAATTTGACAGATAATCTTTTACAAATCAATGTTGCTAAGAGGACGAGGTTAAAAGCGAAGGATTTCTTTGAATGAATTAGGTCTAGGATTTGAAGAACATTGTGGTTTTTATTACTATTCTCCGTGCAAATTCTCCGTACTATATACATTTTAAGAAGCAACGTTTGATGAATTAATGTTGCCTGTAGTAAGTTTACGGACTAGATTTAGGTATCACACGTTAAGAGAAGTTTATTCCGAATGCGTAAATGCGCGCTGCATACAAACGAAGTCTGGTGATATTTTCAATACTAAACCAATTAAAGTTAATGAAATTTTGCAGAAACAATCTAGAATCAAATCTCTATGCTTGTATCTTGGTCGATTTTCGTTAAAATGTACAGTTTCAATGCTAGGATTAATTTAAGATTTGCATGGAAATCTTTACGGCACTGTAACTTTAAAACTATACATTTAAACGAAAATCTGACCTCATACAAGCATAGAGATTACTTTCTAGATTGTTTCCGTAAAATTTCACTGACTTTAGTTTGGTTAGTATCGAAAATATAACCAGAATTAGTTTGTATGAAGCGCGCTAACAGTAATATACCTTTAAATGAATGCGAGGTCTGAGAGTCATACTGCACTAGCGATTTTTAGTCGTAGGCGATTTCGCAACCACATCGTAAAAGAAACGCCGCGATTTTGAGTGTTATCGCCGCGACATTGATTGATCTCAGAACTTAAACATCGCAGCGACAACGCGGCTGAATCGTTTCGTCTATACCTACGCTCAAAAATAGGATGTGTGATATGACTACAGAATCAAGAACTTGATTGTTTTTAAAGAAACCTCAAAATGCAAACTTCATACAAAGTCAAACTCACAAATCAAATGTTCATATGACTAGATCTTATATGAAAAAAAACGTTCTAATAAAACCAAAATATAGTTTTCTGTGTACAAATTAGAATGTGTTAACTTAAAACCGGTTTATGTTTTCATTTCTTAATACATTGTATATTACAGTTACTATAATTTATTGTTACAAGATTCCAATTTGTAAATAAGTACGTGTTGTTTAACGAGGATTGAATAAAACGATATGAATTATAATCGCACCGTATTTTATTACTGAACTTGACAATACGGAATGTTCAACATTCCTAGACTATTAAAGACTTATAAATACACACAAATGCAAATAATGTAAGGGCCTTGATACAGAAAGCGGACAGCTATACGCTATACAAAATTGTCCGACGGGCGGCAGCGCTTGATGTAATCCTTTGTATGTCATCATCATCATCTCAGCCGATAAACGTCCACTGCTGGACGTAGGACTCCCCCAAGGATCGTCACAACGACCGGTTATGAGCTTAATACTTTCCCAGATCTAGAAGGACCACTGTGAGGATTGAGAGATCACACATTTTAGGCTGTATCTTTTTAATTATCGCTTTAAAAATTCCAGGAGGCAATTCTACAATTGTTTTACACCTACTACTAAAACTTGCGGTACCTTATTTACGAATTCGCGAGGTGATCTCTCAGCGCACACACACATTCATCCAACGGGTTACCGCCGCCTTCAACAGGTCGTCGGTCTACCTTGTGGGGCCTACCCACGCTGCGCTTTCCGGGCCGCGGTCGCCACTCGAGAACTCTTCGGCCCAATCGCCATCAGCTTTCTTTATCAAGTCCCTAATAAGATATTTTTAACTTTGTTTCCAGCTTTAATGAAACCCTTTGTTCTAGAACTTAGGCTCTTTGCTAATAGAAAAAAAACGTTTAATTATAGTTTAAACTTAATAGATAGAACGATAAAAAAAAATAGTTTCAATTTCTTTGGAAATGAGAAAAATTGTTTAGTTTGCATTTCATAAGAGAAGATAATAAGTGTAGGAACGTAGGATCTCCTGCCGATATTACTCGGAAATGACGCGGCGTAATTTCGGCTGCTAATAATTTTTACTTGAAAATATTGTGCCGTGTCGCGGGTGTATAAAAAACATAGCACGCGTAATTTCGGCAGATGTATCTCACGCTATGAAATAGATCATTTAATTATTTTAGTGCCGAAATATATTTTTATGTAATACAGATTATGACCCTTATATATTTAATAAATAGCTTAACGAAAAGCTTAAAATTGTATATTATTTTTCTCCAGCTCCATAAAACTTAGTAGATAATCATGCCTATCGGGTAGGTGTTCTCACCAGTTAAATGGAAAAACGGATCTTGGCCCAGCAATTTTGTTTGGTCTAACCATTTAATCAATCAAAATATATATGCTTCTCGACCATCCTGTGTGAACCACAAATTGGAACGAGATGAAAATGTTTTATTTTATTTTAGATTTCTGAAGTGCGATTTTTGAAACTCATACTTTGAACTCAGCAGTTGAAAATGTCAATATTACTTTAGAGATATGCATCTTTCTACTGCTGATTTGACTTTCAAAAATCGCACTCCTGGATGTGATAATAGGGATGATGACAAATTTTATTTATTTTTAAAAACTGTTTACTGAAAATTCTGGAATATCTTTAAAAAATAAATATACAATGTGTTAATGAATTAACGCAAAACTAGAAAGTAGTTTGTTTAGAATCGAGAGCAGAATCCAATTATCATGATTTCAACATAGGTAATTTTTTTCAAAATATTAAATAATTTGTTTGTCAAATTTCAAATTTACTGAACTCGATCTCAAACCACTGCACGGGCACACTCTCCCTACTTAATATCAAATCGAGATTCTTAAAATGTATCCACGAGCACGCTAGCGCTTTCATTCATTGCTGAAGTGATAACAAATAATATTTGCCTGAAAACTTAAAATGCGAATAACTTTAAATTTTAACTATCAAAATTATGAAATTATTATTTCAATCTAATTATTTTGTTATAAATCAGTTGGGGTGTATGAGGTTTTGCACTTATTCATTAACACGTTGTATAACTGCAATAAACATATTTGATTTGATTTGAAAAATAACCGAAATATATGTGTATGATATAATAGACGTGACGTCATCGTACTACGTATTTTCATACAAATAATAACGACGTGTCATAAAAACATATATATGAAAGAGATAGAAGACGATAAAAATAGTATTTCAATCGCTTATAACTTATTTGTTTTATATTCGATTGTAATATCGTTTGAACATTTTGTTATTAAATTTAGCCTTTTTTTGCAATTCGTTATAAGATATGAATTTCCAGGATTAGTCATCATCCCCATGTATGCTTAAATATAATTGATTTTAGCTCAAGCGCTCTAAGACAAGAAATAAGAGACGCTAAGCAAAACGAGGCGATGATAGAAAACCACCAATTGTAGAAATTTCACGTGGCTAAATACTTCGGTCGTTATCGTTGGTGAGCGGCTTAAATTTTTTGGTAGTTATTTTACTTCATTTGAAGAGGCTTTTTACCGCTCAGTGCAAAATCATGTAAATCTAAAATAAAAAAGGTCAAAACTAACGCCTAAAACCTTCCAGTGTAGTAGAAATGAAAATTGCCTATTAATTTAAACGTCCAAAACGACGGTTAAGAATCAATAACGGCTAACTCACATTTTTGGCGAAAATGACCTTTAAATGTGGTTAGATTTAAAGTCGAGTTCTACGTGTCCTGTAAAAACATATATGCCAATATCTTGTACTTTTTTATGTATTTATACTGATACAACAGTTTGATAAGTCAACATTTGAAAGAGCAAAATGTTTTTTCGTCTCCTGTAAAATTAGTGCTTTGATAGTTATCCGTTATTGATTCTTAACCTTCGAAAAGTGATTAAATGCCAGTCAATAACAACGTGAAAGTCCCGAATCGATGCTTTTACCGTATTTAAATGACTTAAGGCGTACAACGCTCCAAGAAGCGTGGGTAGAGGCATACGTCACGGATGTGGTATCTATCGAGCAGCCAGCAGAGGAAGCGCTCGAGGCCGAGCCCGTAGCCGCCGTGCGGCACCGAGCCGAACTTGCGCTGGTCGGTGTACCAGTAGTAGGGTGTAGGGTCGATGCCCTCGCGCTTGTATCCTGCAATAGATTACACGTGTTTGAGTTTCCAGTAGATATCGTAGAATCGACGTGACAGGGTAAACAGCAGGCGCGGATCCAGCCCTCAAAAAAGGTTGTGGTCACGGCCACCCGAAAATCGGCCAAGTGCGAGTCGGACTTCGGACTACGCTTTACGAAGCTTTTAAGCGAGCTCGATATTTTACTGCAATGCCTCTAGGTCCGGACAGGGGACCCCCCCAAAAAATTATCATAATGTGTGCAATAACATTGTGTAATGTGCAATAAAGTCTAATTTACTCGTCAGATTTTATTATTAGTGACTCCCCCCCCCCCCCCCCCCCCCCTCAAATTTCAGGCTTCGTTAATGCAATTACCGTTTTTTTTTTAATTTACTTCCTAAAAAAATCAACGCACTGCATACTGTGCCTGCCCGGCCAAGGTAACAAGGCCATACAGCCATGTCTAACAGGCTAGAAATAGAAGTAACATATTTTAAGGCAAAACGAAATTTTCCATGAAAAAATGCGTTGGTATCTTTTTTGACCTCTCGCGAAGCCTGTGGCGCCATATAGCGATCCCCTAGAAAATCTGTGGGAAAACGTTTATTATAACCCTTAAGAGTCGGACATTAAGACTCACCTTCCATCAACTCCTCGTGCTGCCATATCCTCATGGAGCCCCCGACGATCTCACCGACGCCTGGCATCAGTACATCGACCGACTCAGTAAGGCGGCGGTCGTCCTTGCATCGCGGCATGTAGAACGATTTGATTTCCGCCGGAAACTTGCACAGGAGGATCGGCTCACCGATCGCATCAGTCATTTTGCGTTCCGGCATTTCTGGTATGTCCTGCGGAAGTGGTGGTCAAAGTGTTACAAAATACCCCTAAAGAAAAAAGGGTGTTAAAGGGTCCCTTGTAAAGAGTCTATTGACAATGTATGACCACCGTAGTATAATATTATTATTTGCCGAAACATTAATTATCGATACTAAAATAATGAAAAATTGTTGAAGCGCAGCACTATTTTACTCAATATCCGCTAGATCAAAGACTAAACGGCAGCAGATACGTCGTAAGGCCACTGCGATGTCACCACTGTCTTGTTAGTACTTAATTTAAAAGATGATTATTCTCTAAGTTATCTTTATTACTAAAGCTAATTTGAATATTAAGAAATATTTATTGAAAAAACAAACAATAAAATAACAGATAGACAAAGAAGTTAAGTTATTGTTACAAAAATAAAGAATAATTTCAATAAAAGTATTCATATTTGTCATCATGTAAGATAATTTAAGCATCTTACAATGAGTTATTTCGACAAAAAAAGCTTCTTCGTCTCTTACTTAAATGTAGGTACAAATGACTTACAAACACTACCCTTCTGAAAAAATAGTCTATGTATCAGATGTCACAGTAGAGTTGGGATTTTTTAGTAATTGGCTTCGATGAAGGATTTTAATTTTTTTGGTTAATTATGTTACACGTTGTATAGGTCGACCAGAATATCATGGCATTAAAAAAGTAAAAAATATAGATTTTCACATGGTAGTGTCAAACTGTCATCTGTCTAGTCAAAGTAAGCCATTTACTAATTTGAGACTTTTTGCAGCTAAAAAACGCGAGTTTGTCAATCGTGTGAATGCATTTCTACACTAGGCGTTTGTATAGATTCTAACGTGTGATTGTACCGATGCAGATTTCGGTATCGCGTTTGCATCGAAGCTGCATCGCGACTGAATCGATGCAAACGCGCTGCTAAAAGTCGCTGAGTGTAAAGGGGCCTAATCCAATTATCCCAGTGTTGCATACTCAACAATTTTATATTTCCTTATCTGTTATCAGATTCTGGTCGACCTGTCAAAGTCAAAAGTCAATATAATTTATTCAATATAGGAGCTTGAAGCACACATATCAAACGTCAAATCTTTTTTAAAGCTACCACCGCGTCAGAACGTGTTGTCCCTGTAGAGAAGATGCAGCCAGAAACTCTACAACATAACACGACTTAATAACTGCCTACTAACTTAATAATTGTAATTCTTAACAAGGTTGAGGATGAAAAGATGTGTGATCTTAAAAATCAAAGTACCCTTCATCAGTCGTTCCATTCGTGATCATGGCAGAATACGACGGAATTTCTATGCATAACTTACGTCTCCGAATTCATAGAATGAGCCGTCTTCCTTCGTGATGTTGTTAGCTTTAAGGTACTCGATGGCCTCGGGGTACCCCATGCGCCTGAATGGCCTCTTGGGTCTCTGCAATAACAGGAAATATAAATATAATTTATTTGCTTTGAAACACATATACAAAAGATGGTAAACAATAATGTTCTTCTGTCCAGCTGTAGCAACAGCATGCAAATGTGTAACAACTTAAAATTAAAACCTAAAATAATTCCGAATGAGTTTTTAAGTATTTATGTACGTTTTGTAACACCACTGGCTTTTCGGTGAAGGGAAACATCGTGAGGAAACCTGCATGCTTCAATTTCGAGGCATGTATTGTACCCACTGTCCATTGTAAGTGGCGGCGGGCTCATCCCCCGTCACACTAGAGAGAGTTTCGGTACTTTCTGAGGTTTCAGAATATCTCTGACTACCCCCTCGGGGAATATAGTCGTGAGCATATGCTTATGCTAAAATAATTCTATTCTATGTTTATTTTACATTTACTATTTAAATTTAAAAACTAAAAAATACACAAAATTTACATTTATTGCTCTGACTGAGCTCTGGGATGATGGGTTTTGGGAGAATCGTAATCCTAAGATTTGTTTAATGAATAAAAACACACATTTGAGCTAGTACCAAATAGCGAAGCCTCATACGACGATATCACAGACTCTCCGCGGACCCACTAGGCACGCGACTCTGCCACGAATTGAGAACGAAATAACGTTGGAATATAAATTTACCTACGTCTATTCAGCGTGGTTTTCTGTCGTGCGAACAGCCAGTGTTTACATTCAGTAACATGTAATGTTAGCAAAAAAATCCGCACACAGCAGAAAAAGAGCAGGATTTTTTTTTTATTTTCAAAAATTACACTACTAGGATATCATTGCAACACACCTTAAAGTTGGGGTTCAGCTCGTAGATGAGATGGGCCTGAGGCGAGGCGAGCACTAGATCCACAACGCCCACAACCAGGTCCTCGAGCCTGTCCAGGAGCTCGTCGAATGTTATGAACGGGCATTCGGCTTCCACGTGACTGTATCTGAAACGTATATGCTGAATGTTCATCAAACAATCAATTAATCGTCAATGTTAATAACACTTTTTTAATCATGAAACAATATTTTAAAAATTATTTTCAAGCACAGTCGCCATCAGATATATCGTGGTCAAATATTTCAGAGCAGTGCTAATTTTCAATAAATTCACTATAGTAAATGTTGCCAAATATATCCGGCCCGATAGCACAGTCTGTAGTGAACCTGCCTGTTGTGCCGAGGGTCGCGGGTTCGAATTCCGTAACGGACAAATATTTGTATGATGAATATGAATATGTGTACCCGAGTCATAGATGTTTGTATCTATACATATGTATTCTATATCGTTGTCTAGTCATCATAATACAAGTCCAGGCTAGATTCTGGTACTTTAAATGTGACTAGATAATTTGTGTGACAATGTCCAAGATATTTATTATTTATATCTAAACATGTATTGTGTCATAAATATCTGAACAACTAATTTTCAATAATTTCTTCACAGTGTTATTTAAAATTGAAATGTAATATGACGGTATAACGTCATTATTCCTAAGCTGCTCAGATATTTATAATCACTTAGACTGCGTAGATATATTTGATGTTCTAGGCGTTCAGATATTTTTGATTGGTTATGTGTAAAGAAATTATTGAAAATAGGAACTGCTTAGAAATATTGTACATAATCTGGATTAAAATTCCCGAAAATGAGACGTCTATCAAAACCACAACCAAAGCCATCTTCATCGACATCGTAATGTAGCGGTCGGTTCGTTATCAAGACATTAATTTAAAACATCAATCAATCAATCATATCTCCCAACTGCTGGGCAAATTTTAAACATATCATAATCAAAATAATCATAATTTCGTTGAATCGATGAATGCCGGATTATCAAATCCCGGGAGAGTTCCTTGGTAACTTGTATAGCAGTTTCCATATTGGACCATTGGCTTTCGAACAATGAAAACTGCATAAAAATTTATTTTCGCCTTATACTCGAACAAGCAAAAATAGAAATTTGTTTTGGCCACAGACATTCAAGGTGTCGTATTACGCATCTGGTCACATAGATTTTTATTTATAATTAATTGACTTTGCTTGTGCGTTAGCACTGCATTTCCGCCAATGTCAAGTAGTTTGTGGGAGTATCTATCCCAATATCAGGGATTGTTTATGATCAAGAACAAGAGGAGATTGATGATTGCGGAGCCTCGTGGCAGCCATTAACGCGACGCAAGAACACCACGCGAGACAAGTTCTCGTGTCAGAACCTGCAACGTGACCTCCTCCGATGACTTTATTCTGGAATATTTTTGATGGACACAGTTCAAGTTCGTTATACGGTATCTTACTCGGCAAGATGTCGCCTCGTCCTCGACTGCTCCGCCCTGTATGATTGAGAGATGCAGTACACATCGCCAAGCGCCGGCAGACACGTCTCTAGATACAGCTGAGAACTCTGCGTCAGGTATGCGTCCGCACTGTAAATACAACATTACATATAATCCGTGGTGGTCCAGTGGCGAGTAACCTTGCCTGCTGTGCAGGAGGCGATGGTTCGATCCCCGTCCAGGCAGACTCGTAACAATGAGTTTTTCGGAATTTATGTACGATTTGTAACACCACTGGCTTTTCGGTGAAGGAAAACATCGTGAGGAAACCTGCATGCTTCAATTTCGAGGCATGTATTGTACCCACTGTTCATTATAAGTGGCGACGGGCTCACCCCCCGTCACACTGGACAGAGTTTCGGTACTACTGGAGAAACGTGGATGTTCTGAGGTTCCAGAATATCTCTCTCTCCCTCGGGGAATATAGTCGTGCAAGACAGCTAAAGGTTGAATCTCATCTAATCGTGAGGAAACCTGCATGCTTCAATTTCGAGGCATGTATTGTACCCACTGTCCATTATGTGGCGACGGGCTCACCCCCCGTCACACAAGAGAGTGTCGGTACTGTTAGTGAAACGTGGATGTTCTGAGGTTTCAGAATATCTCTGACTAGGTCCTCGGGGAATATAGTCGTGAGCATATGCTTATGCTCATCTAGTCGCATTTTTTGAGGCTCTATCCTTTTCTGTCACTCAGGAACGTCATTTAGTCAGAAAGATAGCGGGAGCGTGCAGCGACCTTTCTCTCTCTAGCCAATGACGTTCCTGAGCGACACAAAAGGATAGACAAAGATTCAACTATTCGTTATTTTGCTCCTACACAACTCACCCGAAGTAGTTCAAATGGAATAAGGTGCTTCCCCCCTCGCACATGGTCTGCACCAGGGTGGGGGGGCAGACCTCGGTGTACTGGCGGGACTCGAAGTATTCCCTGAACGCGCGCGTCACCATCGCGCGCGCGCGCAGCACTTTAGACGTGTTCTCTCCTCGGATCAGTATGTGCCTGGCAAATAACGACATTATTAAGAGAAGTTTATTGCGATAGCTGTGTGATAGAGAAGTTTATGGCGAGTAACCTTGCCTGCCGTGCAGGAGGCGATGGTTCGATCCCCGTCCAAGCCGACTCGTACCAATGAGTTTTTCGAAATTTACGTACGATTTGTAACACCATTGGCTTTTCGGTGAAGGAAAACATCGTGAGGAAACCTGCATGCTTTAATTTCGAGGTATGTATTGTACCCACTGTCCATTGTAAGTGGCGACGGGCTCACCCCCCGTCACACTGGACAGAGTTTCGGTACTACTGGTGAAACGTGGATGTTCTGAGGTTTCTGAATATCTCTGACTACCCCCTCAGGGAATATAGTCGTGAGCATATGTATGTAGTTTATTCCGAATGCGTAAATGCGCGCTGCATACAAACGTAGTCTGATGATATTTTCAATAATAACCAATAAAAGTCAATGACTATAGGATTAATTTAAGATTTGTATGGAAATCTTTGAGGCACTGTAATTTTAAAACTGTAACTTTTAACGAAAATCGGACTTCATACAAGCCTAGAGATTAGTTTCTAGATTGTTTCTGAAAAATTTCATTGACTTCAATGGGTTAGTATTGAAAATATCACCAGACTTCGTTTGTATAGAGCGCGCTCCGAATTATATTCCCTTAAAGGGGATATGATTCGTACGGCGCTCCATACAAAACGATGTTCCGTCCTAGTTTGAACATTTAGTAATTAAAATAAACAATGTTTTGATCACAATCTACATAGAAACCAATATCCTGTGCTTTGCATTTGCCAGAATTCCTTTTAAATATTTAATTCGTAAGTTATCGTGGCTCAAAGTTTAATCCTAGTATTGAAACTATATAGGGTCCTTCTTAATATGCTGACACTTTTTTAAGGGGATGATCAGACCATCAAACTGACCAACTTTCTCTATAGCTCCAACATCGAAATCGCGAAAAAAATATCAGCTGTTCCATACAGAACTGCAAACCTACTCTAGCCAAATGTGTGAGTTTTTTTTTCGCGATTTCGATGTTGTTCGCATAGAGAAAGTTGTTCAGTTTGATGGTCTGATCATCCCCTTAAAAAGTGTCAGCATATTAAGAGGACCGTGTATATTTAAAAAGAAATCAGACAAATGCAAATCACAGATATTGATTTCTGGATAGTGTTTAAAAAATGTCTGTGACTTTAATTGGTTAATATAAAAATAGGACGGAACTTCGCTTGTATGCAGCGCGCTCGGGAGCTTTCGGAATAAACTTCTCTTAAAGACATGTTTATTTATGTAATAGTTTTTGATCGCGACTTCGATTACCACAGAGTCAAAGTCAAAGTCAATATAATTTATTCAATGTAGGAGCTTGCAGCACACTTATCAAACGTCAAATCTTTTTTAAAGCTACCACCGCGTCGGAACGTGTTGTCGCTGTAGAGAAGATGCGGCCAGAAACTCTACAACATAACACGACTTAATAACTATTACAATATAAATTCTTAAGCTAAAGTTATGTATACAATAATACATAGTCTATTTATGTATACAATAATACAGATTACCCCCAATAGATACCGCATAATGAAAATTTCGTACAGGCCCGAAGTCACCATTTTTGGCGGTAGGTGCGGGCACGAAACGATGCAACATGATTGGCCATTTCAAGGTCGCACTATTCCGATCTCGCTCTAACCCGTTGCTTATATCAGTGCAAAATCATAGTGTGGTGCGCGTCGGCGGCCTTGTATGCGGTATCTATTGGGGGTAATCTGTGGCATGGACTGTAATCTCCCGTCATCGCATCGTAGCGAGATATAATACAGAGTTCAACTTAATATGCCGATGGTTTTTTTACGGGGTTTATCAGACGACATTCTGATGTGCATCGGCCTGGCCTACAGGGATATCGTCACTCAATACAATTTTAAAGGGATTTGATGTCGGATACTCTCGGCCCGTAGGGAAGTAGTTATTTAAAATTTGTAATTATTACGAAAGTGACTGATGTCGTCATTTTTATATTGAAAATTCGAATAATATTCCACCTGAACAAACATGTTCGGTAGTCGTAAGAACGCATTAAGGCGACGCATTAAACAATTCTCATACCGGACACGCGCGCCCCGCAACCCGCACACATATCTATAAAATGGTTTTTGTTATTTTATTTAGATAGAAACGATCATTTGAGAAATTCTTTCTATAATTTTAAAGAGTGTGTATAGACTCGTCTACGGAGAAAGTTAAGAGCCTTGAATCGGTCTCGTTTGCCCATAAGATGTGAATCTCTTTTTTTAAAAAGAGGTATGTTTGATATTTTTATCTGTTACAAAAGTTACCTAATAATGTATTGAAAACTAACAAAATAAGGTTTTTATCATGAACTATCAGGTTCGTGACATTCAAAATCATGATCGAATGATGCATAATTTTATTGTCTTCATAGCAATTTTGACATTTTCTACTGCTGATTTCAACGTATGACTTTCAAAAATCGCTCTCCTTCATGCATTCATGCACAGTTTTTAAACTGTTCTACATTAATCACTGATGTCTTAAGACTATAGAAAATGTAAATTTTACGTTCCATTAATTATAGTGCAAGAAAACATGAAACCAAAAATGTTATTTAAATATCCCGCGAAAACGCTTTTTCTGACAATATACGTGGCAACAAGTAGGTGACGTCACGATGACGTAAACTTTGTACGACACTCACACTTTACACGCAACTGTTTACAAGCAGTTGACGTCATCAACCATTCGGCCAATCACAGTCGTTCACGATCACGTGACTAAAGCAAACAAAAACATTTTTTCTTTGTCGATTTTCTCTTAAAATATCCAGTATTTTTCTTAACTGACAAAATAGTTGGTTTCCAAAACTCATATTCAATACGGATGCCATCAATAGATCCTATATTTTACATTCTGTCAAATACCCTATTGGTGTTCAAATCTTCAAATGCACATCAGAAATTCTTCTGCAGTCTGATCAACCCTGTAAACCGGCAGCATATTCAGAAGGACCCTGGCCCTTCAATATAATGTGATGGTATAGATACCTGTTGTCCAGCTGAACGTCAGGCAGCGCCTCCTCGTTGAGTATGGCGTCGGCGCCGCCGGGCGGGGCGAGCCCGATCAGCTCCCAGTAGTCCGCCGTCAGCTCGTGGCCGCCGGGCGCCTGCCATTGTACATAACATAGGTAACTAAAGTTCATAAAAGGTAAAAACCAGGCCACAAATAGCACTTCTTGTGGGCAGCAAGTACTGGTGTCAGAGTTTTTTCAAACCGTCTTACGGCCTCTGACGTGGTTTTTATGTAATGACTACTACCACGAGAGATAGTAGCCGGGTTCAATGGGTTAACGTGCCATCTGAAGCACGGAATTATCTTTCTTTTCAGACAATCAGCTAATTTGGCCTGCAATGTCCTAGCCAACTGGGGAAAAACGCACAAAGTGACATTTCACTAGGTGTGCCCCGTGGGAATCGAACCCACGACTTCCGTGTCAACAGCCCAATGCTCTTAACCATTAGACCACGGAAGCAGTCACATAGTACTAAAGCACTTCAGATTTTTTTATTGTCTTACATGATCTTTAGTGCGATGGGCTCGAGCTAAAGATCCTGTAGATGTCAAGATTGTCATTTTTAGATTTAACTTTAATGCACATTGCATGTACTTGTACACACGGCGACAGATCAACCTACCCATAGTTGATCGATGATCATGGACATAGAGTTCAACTATGGGTAGGTTGATCTGTCGCCGTGTGTACAGGGACATACATTTTTAATTGTATACTTTTTCATTTTTGATTATACAGGCTCTTTCTTAATATGCTGACAATTTTTTAAGGGGATGATCAGACCATCAAACTGAACAACTTTCTCTATGGAACCAACATCGAAATCGCGAAAAAAAAACATCAGCTGTCCCATACATTTGGCTCGAGTATGTTTAAATTTTTGTATGGAACAGCTGATGTTTTTTTCGCTGTTGGTGCCATGGAGGAAGTTGTTCAGTTTGACGGTCTGATCATCCCCTTAAAAAGTGTCAGCATATTTTGTGAATGTAAAAAGATTGCCTTTTAAAAATATGATAGACGGACGGATGGAATGGACTGCATAGGCTTCGTGTTAGGGTCTTGTTAGCACTCTTTGGGTACAATCTCCTAAAAAGAATGTTCTGCATTTGACTTACATGTTTGTATGGTCATATCGAAAACAGCTAGACAGATTCAGATGCTTCAAAGGGCTATAAATTTTTTTTAAACACATTTAGTAAATAAGATTCAACAAATGTTCTTACGGTCTTTCCTTCAGGCACGGCCTCTAGTTTCCCGTACAAGATGACAGAAGACTCCGTAGACAGTACCAGGGCATCATATGTTTGGCAGAGAAGGCCGTGCAGCACACATTGTAGGAAGCCGCTACCATCGCGCAGAGTTACGAAGGTCAGGGCCTTCCCTTGCCGTCTCAGGCGGTGCACCCAGCCACGCACGCATATTCTCTCACCACGGTGTTCGCCAGCTTAAACACATTTTTTTCAGTTAGGTCACAGATCTGGCACTTCAAACAACATTTTAGATTTGACATGATGGCGTTCGCACATGCGCACTTGGTGCAAATTGTCTTTGACATTTGTGTAGGCTTGACTTACCACGCATCGTATGAACATCATCTACTTTTGAGTGTTCTGTTATTAAAAATAGTATTTGAGCTAAAGAATTACTGAAAATGTGAATTGGGGGTTTTTTTTCAATGTTTTTATGCACTGAATAGACTTAATTTTATGTAGTCAATAGGGTGCGTGCGCCTGACTGCATTCCCTTGCTCGGCTTCCCGCAATTTGAGGGAGACTGGAGTCTAACGTAGGTAAACCATAAGGTAAACCTGAGAATTGTAAGTCTCCAGGCACCCCTGCCCGCATTTCCACCCTGGATGTGTGTTTATCCCTGTGTGACCATCACCTAAATCCAATTATGCAAGGCCACTTATAAGTTGCATCATTGATATTATTGTGATCATTGCAAAAGAGTAACTTATTACTGGTCAATTTTACTGGTAACTTATTTATTACTGGTAACTTTTACTGGTCAGTTTATTTAATATTGCATCATTTAATAAAAAGTTATTTCACATTTGAAACTACCATGCTGATGCAAGTTTAAATAACACATGTTGTAAATATAATGATATATATGTGTGATTTGTAATTATATGACATGTAATTTGATTTTGGCATTTAAAATGATCATACAAATAAATTTTTGAACATGTATGAATACTATAACAATTATGCAAACCTTTTTAGGCAAATACATTCTGTCTAGATGTCAGTTTAAGCATTTTCTTAGTGTGTTAATTGTAACAACTATTACTGAAATCTAATGCAATATTAATGCATATTGTATATAATGGGTTAAGGGTAGGAGGGGGAGTGCAAGTTTTTCTGCAGGAAATAGTGTCATTTGAGCTTGCTTTAGGTCCAAAAATGATCCTTGAGATTGGAATAGATACTCCCTCAAAACTACTTGACACTGTCAGAAATGCACAAGCAAGTCTGTAATTAATAAATATTTTTTTTAGCATAATGACATACTTCATTAACTATTTGTTAATGTTTGCACATGTAGAGTTTGCGAAGTTCATACGCTGCCCAGACCGAATATATGCAGTCCATCCATGTATGGGTGCATCGCTAGTAAGTGATAATATCAAATGGGAGGGGGTAGCGAAAGATTTGATGATGGCATTCTAACTATCTTAAAACACCTCCTAGTGACATACCTCGGCCACACTTTGGACACTTAGCTGTCATTTCATACAATTGGGAATAAAAATTTACAAGAGGTAAACATGGGTGAATAGCCAATGGATGGTAAAGATACTGGTCACTGAAAGAGGTAATGAAATCAACCGATCTAAGTATCGGCATAAAGCAGAGGGTATTCAATACATGCATACATCCTTGCATGTCTTACGGTTGTGAAACATGGTCTCTCACAAAACAGCACCGAGATTTGCTCAAATATTTCAGATAAGAGCGACTTTCCTATGGTGGATAAACGGTTGGAGGCCTTTGCCGAGGGGCACACTGATCTGTGAGACATTCAATAATCACTACTACACTTCTCACAACGCAAAAGATCAGGACAAGAGGCTTATTGAATTGAAAACCTGTGCAATACTGGGTGAGTGTGAGCGAGACAGGAATACACCATTGCTTAAATTTTCGACTAGGCTTCCTAGCAAGCAGGGATGAGGTTAAAATTGGTTGTAGGCAGGGAGTGTCCATACTGTATGTAGTACTAGATATTCTTTCTTATACTGTGCCTCTGCTATTAATTTATAATTAAATAATTACAAGTTGTGGTGGTCAAGTGGAGAGTAACCTTGCCTGCCATACAGTAGGCGATGGTTCGATCACCGTCCAGGCCTTCTCGTAACAATGAGTTTTTCAGAATTTATGTACTATTTGTAACACCACAGGCTTTTCGGTGAAGGAAAATATTGTGAGAAAACCTGCATGCTTCAATTTCGAGGCATGTATTGTACCCACTGTCCATTATAAGTGGTGACGGGCTCACCACACTGGACAGTCTTACGGTACTAGAAACGTGGATGTTCTGAGATTTCAGAATATCTCTGACCCCAAATTAAAGATTGAAAAAATCGGGGGCCAGCGGGACAGCTCTGTTGGAGTGGAGCATGCCCCGGATAGCCAGGTCGTGGGTTCGAATCCCGGTCGCCGCCCGACTTTTTCAATCTTTAATTTGATTTAGCTAACATGGCATACATGTAGAATCAATAAATTCGATCTCTGACCCCCTCGGGGAATATAGTTGTGAGATGCTTATATGCCAATTACATACCTTTAAATATTTTCACAACTTTCGCCTTAGGCAGACTGGGGTCCTCCTTTATAACAATTTTCCTAGCCTCATCCATGTTTACTTGTCTCTTTTCTTCATTCTCTTCCTCTACTTTCGCTTTGTCAGCTGCCTTGTTGTTCTCACGTACCCAGAGCTTATGAATTTTCTTCAACTGTGATTTAGCAACCACATCGTATGTTTTTCCTTCTTCCTTGGCGTCGACGTATATGGTCGGGAATGGTTCCTTCCCGGCGTGTCGCATGGCCTGCAGGACAGTCTTGAAGGGTTTACCTTCCGTCCCATCTCCTGATTCATCGCTCCCTCTTTTATCCGATGTATAAATTTCGCCTAGAACAGATTTTTTTATTGCATACGTGTTTCGAATACAGGTTATTTTTAATGTTGAATTATTTTATAACTCACCTAGAGTTAATTTTTCCATGTCTGGCATGGTGTCTGGAAAGCAACAATGAGGAAAATTAATCTATTGTAACGTTGATAAGCTAATTATTGATGAAAATCTGGAAACTTTCACACTGCACTACCGCACTGCACGATGCGGTTTTTCTTTTGACATTGACAGAAATGACAGATGATGTCAACGTTCCGGTAAAATTTCACATTTTTTTTAAAACCAACCTTACACCATAGCTATTTTACAAGCGCCATCTTGTGTCGAATAGCTGTACTGCCAGCTACATTACTGCCATCTAGTGACGAGTAGTTTTTGATGCTGCCGTCTAGAGAAAGTGATAACAGTTGCGGAGCACTAGATGGCAGCACGAATTCGTATAATAAAACAGTTTTTTAAGTTTTACACTTTTGGAGGAAATCGCGTAAAACTCCTGAAGAGAAGAAGGAGGCTTCTGAAGGGCAATTTTTAATGTATTAAATACTAAAAATTTTTAAATTTTTTCCACGGTGCGATTTTTGAAACTCATTCGTTGAACTCAGCAGTTTAAAATGTCAAAATTACTATGGAGATATGCATTTTTCTCTCTCCAATTTTTGAAACAAAGTCATCGGCTGAGTAGGTACAATGGCCGATATTCACCGATTTCCCAAAGTTCGCATTTCTGAATCTTACCGGTGACTAAAATCTCATACCCATGAGTTCAATACGAGTGCTCCTACCCACTCGTATTGAACTACCCATGAGAAGGGTTTTAAATATTTTCACAAATTTAAATATTTTCGAAAGTATGAGATTCAAAAACCGTTCAAGCTCACCGATGACATTCAAAAATCGCACCCCAGGTACGCTAGCTTGACCTCAAGGTACACATTTTTTGTGGCACAACGGCTTAAAATACAGCAACCATTTTATACTCAAAAAATAGTGCCCTAAGGCATCCAAAATCTCAGGAGGATAGGTCTTCAACCCCCCGATTGCGCTAAGTTAAAACATCAAAGTTCTACTCTTATCCAATTTCAGTTCTAATCACATTGCAATCCAATTACTATTCAACTGTGATGAATTCCGCATCGAGCTAAACTCAATGTAACTGACATAACTTAACGTCTGAGCAAAGAAAATAGTTTTTATCAACGTTTTTTCTTCGCGCTCAATCGTAAACTCTACTCTCGTATAACAATAAATAATTGAAACCGGCCAAGTGTGAGTTGGTCTCGCGGTAAAGGTAAATGAGAAAAAAAATGTATGTTAATAATGTTGTGTAAAATAAATGTACGGAACCCACGGTGCGCGAGTAGCTCGACTCGCACTTGACCGGTTTTTTCATAATCTTCCTGCCCTTACCTCATTAGGTACTTGTGGTCGGCGCAATATGTAGTTTCGTCCTCAAGAACTTTCAGAATTTATGGGACTTTTTTGTCAGACGTCCTCTTATAATATAGGGTGTAAGTACAGTAGACAGTTGCATTACTTTAAAGGATGATTCTTTTGATACTGAACAACTTTCCCAGCATGTAAGGAAAATTCGCAAAAAAAATCATCTTTTCATACAAAAGTCCGAGCAGCTGAATGCATTTAGTATGGCAAGTCCAATTTGTTTGCTGATCTATAGGTATACTTCCGTGGCTGACTGACTGACAGACGAAGCACAGCCTAAACCGCTGAAGCTGAAGATAAAAACATGTAGAATATACAAAACACCCTAGTAATACTTTAAAGGGATGCTTCAGACTATCGAACTAAACAACTTTCAATATAGAGCCAACATCGAAATCGCAAAATTTCATACAAAACTACACTATACCAACTCGACTCAAATGTTTGGGACAGCAGATTTTTTTTCGCGATTTCGAATTGTCTCCTCAGTGAAAGTTGTTCAGTTTGATGGTCTGAAGTATTACTAGGGTGTTTTGTTACATCCTGTAGATTCTACGGAGGATGTAGGGGTGCACTAGAAAAGATTTCTCGATATTCTAATTTCACGTTTCTTGGGGAAAGTTAGTTGTTCAATATCAAGAGTACAATCACCCTTTCATTTTAGCATAAGCATATGCTCACGACTATATTCCCCGAGTGGGTAGTCAGAGATATTCTGAAACCTCAGAACATCCACGTTTCACTAGTAGTACCGAAACTCTGTCCAGTGTGACAGGTTTCAGTAGTAGTACCGAAACTCTGTCCAGTGTGACGGGGGGTGAGCCCGTCGCCACTTGTAATGGACAGTGGGTACAAGACATGCCTTGAAATTGAAGCATGCAGGTTTCATCACGATGTTTTCTTTCACCGAAAAGCCAGTGGTGGCCTTTAATTTTAAAACGCTTAAAATGAACAACGAAGCAAGTTCTTTAGCATACTAACTAAATATGCGGCGGTCAACTACCGAATTAAACAGTATGGAAATAGAAAGAAAGCATTCATTGATTAATAATAAGCTATTTAAATTCGAAACACGTTAAAGAATTGATGAATGACTCCGAACTGTACCTAATACCTAAACATTTTGTGGACCTTAGTAGGGTTACCATGGATGACGCTAATAATGAGACGGTTTCCAAGGGCAGTCAAAATAAAAATCATCCTGATACCCGTATCCGAGATGAGGTGTGCCGTAATCGATAGAGACGATTTTTAAGTCATAGTTCGAACTCCCGTATGTCAAAATCCATACATTTTCGCCCTGTTTAGCTGGAGCTAAGACTAAGAAAATCGTCTCTGAAACTCGGCCTGACTGCATAAAAAGTGGATTATTTCAAAGGATTAAATACGTCCTTTAAATTGCAACCATCAAAATGTCAATGATAAATTAAAACCCCTCTTTCGTTGTATGGGAGGGGTCGAAAAAAAATTTTTTCTTCATAACATAAACATTTCTGTTTTTGGGTTACTGTTATCTATCTTCATGTCAAATTTCGGTAGGTGCAAAAATGAGCGAGTTATTGAGGCGGGGCATACGGACAGACGGACAGAATGGACGAAAGTTTATACTTTCTACCACTACCTATCAACTACCGTCAAATTACAGCTTTTTAGTACTAAGCGTCTCTGAGCTAAGCCGCGGATAGACGGACAGACGGACTGACATGGCGAAATTATAAGGGTTCCTTGTTTGACTACGGAACCCTAAAAAGGGCGGTGGTTTGCGGCGGACATTGATACATCTACCACTACTATATTACATGCAGTAACAAGGCTCACTTTTAGTATATTTAAGGTATCAAGATTTAGCTGCATCTGCATATGACGCCCACGGGAAGAAATATATGGTCGAAAGTGGGGCACAATGATATAAAAATAATGCTCTCTTTCAAACCATTCAATGATCCTATAAGTCCCTCTTACTTTGGTTTTCATGGTAGCCCCATTTGTTTACAACTACTGTAATAAAGTCAATAGAAACCTCATTAACCTCTTGCATAGGATACTGTATAAGTAATTAGTAGGAGGTTATTCATACGCATTTATTTTATGTATAATTTCTACCATTAAGCTTTTGAATTTTATTAGACTTGCAATTTTATGACTACCCCCTCGGGGAATATAGTTGTGAGCATATGCAGTTTTATGAGGATTATACTGTGTCCCTGGTGGACCTACTAGTACGACCACGAGAAAACGCCACCATTAGCGTGCTCCATACAAACCAATTAAAGTCGATGATTTTTTAAAAATACGATCTAAAAACAAAACTCTGTGCCTCTGGTTTGCCAGATTATTGTTTAAAAGTTAGTGTAGCGACACATCTGCCGAATTTACGCGACGTTAATTACTCCGTCGCTAGAAGCCGTGGTGGTCCAGTGGCGAGTAACCTCGCCCGCCGTGCAGGAGGCGATGGTTTGATCTGCGTCCAGGCCGACTCGTACCAATGAGTTTTTCGGAATTTATGTACGATTTGTAACACCACTGGCTTTTCGGTGAAGGAAAACATCGTGAGGAAACCTGCACGCTCCAATTTCTATGCACGTATTGTACCAACTGTCTATTATAATGGCGACGGGCTCACCCTCGTCACACTGGACAGAGTTTCGGTACTACTGGTGAAACGTGGATGTTCTGTGGTTTCACAATATCTCTGACTACCCCTTCGGGGAATATAATCGTGAGCATATGCATGCATAAATTACTCGTGTTACCAGCGACACACCAGAACGTGCTATTTTTCCAAGTAGACGCGTAAGTAACAGTAAGTAAATAGTAATATTTATTTCCCAGTCAATGGTGTGTCATCACAATTACACTGGCTTAAAGATTTCATCATATCAGCTGATAGACGTTCACTGATGGACAAATGCCTCCCCCAAGGATCGCCAAAACGACCGGTCCTGCGTTGCCCTCATCCAACGGGTTCCCGCCTCCTTCACCAGGTCGTCGGTCCACCTTGTGGGGGCCTAACCACGCTGAACTTTCCGGTACGCGGCCGCCACTGGAGAACTTTTTGCCCATTGCCACTTTAGTTTAGCAATTCTTTCTGGTTTTTCTGCGAATCTCTTCATTTCTGATTTGATCTCACAAGGAATCTCTGAGCATAGTCCTCTCCATTGCCCTTTAGGTGACTTTCTGCCTTTTTATGAGGCCTGTGCAATCACGTCTCAGTTCTTGGCAGTATCTACACACTGGACAAATACTTTCGTCTTGAGACACTGCGGTATTTGGGACGAGAAGATGCTACGTAGCTTCCCGAACGCTGTCCAGCCGAGTTGGATTTGACGGTTGATCTCTTTCTCTAAGTTGGACCTACCTAACTGCTTGCTGGATAGTTTGTCTTAGGTAAACATAATCGTCAACAACTTCGAGCGCAGTGTCCGTTCTTTACATGAGTTGGGTAGAACATTTGACATGATTTTCGTTTCGCCAACTCGTTTGGAGGCTCTGCTATAAGGTCATCGAGCATGAGGCGTGACAATCTTAAAAATTTTGCTGTTCCACATTTTCTCGATTCCCTAAATTTTAGGGAGCAATTCGTTAAAGATTTTGATGGTTACAATTTGAACGACTTAATTTTTATTATAGTTTAAATTGATCGACATTTAATGCAGTTGATGTTTGTTTATGCAATTACAACTAGCATTTGCCCGCGACTTCGTCCGCGTAGATTTCGGACTTCAACACCCCATTGCATCGCTTTAGGGTTTTTTTTCTGGAAAATCCTTTATTAGTGCACCCCTAAATCCTCTGTAGTTTTATATATTTTGAAAAGAATCCGGCACAAAATGTTCAGGAAAAGCCGTTCGGTCAATTTGGCTGAAATTACCGGATGATTTTTTTTACCGTTCCTAAACTATCAGGGGTGGTTCAGACCATCAAATTAAACAACTTTTACTATGGAAGCAAAACTGAATTCGTAAAAAAAAATCAGCTGTCTCATACATTAGAGTTGAGTATAGGCAATTTAGTATGGAATTGATATGATCGCTACGCCGCCGCCGCGCCGCCGTCACCGACCAAAGCGGTTTGCGCACCGACCTTGAGCTGACGTCCGCGCACCGATTCACCCAAAAACGTCAATACCCGTAACCCGTATTCGCATTTATTTGACTTTATACAGACACGGCGGTTCGATTCCTGGCCTGTACCACTAAGTTCTACGGAATTTATGTACGGTTGTATTTATCATTATCACTAGCTCGGTGGTGGGCGGCTCCCACCTCATCCCCCCCCCCCCCCCCTATTTACGCCCACGTATGCAGTTTTGTGTTACCGTCAACAATTTTTCATGTCATCAGGCTACGGCAACACAAGTATCTTCTAAGGTCAAACTACTAGCCCAGTCAATTTACGAGGTTTTATTAGGAGGGGTGGGAAGTAATTATGTAGCATAGCATGCATGCATGCGATGATTCATATGTGATGAATTATGTATGAGACTTTTAAACAGTAACCGGCACTAGAGCTTCTGATCCGGAAAAATTGTCATGGTGCGGGATCTCGGTATAACGGGATCCCGCATTTTACGAAAAAAGTGGTTAAAAGTAACTAGTAAATAAAATATAGCATGCTTTAATTTAGAATATTTAATGGCACAACATACAAAATTTTTATGAAAATTTATATTTTACTTTGATTTGTTTTTATTATTGAAGTGTTTCCGCAAAAAGCAGAACATTCCAAGTGTATCATCACCCAAACTACTTCTTATTTGTGACAAACAGTTTGCGTTAGATTGTCAGCCTTATGAAAGTACATTTTGTATTGTAGTACTTTATTGCAATCTGAAATTTTTCAATATATATTTAGTTGTTTTTATTTAATATACCTATATTTCAACCTTATTTAATGAACATAATTTTGCAAAGATAAAGCTAAATCTTAAATTAGGGGCTGATGTGTTTTATTTTATTTTGATATATTTCAAGGCTCAAATTGGCTGTTAAATGAAATACCGATAAAAAAACCAATTCTTAATTAGTCCCGGCTCAAACCGTATAATGACTGGGCTATACCACAAAAATGCTATCAAAATGGTATAAGTATTACAATTACTTATTCAATGAATTAGTTTGCTTGATTCATTGTTGGTGGGCAGTTGATTGGAAAAAAATAGGTAGGTGAAGACAAGTAAGTTTTTTTAAAATAAAGTGAAGTGTTTGAAATCAGAAATCAAATCAGTAGGTTTTTTTTTTCATTAGAACGTCTAAGCTTACCTTGTCTTGTACATGTAACTTTAAATAATAGGTTATTTATTAAACACTTTCTAAATCAGGGGTGGTTCATACCATCAAACTGAACAACTTTTACTACGGGAGCAAACCTGAAATCGCAAAAAAAGTGCCAGGCATTTTAGTGGAGTAGAACAGCAGAATTTTTATTGCGATTTCAGTTTTGCTACTATAATAAGGGTTGTTCAGTTTGATGGTCTGAAACACCCCTGAAAATTTGGAAAGTGTTTACAAAATCACGTATCGGTAATATTTAAAGGGGTGTGATTTAGGCCATAAAACTGAACAACTTTCACTATGGAGGCAAGATAAAAAAAAATCTGCTATCCCATAAATTTTTACGATTAGGTACTGCAGTTTTGTACGAAAACTGAGTTTTTTTCTTTACGTACTTACTTGAAAGTTGTTCAGATTGGTGGTCTAAACCAGCCCAGGGTGTTTGTGTTTTGTTACACCCTGTATATAGGGTGGAAAGTTGAGATGGGCCAACAGCATGATAGCTACAAGAAAACGTACTTAGGAGACGACTCTAACATCTAGAGCATTTTAATACTGCATTCACAGATTTTGTAAAAAATGAAGTCAAAAAAAGGCATTTTCGAATCTTTTTTCATCCCATTCGATCATGTTACTGATAAGGAATATATAGTTAATTAAGTATCTATGGAATCAATTAACCGAGGTCAAGGTATTAGAACTCTCGGAAAACGCAAAATTAAATTCCCATATATTTAGAATAGATAATGAATATTGGCGAAATTGGACCCAGTCATTTTTACGAAAACTAAAAGCCGTTTAGGGGTGTGATTTTTGTGTGTCACCGGTGAGCTTGAATAGTTTTTAAATCTCATACAAAAGGCATGAGAAGGCTTTTGTATGAGATTTAGAGATGTGAAGTTTTTGTAAAAACTGCCACAAAAAATTCTGTTTCAAATAAATATGACCACTGACCTGGAGTGCGATTTTTGAGCTTCTAAATTATAAAGTCTCATACTCATGATTTCAATAAGAGTGCTCCTTACCACTCGTATTGAACTCGTATGGGTATGAGAATTTAGTCACAGGTAAGATTAAAAAATGCGAACTTTGGGAAATCGGTGAATATCGGCCATTTTACTCAAATCAAAAATCGCACTCCAGGTCAGTGGTCATATTTATTTTAAACAGATTTTTTTGGTAGTTTTTACAAAAACCTTACATCTCTTTCAAATAAAAAAAGCAATAGCAAAACGCAACCATGATAGCTAATTTCATCGTATTTTTTTTTATCGTTACGGAAAGTATTAGACTTGGTTGAACTGATAGTGTATGTGATTTCGTTTTCTTTAATTATCATATATTATACAGTGTTCGTGAATTTTAATTCAAATAAAAACAATTTATGCATAGAAGATTGAATGGACTATCGAATGTGAACGATTATAAGGTTCATTCACTTAATTCGAAAGGTATCATCATCATCATCAGCCCATCATCGTCCACTGCTGAACATAGGCCTCTCCCAAGGCGCGCCACAAAACTCTGTCCTCGGCCTTCCTCATCCAGTCGCTCCTCGCTACTTTTTTTAGGTCGTCTGTCTAGCGGGCAGCAGGGCGTCCCACACTACGCCTAACAGTTCGCGGTCTCCATTCTAGAACTTTGACACCCCATCGGTTGTCAGTTCTTCGGCAGATATGACCAGCCCATTGCCACTTCAGATTGCTAATTTTCTGAGCTATGTCAACCACTTTAGTTCTCTGACGTGTCACTTCATTTCTGATATTCGAAAGGTATCATAAGGAGGAAATACCTTTCCCCCAACTTCTACAGGTTACAGGACACAAATTCATTTTTTGTTGGTTTTTTTACACTCTATACGTATTGCTAAGTTGCATTTATGAACGGTCCCTGCACGTCTAGCATGATTTCTCTACTTGCGCGCGACTCGGCTTTTTCCCATACTACAAGTCGCGGCAAGCGCGGCTTTCGCTCTCAGAAAAGCGCGGGAACAGGTTATTTTCTATGCAGCGAAGGCGCGTCGCGCGCGTGTAGAGAAATCATACTAGACGTGCTGGACATGAACATGAACATGGACATCCACCGATCTTCTTTATCATTATACTTTTAGGGCATTTTAAGATGAAAAGTGGGCCCCTTTTAGTCCATACTACTTTCATACAATCTATAACCATACACCTCTGCCATGTCCTTATGTTTTTTTTCCATAAATGAATTACTATAAGAACTAGGATTCTTCGAAAATTATGAAAAATTGCTCAATTTTACCGCTGTGTTTAGACTTCCAGCAAGCAATTTGATGAATATAAACAATAAAAGGAAAACATATAGACATAGTCAAAGTCTTTATCATTTTCTTTATTATTCTTGAAAGAATTATTAAAATCGGTTTTTAAGGGTACTGTTGGCGCGCCCATATAAACGAAGTCTGGTGATATTTTCAATACACACACAATACACGAGATTAAACTCAATGAAATTATGCAGGAACAATCTAGAAGCAAATCTCTATGCTTGTATCGTGTCAGATTTTCCTTATTGACATTATTTTTTTGGAAGAAAAAGATGGAAAGAGCCAATGGTGTTAATTACCAATGTAAAGTGTTTCGCATTGATTACCAATGTAAAATGTTTCGTATTAATTACCAATGTAAAGTGATGATCCGATGTTTAAAATTAGTGTCGCCTAAGAATAGTGAAACTTTTGATAGTCTATCAATACTATTGTGACCTCGGAAAATAGTAACAATATCGATAGTATAGATATTTTCGATAGTATCCATTGTTTTAGGTAGGTAACTTTTTGTTTGCGTAGTTTTTACCCCATCGCGGTACGAAGCGCGCCGTACGCGCGTGCGTGCGCGTAGTCGGCTGGTCAAACGAAGACTGTTGCGCAATTGGTTCTCTTTATACGTTTTGGTGCTCTTTTGGTTCGGACACTTTTGAGCGCGGACCCTCCTTGTCTGTTCATCATCATCAGCCTTCTATACGCCCCACTGCAGAGCACATGCCTTCTGTCAAAATTAAGTGCGAGAGCAGTGTGGATTAGTCAATAGGCTAATCCGCTAGAAGAGTAAAACCTCTTCTATTTAATCGAGTTTAATTTAAAGCAGACAATTGATATACCTAAGTACCTATTATTAACAGTATTATGACTGTCGCACGCAGATTTCTAAGAAACTACAATGCCGCCTACACCTCAAGAATATGCAGCACAGGATGATGTGGCCACCAATCTGGACGGGGAGCGCGTCGTCATCTCCGGCATTTCTGGACTCTACCCGCAGTCCAAGCATGTGCAGGCGCTCTCCAACATACTCTACAATAAGGTACTATTTGTGTAACAAGATGAGACAAGGTTGCTGCGGGAAAAACGTGTGAGCGGGTCGTCATCTCTGGCATATCTGACCTCTACCCGCAGTCGAAGCACGTGCAGGCGCTCTCCGATATATTTTTTAGCAAGGTACTCCACTTGTGTAACAAAATGAGATGAGGTTGCTGTGGCAAACACGTGGGAGCACATCGTCATCTCCAGCATGACCGGTCTCTACCCGCAGTCCAAGCACGTACAGGCGCTCTCCAACATACTGTACAATAAGGTTCTCCACTTGTGTAACAAGATAAGACGAGGTTGCTGCGGGAAACACGTGGAAGCGCGTCGTCATCTCCGGCACGTCCAGTCTCTACCCGCAGTCGAAGCACGTGTAGGCGCTCTCCGACGTATTGTATAATAATGAACTCCACTTGTATAACAATATGTGACGAAGTTGCTGCGGCAACACGTGGGAGCGCGTCGTCATCTCTGGCATGTCGAGACTGTGCCCGACTTAACGCCAAGATCTTTCTGATCCAAATGAAATTGAATAGGTGTTTACTGCTTGTGCTACGTAGACTGAGAAATGTTAACTCTAATTTAAGTTAATTGCAGTTTTAAGCAAAAGTTTCAAAATAAGCATTTACTTTGCTTTACTTTACTTTATCTGATGTTTAAGTGCAGTATAATCTTACAGCCTGCAACCTTAATTTTTTTTTATTTTACAGGAGAACCCTGTGACTAATGAGAACTGTCGTTGGAACTACAACCACCCTGAAGTGTCATCACACACGGGAAAGGTGCCGGAACTGGATCGATTCGATGCTCAATTCTTCAAGGTCCATTTTCGGCTTGGTAACAGTATGGACTCAATGGGTCGTAAGATTCTGGAGCAGGCTTATCAGGCAATATATGATGCTGGTACGTATCTTTTCACTAGACTTAATATATCAACGATACAGTATCTTAAACAAAACCGTTATTTGCAGGCGTGAGTCCAGAGTATCTGTCCGGGAAGAAAGTGGGTGTTTACACAGGGTCCTGCTTCTCTGAAACTGAGAAAGCTTGTTTCTACGTGGCTAGTTCAAGAACAGGATTCGGTATAGCTGGGTAAGCTACCTTCTAATAACAAATTCCTGACATTTTGCTACCTGTTGACATTACACCGGTGATTTTTTATCACTGGTAAATTTTCAAAGGTAGTGCAGATTATACAACTTTCACTATAGGAGAAACAATGGAATTGCAAAACGTAAATCACCTGTTTCACACAAGTTGTTATCAGAGCAACTCTTTCAATTCAGTTTGATCATTTCGACCAAGCTTTTAAGTTTGGACATTTTTTACCTATTTACCGCCTTATTACACAAATTGATTACATTAACAGATGCAGTAAAACCATGTTTGCAAACCGTATCTCGTATTGGCTGAATGCGAAAGGTCCCTCGATGTCGATCGATGATGCGTGCTGCAGTTCCTTTGCTGCGCTGGAGCAGGCTTACCTGGCGATAGAACGCGACGAGTGTGAGGCCGCCATCGTGGGCGGCGCCAACCTGTGTCTGCATCCACAGTCGTCTGTACATTATGGAAGGTAAAAGGAATGATTGCTCGTCCAAGCACTAAGAGCATCGTGAACTTTTATACTTATAAAGCAACAGCCGGTAGTTAGGTAGAGAAGAAAAGGCTTTCTACTTGTTATCGTGTGGCAGCAAGCGGTGTCAGAATGTTTTTCAGACCGCCTTATGGCCTCTGACGTGATTTTTATGTAACGACTACTACCACCAGAGACAGTAGCCGGGATCAACGCCCAACGTGCCATCTTTCTTTTCAGACAATGCAATGCCTGCAATGTCCTAACCAACTGGGTAAAACGCACAAAGTGGCATAGCACTAGCTATCCCCCGTGGGAATCGAACCCATGCCCTTCGTGTCAAGAGCCCAATGCTCTTAATCATTAGACCACGGAGGCAGGTAAAAGGCATTCATTGCTCGTTAAATAATGGCCGAGACCTCATCCCTTTCAAATTTACTTAGGAATCACGTTGTTAGATATTTTCAATATTGATTTTATGTTTCCAGAATCATGACGCTCTGCAAGGATGGTAAAACTAAGTCTTTCGATGAAAAAGCTGATGGTATTGCAAAATCTGAAGCCATAAACGTATTATTTCTTCAAAAGGCGAAATATGCTAAAAGGTACAAAAATAAACACAGTTTTCTACGACTACAATAGTAGACGCAAATAAATGCAGGATTTTAATCCTTTCCAAATACCTCATCCCGCAGATATAATTGCCTTGCCATATTAATGGAGTGACTTGGGCCTTCATTAAAATTTATCTGTTTCAAAATGTCAATCGTTAAGTTAACAAAATTGTTCTTGGTTTGTGTAGAATAGATCTTACTTAGTAAAGTTCTTTGCATTCAGGATCTACGCAGAAGTGTTGCACGTGAGAAGTGAATTTACCTCGATCTTGGAAGGAGAGACAGGTCCAAGGTACGGGTTTTACCGCGATCCCATGAACATGGCGCAGTTCATTAAGAACTTTTATAAGGATGCAAAGGTGTCTCCTCAAGCAGTTGAGTACGTGGAAGCTTTTGGCTCAGGTAATCACTATGAGGTGTTTCTTCAACTAACCAGTAAGATGCACATCTTTGCGAGAAACTAATTTAGTGAGTTTACTATAGCCGTGCCCGAAGCTGATAAGGCAGAACTGGAAGCTATCGAAGAAGTTTACTGCAAGGACAGGAAGAATCCACTTCTGGTGGGTAGCGTCATTTCCAACATTGGCTACGGTGAAGCTGCTTCAGGAATATCTGCCATTACAAAGGTTAGTCTTTTGAATTCATTGGAAATTGCAGTGCCTCATTGGCAAGTGTGAGTAACATAATCCTCGTACCTAATCCTTGCCGTAACTTCTGCTGACTGCTGAACTGAGTATTTGACCTTTTTGTTAATCTGAATTGTCCAGGAAAGCTGAATAGGAATTGGAATATGTTTTCATCATTATATGGAATGTAGTATAGTAGATCCGTACATCACACACAACTAAACAAAACTTTTCTTGTAGGTGTTACTAGGGTACCACAAAGGAGAGCTGGCAGCCAATCTGCACTGTGAGAATCCGCGGCGCGATATTGCCGCTCTGCGCGATGGTCGCATGCGCATCGTCACCGAGCACCAGAAATTTGGTCGCACATATACTGCCATCAACGGCATCTCCGTCACTGGCGTCAACGCGCACGTACTGCTGCATGGACATTACAAACCCAAGGTACATGCACTTCTTTTCAATACTATTACTTATAACACGACAGATAATTCCACAATTAGGTGATAATCTATCAAATTTGTTTCAGGACTTGAACAGATACAAAACCTCTATCCCTCGCCTGGTGACCCTCTCTGGCAGACAGGACACTTCTGTAAAGTTGATCATCGATGATCTGAAGAAACGTCAAATAGACCCTGAAGAGCTGGCTTTGTTTCACAATATTCATCAAACCAGGATCTCTGGCCATCTGGGAAGAGGATATGTTATACTTTGTAAGTCCAATAAAGTTTCAAGAATAAAATCAAGTATCAAACATCAAGCAACATCTAGTAATGTTTTTTCTTTTAATGCTTTCAGCTACAAACGAAGAACAGGGGACAGTCAGCCTCGCAGAACAAGCGAGCTACTTCGATGATGCTAAACGCCCTCTGTGGTTCGTGTACAGCGGTATGGGCTCGCAGTGGGCTGGGATGGGAAAACAACTAATGCGGATACCAATCTTCGCCGCGGCCATCGAACGGTAGGAGCACTCCAAAAATAATAGGCAATAATTCGGTGTTCTAATTTTGAGCTGACAGATGATAAAGTTGTTGCTTCTTCTTTGATGTATATTACTAGCTGTAAATAAACTTTCAGATGCCGCAAAGTATTGGAACCAAAAGGAGTGGATATTATCCATATCATCACATCACCCGATAAAGCAATTTTCGACAACATTCTGAATTCGTTCGTTGGTATCGCAGCAATACAAATTGGTCTCACTGATATATTGATGGCTTTAGGATTGAAGCCCGACAAGATCATTGGTAAGTTCTTACTCCAACTCTTCACATTAGAAATGTATCTTTTTTACCACGAATTTACTTAAAAAATGTTACAACCATTAATAAATCTTTATTGTGAACCACTTTACTAAACGAATTCTATCACAATACAGGCCACAGCGTTGGTGAGTTAGGATGCGCGTATGCCGATGGTTGCTTCACTGCGGAGGAGATGATACTATCTGCATACAGTCGCGGTCTGGTCTCGGTGCAGACGCCATTCATCCGTGGCTCCATGGCCGCTGTCGGTATTGGTTACCAGCAGATAGTGAAATATCTCCCTCCGGAAATAGAAGTAGCTTGCCATAACGGGCCAGAATCCTGTACTATATCAGGACCTGCAGACATAATGCGTGCGTTCGTTGCCGAGTTGACTGACAAGGGTGTCTTCGCTAAGGAGGTGCCGTGCTCCAACATTGCTTACCACTCACGATACATCGCAGAGGCGGGTGAGTAGAACTTTCTCACATAAATGATTACGAGTAAGAGCCTAAATTTTACGATATAAATCTTACTTCAAATCGTACGAAAACCTTTGACAAAATATTTAATTATAGGTCCTGGTCTACTGAAATATTTGAGAGAAGTGATCAAGGATCCAAAGCCACGAAGTGAGCGCTGGGTTTCGTCGTCGGTGCCTGAAGATAAATGGAATGAACCTGATGCGAAGTACTCCTCGGCACAGTATCACACTAACAACTTGCTGGTAAGGGACCAGTAGAGTTAAACCCTCCATCTAAGTATCTTAATTTGATTCGTTATACTGGAAGTATTTCCACTCCATCGCATCACTGTATTCTACTAAACTATAGACTTATGTTTTGATTGACAGAATCCGGTTCTATTCGAAGAGAGTTGCGTGCACATCCCGGATAACGCAGTCCTGGTGGAGATTGCTCCGCATGGTCTACTGCAGGCAATTCTTAAGCGGTCACTGTCTTCCAATTGTAAAAACATACCTCTAACAAGGCGTGGACATGCTGACAACGCGTTTTTAGTTCTGGATGCAATCGGCAAGTACGTAAATCATAATTAGAAGCATTTACTCCCTAGTTCCCATGGCACTATCGCTCTCATTTCCCTCTGAAAATAATAGTTATAACCTTAATAACCTATCATGATATGGTCTGGATATCGCCTCTATTAAATTACAAAAGATTGAAACCGAAATAACTAAAGACTATACAACTAACTGAAAGGATTTTTCAGATTGTACATGGAAGGATACCACCCGAAAGTAGAAGCTCTGTATCCAAAAGTTGAGTTCCCTGTGTCCACAGGAACACCTATGTTGTCACATTTAGTAGAGTGGGCCCACAACGAGAGATGGTTAGTACCGACTTACAATAATAATTATTATAACTTTTGCACACTTGCGTCAAAAGGAAGGCATTTTTGAAAGATTTTAATTCTTAAAACTTCTTGCAGGAGTTTGCCGCTCTACGTATCAGCTCACCGAAAAATGGCTGCGTCATGCATGTACGTGATATCTGTTCACGACGAAGAGCACAGCTATTTGCAAGGAAACGTTATAAGAGGTATCCAGAGGCTATCGAAACTGTTGAAAATTCTTTATAAGGCTGATTTGATAGTCTTTATTCTTCAATGATATTGATGTAACTTAATTGTTTACCAGGGAAAAATATGTACCCATTCGCTGCAGCCTTAGTAGCAGCATGGGACACGCTAGCTATGTCACTTCAGAAGACAAGGAAGCAGGTGTCAGTCGAGTATCAGGATGTGCATTTCTTTTCACAGCCCACACTCCACGACCAAAGGAACTTGAGACTCAATGTATCACTTCACAGAGGAACTGGCTGGTTTGAGGTTTGTAACACATTTACGTACATGATTTACAAATCGATGTACACAATTTGCATATTAAACACAGATTTAAGAGCTAAATAATGCAATGTTTACAGATAATGGATGGAAACAGTAAAGTTGCGTCGGGCTACATAAGGACAAACTTAACCAATATCAAAAACAAAACTGAGGTGTCATTGGATGATGAAGATATGAACCTCAGTTCTAAGGACGTTTATCAGCTGATGTTTGAGAGGGACTACTTCTACAGGTAACAATTTCATTTGCAGTGTTATATTTGGTATAACAAAAATAAAAACTGGTTTGTTACATTTTAAAATGTACAACCAAAAGAATGACAATAATACAACGTGTTAATGAATAAGCGCAAAACCTCAGATACCCCAACTGATTTATAACAAAATAATTAGATTGAAACATTAATTTCAAAATTTTTATGGTTAAAATTTAAAGTTATTCACATTTTAAGTTTTGAGGCAAAAATGATTTGTTATCATTTCAACAATGAATGAAAGCGCTACCGTGCTCATGGATACATTTTAAGAATCTTTATTTGGTAGTAAGTAGGGTGAGAGTGCCTGAGCGGTGGGTTGAGATCGAGCTCAGTAAATTTTAAATTTGACAAACAAATTATTTAATATTTTGAAAAAAATAATCATATGCTGAAACCGTGATAATTCGATTCTGCTCTCGATTCTAAACAAACTACTATCTAGTTTTGCGTTAATTCATTAACACGTTGTATAATTATTAATTGAATGCAAAGGAATTGGTGCAGGCACTCCTAAATGATAAATACATGATGATTTGTTCTATTTCAGGGATGACTTTTGTAGCATTCTCAAAGCAAATCAATCTCTAACTAGAGCCCAAATAATCTGGAATGACAACTGGGTGACATTCCTCGATGGGATTCTGCAGCTCTCCACTCTGAGGCACATTCATGACACAGTATCACAGCCATGTCAGATCAGAAGAATGTGCATCGATATACAAAAACACTCCAACTGCAAGACTTCCAATGATGGGAAAACTTTTGTTACAGCTGAATATAAAGAATTACTTGATGTTACCATGTAGGTACATTAGTGATAGACATTAAATAAATATACAGTCATAATTTAATTAACTTAAATATATTTTGTTCCGCCGTTCCGTGTTGTTTTTGTTGCGCGGGGCACATTGCTCGCACAACCGATGACCGATGTATATGGGGCCGAAGAGTTCTCGGGTGGCAACCGCGTATTGGAACGCGCAGCGCAGCGTTGCTAGGCCCTCCACAATGTGGAATGAGGACCTGGTGAAGGCGTCGGGAAACCATTGGATGAGGGCAGCGCAGGCAGGACCGGTCGTTGTGGCGATCCTTGGGGGAGGCCTATGAATACCAGTGGAAGTCCATTGGCTGAATGATAATGATGGTATTTTGTTCTAGTTGCGGCGGGGTTGAAATTGATAATATGAAATTTCACAATATGCCGTTATTGAATAATGGTAAAGTTGCGTTGAAAAGTTTGAAGTTTGTACCCCGTTGTGGATCGAATGTTGACGTAAGTATTTTTAAATGCTCAACTCTTTTCTTTTACCAATAAAATCGTTATTGTTTTGCTGATTCAATATAGGAATTATTAATTTTCAGATCACAACTTCTCTGCAAATATACTTACAAATGGTAGCAGAAAATATCAACAAAGAATCAATTAATGTTGTGGGTATAGTCGACAAACAGGCAGATTTAACCGTATTCAATGAAATTAGAGCCATTTTTGCTGACATTCCGGGAATTTCAGTGCAATATAAACACATTGAAAGGGAGAAGGTTCTAATTAAACGAGATTATTTCCTAACAGAAGCTGACATTGTGTTAGTACAAAATATATCAGCAGATGATGATGTAAGTCTCTTGTAAAACAAAAACAAAATAATAACAAAAAATGCGTTAATACCGGGTCCAAGTTAATATGCTGACAGTTTTTTAAGGGGCTGATCAGACCATCAAACTGAACAACTTTAACGGGATCAACATTTAGATCGTGAAAAAATCTACAATCTGATATCCCAATACATTTGGCCTACCTACGTTTGCGGTTTTTTATAGAACGGCCGATTTTTGTTTTGGGATTTCTATGTTGGTCCCAGAGAGAAAGTTGTTCAGTTAGATGGTCTGATTATCCTAGTAAAAAACCAATCACCCAGTCAGCATATTACGAAGGACCCTAATTACATTCTTCTTAACCTGTAATATTGTCAACAGTTGTGCCAAATCTTGTACCGAGTACTACAGCGAGATACATTCCTCGTAAACGGCGATGGTTCCAGCGATGAGCGCATTCGACCATCAGCTCTATATCGTGTAGTATCCTCTCACAAAGTGAACCACACAAAGTTGGAGTTGATTCGGTGGAGACCCACTCCGATATCAGCGGCCTCAACTGTAGTCACCGTGCGTGTACGCTCTGACTTAGCTCTGTTGACTGGAACAAGGGCTAGTCTGCCCCCAAGGCACAAGCTAGTTATACTGTCATCCTATCCTCCAGTGTCAGGAGTGAAGGATATGGTGAAGCAATGGAGGAAAGAATCAGATCGCAACCAAGTTTATCTGATTATGATCTCGGACAGAGATCATTTAGATGAGCTCCCCGAGCTGGATTTGGCTATTAACGTATTAGACAATGTAAGTATAAACTTCGATGAAATTGCACCTAGAACCATTATATTGTTTGGGTGATAGATAGATACTAATGTACCTACTTATTTACTCACGGAATACTTCCGTTTCCGGTTTGTACCTACAATTTTTAGAATTTATTAATACAGACTAGAAAACGATTAGATTTCTTTTCAGTGTCTCAAATGATTTACCATGATTTATGTGTACTGCTTACAAAGTGATATTATTTTTTAGGGCGTATGGGGTGGAGAATACTTATTACCATTGCAAGAGAAATCGATTGTGGAGAATGGTGTGTCTCTTCGTATCGGACAGATTGGAAATCTCGAGTCTTTACATTGGGTAGAGTCCACAGAACCTGCAGGATCCGGTGTTCCAGTGACGGTAATAAATGCTCAGTTACTTTTGATCGACGTACATACGATAATCTACATTGAGATGTAAATTACTTGTAATGTATCGGCAGGTTCATTACGCTGCAATAAGTGATTATGATGTCAAGCGAGCTACCGGCATATTTTCAATAAGCGATGGAACTGATGAAGAAACTACTTTTGCAATGGACTTCAGTGGAATTACTGATAGGTGATTATGTTTTTACTTTTAAAGGATAAGGTTTTGTCTGGTAAAAATGTATTGGATATTCAGTGCCGCTACTAAGCAGACTCCTCAATTTCTTAATAGATTACGCAGTTTTGCTTATGATGCGAAAGGTGGCTAAAATTTTGTAAGGGGTTCATTAATTAAGAGTGTAATGACTGATAGGCATATTGTATTGCTATAGTTTAGGCGATGTCGATGTACGGACGAGTTCTCTAGTGGCGACCCCTAAAACTGGAGAAAGGGTGGCGTAGGTAGGCCCCCACAAGGTGGACCGACGACGTGGTGAAGGCGGCGGGAACCCGTTGGATGAGGCCAACCCAGAACCGGTCGTTGTGGCGATCCTTAGGGAAGCCTATATCCAGCAGTGGGCATCTATCGGCTGAGATGATGATGATGATGTCTGTAGGCTTTGATCATAGTAAAGTTGACTGTAGGTACTTTAAATTCTTTTGTTCGTTTAAAAATTTAATTTGAAGATAAAATTGGTTGCAGCGGTGAGCGGGTGATGGGCATAGTGAGGAGTGGTGCAGCGAGTGGGCGCGTGAAGGCGCTTCCTGAGCTCATGTGGCCGGTGCCGGCGCACTGGAGCCTCGAGGACGCAGCCACTGTCCCCAGTGCCTATGCGCACGCTTTCTACTGCTACGTGAGTGAAAACGACATTGCTTTGCTAGCAAATATACCTACCTATCACATTTCAAAATTTATGAAAGCGAACTTGTCGTATGTGGAACTGTAATTTTTTGGGTCGTTTCATAATATCTACTCTACATTGGGATCAAAAGCCAGTGCCTAAAAATGGTGCCTTTTGCTTCTCGTCTTTTTTTTTGGCACGGCCATCAACCAATTTTAGTTCAGCCTTTAATATCTCCGTTCGGACAGAGTTTAGAGATATAAGTCTAAGGATATCAGTACATGTTTTTTTGTTACTTTATTCTCATCTAAAATATTAAATTTTGGTTGACAGCGGCACCAAAAAATGTCCGAATAGAAAGAGAACGAAAACGCAAAAAAGAGAACGAATTACGCAATAGTCTTCGTTTGAACGGGCGACTACGCGCACGCGTAGGCGCGCTGCGCGCGCCACGGTCCAATGGGGGAGTGAAACGGAAAAGAATTTTAGCATTTTCAATGTTTTTAGTTGGTTTATATTACTATACGTACTTAGGTTTATGTATTTTAGTCTCGGACACTTTATTCGAGTATTTTGTACTAGACCCGGCGTCCATAGTATTGTACGTCAATGGCTACCTTCCATACAAAAACCCGCATTGTCTTTTGGTATAACACGATGCAAACGTAAACCTAAATAAAGAGAGGATTGGCCTCTGCACAGCTGTGCAGTTTAACGACGTTGCGTCGATGACTTCATTACTGAAACTTAATTCTCCTCTTCTAGGCTGTGAAGGTAGAATTAACGAAAAATCATTCGATCCTCATCCATGGAGGCACCGGGGCTCTGGGTCAGGCGGCCATAGCCATCGGCCTGGCGTTCGGTTGCACTGTCTTCACCACCGTGAGTGACATCCGCAAGAAACGATTCTTAATGAAATTGTTCCCTGCATTGAAGGGTAAGAATTTTGTAGATATAGGTTAATAATTAATTTTGCAAAAACCTTTAAAATGCCTCGGAATCCAACAAGTGATGAAGAGACCTTAGGTTTGCAGAGCGTTTGAACGCCCTAATTTATCTGGAGTGCGATTTATGAAACTCATACTTTGAACTCAGCAGTTGAAAATGTCGATGGAGATATGCATCTTTCTACTGTTGAGTTGAGACAAAGTGACATTCTATTGGCGTTGACGCTAGTAGAAAATGACAGAATGTATGGATTTGACGATCCGCGATGAGCGATCGAAACATTTTGACGTTTGCTTTCGTCACCATACGTCAAGTCCATAAATTTTTATGTTTTCTACTGTCGTTAACGCTAATCGAAAGATACTTTGTCGGAGTCGCGCTGCAAGTCTGGCGGAGGGTAGACGCATGCGTGTTGGCCTCTCTTGGGCTTGCACGTGGCTCCGCCATTTTGTGAAGCTCTTTTGTGTTTTAACCATAAAACAATCACTTGAGATTATAAACTACTTGACATTGGCAGAATTGCCGCGCTAGACGCAAGCAACCGGCCATTAATTAAGAAAAATAGAAAATAAGATACTTTGTCTAGGGGCACTGGGTTGTGATTTTTGAAAGTCAAATAATCAGTAAAAAGATGCATATCTCCATAATAATTTTAATATTTCCAACTGCTGAGTTAAACGTATGACTTTTAAAAATCGCATCGAATATTTTTCATCTTGTTTAAAGAGGTATACAATTTTCTAGATCTTTAATCATTGACCGCTGTAATAAACTTCCAGGAGTTTTATAACAGCACTTTAAAGTGTTGCTGTTTGCTTTTTTCTTATAATCAAGATGTTAATGTTCGGTCAGATAAATTAGGCCGTTCAGACGCTCTGAATATTCAACCTACAGTACTCGTCAAGTTATTCGTAGGTACTCGTATATTAGTCTAGAAAAAATAAGGTTTGAGATTGCATTAAAAACACTTTAGTTAATTGTGTTTGAAATAATATTACTGTTAGTTTATAACACTTTTGTCGAGATTTCGTGGTTATATAGGCCCAGGAACCTGAGAAATACCTTAAAATCGATATTAATGTACAAATGGCAAGCTTATTTCTAAAAATATTTCGACCAGCATACCAACAATAGAGACAGTTAATTATCAAAAGGCAAATTTAATGTGTAAAAACAAACAGTAAATTAATTTAGTTTTGAGGTTATAATTTTTGAAGACTGACAACATATTAAATATCTACCCAAATTAACGATATTAACCGTGGATTATTATTGTTATAAGTAAAACGTATTGAACGAAGCTATCCTGTACAAAATCACCAGTTTTCCATTTTTTGTTCATACCTAAATTTAATGTTTTGTAAATGTCTTAATTATTCAATAATACAACATGAAAAATCGGGGATTATTGAGAATTTAGGTTTTTCAGGTATGTATCTACTATATTCCAAAAGTGCAATTAATGCAACCTACTCCATACAAAAATCCGTAGATTTCCCCGACTATATTCAGGGGTAAACAGAAAACAGGATTCACGCTAAAAACTCAAATCAGTTAAGAAGTCATTAACATAATTAGTTATTTATCATTTTTTTATTAATTATTAACTTTTTGTTTTTAGAGGACCATATTGGAAATTCTCGTGATACTAGCTTCGGAGATATGATCAGAAATAAGACAAACGGAATTGGATGCAACATAATCTTCTGCTGTGTGAAAGGAGAACTCAAGAACGTACGTAAACTCCTTTTGAATTTTGAACAAAATGTTTTACGTCATTAGCACAAGAAACTATAGATAAAATCCGACAAAGTGCGTGTCGGGCTAGGGGGTAGGGTTCCGTAGTTGCCCGTCACAATATACGGACTTAGAAAGTCAAAGTCAAAGTCAATATAATTTATTCAATATATTTACTAGCTTATAGTTTATTTACTTTACTGTATAGTATCAATTATTTTATTAAATAGACTATGTACTCGTATTATTTATACATAACTTTAGCTTAAGAATTTATATTGTAATAGTTATTGAGTCGTGTTATGTTGTAGAGGTTCTGGCCGCATCTTCTCTACAGCGACAACACGTTCCGACGCGGTGGTAGCTTTAAAAAAGATTTGACGTTTGATAAGTGTGCTGCAAGCTCCTATATTTAATAAATGATATTGACTTTGACTTGACTTGACTTTGACTTTGTACTAGCTGACAGCAAACATGCCAAAAAAAGTTTATGAGTCAAATACAATACATGCATACTTAATTTGTGTGGGTTATTGTGTCAATACGGACAAAAATTTGCTAAGATTTTATATGAGACTAGGGGGTCTAGTCTAAGAGGTCAATGTTTTTCACTTTCAGATTTCCCTAGGCAGTTGCTCCTATTGTGGCGTCACTCTAGACGTAACACAGCTAGCAAATAAAGACAATTTCCAATTTGGAATGTACCACCTTACCATGGAAAGGAATTACAAGCCCATCGACTTCACTTCTGTCTTCACCAATGATAACGTTATGCAGTTAAAAGTCAGTATTGATTGGATTTTATTGCTGTGTGACCGCTTATTTTGATCTTTCAGAGAATTTGCAAACTCACAACATTTCAGTATAGTTTCTATCGATAACACATTAAGAAGAGACAGAGCAACCATCCATACCTACATATTAAAGGTTCTCAGTGGTCATTGTTTGGCATACTTTTTTACATTTACTTTGATAACTAAGTATTTATTCAAAAACGATCAGGATATTGTTCAAACCAAATTTTAGAGCCGTGTCGAGCCGTTTTAATATGCCGTGGTGGTCCAGTGGCGAGTAACCCTGCCTGCCGTACAGGAGGCGATGGTTCGATCCCCGTCCAGGCCGACTAGTACAATGAGTTTTTCGGAATTTATGTACGATTTGTAACACCACTGGCTTTTCGGTGAAGGAAATCATCGTTAGGAAACCTGCATGCTTCAATTTCGAGGCATTATTGTACCTACTGTCTATTACAAGTGGCGACGGGCTCACTCCCCGTCACACGGGACAGAGTTTCGGTACTAGTGACACGTGGATGTTCTGTGGTTTCAGAATATCTCTGACTACCCCCTCGGGGAATATAGTCGTGAGCATATGCTTATGCATGCAAATTTTAGAGCATCTTTTTCTATTTGCCTTTCCTTGAAGCCTAGTTTTAAATTAAATTAAAAATCACTTATTGTCTTATTCACAATACAGTTTTTCTTACAATCTAAGTACAAAAGAAGAATAACATACACAAATGAGACAAAAGGTCGAGGCTCAGCCTGTCTTGAGTGGGAGATGAGGAAATGAGGGCAGATGAATTATACAGATGTTGTAAGATGTTTTAGAGGAAAATTGCTCAGATGTTTTAAAAGATAATATTATAAGATAAGATAATTATTCTTTATTTGCACACCAAAATACACAAAAAGCAACAACAATATACACGAACAAGAAGGGTACAAAAGTGGGCCTTATCACTAAAAGTGATTTCTTCCAGACAACCAGTGGATGGAAGAAGACTTACATGAGATAAATGCTAAAAGATACGCTGTTTTAAAGGAAATTAGTTTTTTTACGACGAGTTCGCTCCATGAATACAGGGTTGTCAATCAGTTCTGACAACACGGTTTATTTTCAAAATTGCAGAAGATACAAACGTTGATAAGTGACGGTATCGCTAGTGGGTTCGTACGGCCACTATCCCGGGTCACATATGCACCACACGAGGTTTCTCGCGCCTTCCGTCTGGTGGCTGCTAGTCGTCACCGTGGCCGTGCTGTCTTGAGACTCCGTGAATCTATCCACGCTGCTCAACCAAGGTATGTCGCTACAAATGGTTATACAGGGTGTAAGTGACAACCTAGCAAATACTGAAACGGTGAACTCAGGCCATGTAACTGAACAACTTTCACTGCGGAGCCTACCTCAGGAAACGCGAAAAAAAATCAGCTGTCCCATACACAACTTTTACACCTACCCGACTCAAATGTATAGGACAGCAGATTTTTATTCGCGTTTCTTGAGGTAGGCTCCGTAGTAAAGTTTTTCAGTTACATGGCCTGAGTTCACCGTTTCAGTATTTGCAGGCAGTCAAAGGGGGACGCCGGATTTAGACCCAGAGGAGTATACATAAAATTAGATTTATCCTCCATAGTTTCTCGCACTATTTATTAATTACTAGAACTTCGTAATTGTTTTGGTATCGAAGATAAAGACATTGTTTTTAAAGTTCCGTAGTCAAACTAGGAATCCTTATACTTTACTGTAGCTCGACCATCAGTTTCGGAAAAAAACAGCAAAATAGATGTTTTCTCTAATGACAAAATATTTATGAGTAATAGTGAATCCGACAGTTCCAAAAATATTCATCAAATACAACATTTATTGTTTCACAGACTCTTCTGTTCACCCGATCTATGTCATGTACTGTTATGTGATGAAGATGCTTTTGGATTACAACTTGCTGAAAGACTGGTTACCAGGGGTGCCAGGAAACTGCACATTCACTGCAGGAGTACACCATCTCATCTCCCCATTAAAATCAAGTAAGAATTCACATTTCATTATAAAAGAATAGTAAAAAAAAATACGTTTATTAATTAAATTTTTTTTACTAGAGTTAACCCGCGACTTCATCAGCATAAATTAGATTTTAAGTTAGATCATAAGCTATCAAACAAAAAAAGTTTCATCAAAATCGGTTCAGTAGTGTTTGCGTGATGCTGTTATAAACATACACATAAACAAACAAAGAAACAAACAGACAGACAAAAATTCGAAAAAAGGTTGATTTGGAGTCCGGGATACCTAAAAACCATATCGTAATCTTTTTCATGTAAATATCTTCAATGTACAGACACACTTCACACAGTTTTATAATAGTTAAGATTCCAATAGTATTGAGTTTCTTAAATAATACTTTTTTAATGTTACAGATCATGGGAAAAACTTGGAGTTAAAGTGGAAGTGTCTTCCGAAGAGCTGAGTGATGCTAAGGGTGTTTTGAATTTGCTAAGTGAGAGCAATCGTCTGGGACCGGTAGAAGGATTATACGCCATCACAGCATTTAGTCCTACGCGGCTTGTTGACGATTTAGTAAAGATTGTTAGTCATTTAGACATGGCTTCGAGAAAATTATGTCCTTCTCTCAGGTAGGATTTAGATTGATACAATAAAAACTGTCTACCGCGCTCACGTTCTTAATAACCCAATCATTTTACGGTTTGACCCTCTCACCGATCCCAGCTACCCAATCCGTCGCGTAGCCCCAGCAACGTTCTATGCCGAAGTCCGTACCCCTAGGTCGGTTGCTTAAGTTCATTCATTTTGCCCGGTAGACCCTTCGTGGTCCCTCCAATAGTCCGCAGTAACTGCTCCCTGAGCAACGCTGGAATGCTGGAGTCACTTCCAAAAAAAAAAACTGTTTGACCCGGGACTAATTAAGAATTGTATTTTATTACGGTATCTCATATTTGAGCCTAGAAATATGAATGAATGAATGAATGAATACACTTTATTTACACCAAAACAAAATACAATGCACAATAGGAAACAAAACTGAAAATACAAAAATAAAAAAATACCGTCAGCAACAGCCCATAATTTTTAATTTAGCTAAATGCTAAATTAAAAATTATGGACTAAGTTCTAAAAATTCTCGTTCTAAAATTTTTTTAAGGCTTTAAACACACTTTAAACATGGAGTAAATATTTTTGTCATCTTAGAAAGCCTTTTTAAAATACATTAGGATTTTCTAATGAATAACTCAATTTTAAAATTTCAGTGGCTATTTGAAATGAGTGCATTCATATTAATATTATGAAGTTAAAAGCCTTCTGGGTTATACAATTTTGATTTCTATTTTGAGTAGCAAAATTTTTAAAAATGTTTTTGGTCTATTTGTCACTAAATGTTGCTGATTACAGTTTAAAAGTCCCATTCACAATTACATCCCACCCCTCCTAACGAAACTCCGTAAAATGATTGGGTTATTAACCACCTTTGTCGCATACTTAAAGTGAGCGTAAGTGTCTGCAAACGAGAATTAGATTATTACTACTGATCTAAGATCACTATTTCTGCACCTTGGCTCTACAGTTCTTTGCAATCAGTTTTCCATCTTTCTCCAATCTTAATAATGTTTTTGCAGATACTTCGCAGTGGTGACCGCTGGAAATACAATTGGAGAACAAACATGTCTTTCTCGAGCACGCGATAGTTTACCAGCAACCATTATTGACCTGCCTGAGTTGAGAAAAGTAAGTTAATGTACTTTTTAAATGTCAGTAAGCCTTGAAAAGTTTCGTTGTATTTTTCTATGACTGTATTCCCCAAGGAAATTCTCTTTTGAACAGCCTACGCACCTATTCTAAATATCTATCGATGGCATATTACGGGTTGAGCTTCATCTGGCAGCAAGGATTCGAATTTTTTCACGCTCTATCCTTTTCTGTAGCTCAGGAAGGTCATAGGCTAGACCGAGAAAGGTCGCAGCAGTACCGGTCCTGTCGCATGCAATCGCATTCCCGCTATCTTTCTCGCTCTAGCAAATAACGTTCATGAGCGACAGAAAAGGATGGGGCGTCAAAAATGCGATTCCGTGCTGCCAGATGAGGTGCAACTCTTAGGAACCAGATATGAGTAACAGAAGAAGTACAAATCTTAGTCTTTACAGCGTTCTTTATTTGACATATCTTTCATTGCAGGTAGGAGATATAGAGACGAATGATAAAGTACTATCCTGGCGCAGTGCTGTCGATGGCATAGAGCGAGCTCTACGTTCTTCACAATATGCTGTTCTAGCGTATCCTCAGAAACTGCCACAACCGTCTATGCTTCAACAAATTGCTGATATAGCCGGTGAGAAAGTTATTATAAAACAGTAGTTTTAACAGCACGGGCGACACTCTACGTCACACTGGACAGGCTTTCGGTACTAGTGAAACGTGGATGTTCTACGGTTTCAGAATATCTCTGACTACCCCCTCGAGGAATATAATCGTGAGCGTATGCTATCCTATGCTAGTTTTAACAGTCTTGGTCCTAATGTCTTTTGTGTATTTCTGAAGTGAAATCATCACTTGTTTATTAAATAGTATCGACTAAATTGGTGCAACTGAATGCAAGACAGCTGGTTGAATTAGCAATGTTTCTTAAAATTGCAATCTGCAAGGGATTACGTTCAAAGGTTATAGTAGTAAGATAACAAAAGATATAGTAGTAAAAGATAACAAAAGATAAATAAGGCCTTATGTTCTACCGCATGCCAACATAATACAAAAAAATGTTACATTGCCAAGATCAGACATCTACAGTTATGTAGGTATACTAAATTGTTAATTTCTTTTCAGAAATAAATATTTCAGTAGAAACTGTGCCCAGCATCACTTTACTGGACTTAGGTATCGAACTCACAAAGGTTCCAGCGATTTACTCCTTCCTGCATGATACGCATGATGTTTCACTACCAGAAGAACAAATTCCTCATATGACTGTGCAACAGTGAGTTACAGATTTCATACAAAAAAAATTCGAGTGAAGATTTCCATCCAGAATACGCTCTGTCACTAAACGGACTGACGGCTGGTAAAGTTTGCTTGGAGCCGATGGATGAGACTGTCCAAAACCGATCGTAATACATACATAAGAAAGAGTACCTACCTTAAATCCGTCAGTGGGCGTCTTTCGACTGGAATGAAGATTTACATAAAGACATTTAAACCCCCTAAACTTGGCTGATGAAGAAATCTTTCTTTACTTTAAAATCTTTCTTATCATTCCATTTTCATGTATTCCATGCAATAACCTTCTTATTCCTTTATATAGATTACAAGAGATGGAAGAAATGTTAACAGGGAAAGAATTCGAGGAATTACATGGCCTGGCCACATTCTTTTCATATGTAGACCCTGATGAACTCCTCGCTACTACTGAAATGGTGTTCTTGCCATCACTCACGAACAGTGCTACTATGGTAATATATTTACATTGGGCTTAAATATGACCAAACTATGGTATATCAAAAGTTATTTCTCTAATTCAACAACACTATTTTAGAGAGACGACGAGTTTGATGTGAGTCAGACTTATATGTGCGTGGTGCCGGGATTAGAAGGTCATCACGACAGGTTCCGAGAGTTGTCCGAGAGGCTCAAGCTGCCAGTGGTAGCGCTGCAACCGGGTCTTGACTACCTTCAAGAGACAATTCGAGAAACCGCTGAGAGATATACCAAGGTATTGGATTTGGCCTATTCCTATCTTTGTTCCCACGTCTAGACTCTATATATTAAATTGTAATGATTTCAATACAAATTTTTGCTCCAGATACTTATGAAGAAGGATTTGGCGAAAGATTTCTATCTGCTAGGATACGAAAGTGGATCATTGGTGGCTCTTGAAATGGCATCTATTCTCGAGGGACAAGGTGAGAGTCACATAATAAATACTAGTACCCCACAGTTTGAATTAAAAACAACGTCGAGTTAAAATTTATACGTTGACTGGAAAATCCTCAACAGAACAATTATTTATTTCAGGCTTCAAAGGCACCGTGTTCTGCATTGGTGATACGCCTGACGAAATTCTATCGACGATTGAAGAGCAACTGTGCGAACTAGACACAGAGGAAGCATTACAAGATGCTGTGCTGCGTCACATGTTTACTCTCATGGTAGGAAACACAGAAGGACTAGATCAGGCCTTAGAGAAGGTATCGACGTGGCGAGAGAAAATAGAAACCTGCGTCAGAATGTTGTTGGGACGTGTGGCTCATTCAGCACAATACGCTAGAACCTTGATCGAAGCCGCTTATATGCGTATCAAACAAACGCGACTTTACAAACCGCAGCCTCGTCGGCTTCGCTCACAAATTGTCCTACTTCGGCCGAGGCCATCGAGCCAAGCGATGTCAAACAGTAGATCATGGAAATGCTTCAACGGTATTCTGAAAAGCCTGTAATAGTCGAAGAGTTACGTTTACCATTAGCCCACGCTACCAAAGACCTGCGCTGTCCTGCAATTATCAACAAATATCTCAGCCAAGAAATATTAGAAGCTTTTGAACAGAAAAATATCTGCGACACTTATCTTCTGAACGCCGACACCTTCATGATGAACGCTGACATGCAGATGTCTGATTTCTTTAGTTGCAGAATACTGGATTGCTAACCTTGATCTTTGATAAATTATAGAATAGAAAACAAAAATACGTGATCTTGTGACATTTAGATAAATTATTGTATGTTTTAAGTTAGAGAAAAAATATTGGGTGTTAAGTCAATAAATTAAAGATAAATAATCGGTTGATAAGTGTATTCTTTCAAAGTACCTATCCCGTCTTTTACGCTCTGTTTTGACTTTGAGCGCATATAAACTTGAACGCAACGCAAGCATTGTAACGCCATTAGTTTGTATGGGTGATTTATTACAAGAGTTATATAGGGTCCTTATTCTTAATATGCTGACACTTTTTTAAGGGCATGATCAGACCATCAAACTGAACACTTTCTCTATAGCACCACCATCGAATCACGAAAAAAAATCTGCTCTTCCATCACAAAACTGCAAACTTACTCGAGTTAAATGTATGGGATAGCTGTTTTTTTCGCGATTCGATGTTGGCCCAATAGAGAAAGTTCTTCTGTTTTGAGTTACTATTATCTCTGTCTGGCCGGATTCGACCCAACTTTGATTTTTCCAAGTGTAACTATAGGGTGTAACAAATACTTAAATGGGTGCTTCAAACCATCAAACTGAACAAGAAAGAGAAAAAAAAACAGAAAAAAAATAAATTAACTGTCCCATACATTTGAGTCGAGCCGGTGCGGCAGTTTGAATGGGACAGCTGATATTTTTTATTTTTCTCCGTGTTGGCTCCATAGTGAAAGTTGTTCAGTTTGATGGTCTGAAGCACCCCCTTAATTATTACTAGGATGTTTTGTTACACCCTGGATACAAGGAACAATTTAACTCTTAGTATTTACTCCGAAATAACTTCATTTGTGTTCTACCACACTAAATCCAGACTAGTTATTCTCGAATGAATGTAATGAACGATGTATAATACACCTAAAGAAAGAGGTCGTTGTACCCGTACTTATTGTAAAGTGACGTTATATATTTTTAATTTGTTAGGCTTATTCGTCACTTGTGGTTTTAAAATCAAATCAACACAAGTGACATTTGCATTGCATTAGTCTCGGTATAAGCTTTACGCCGTCAAAATTAGACGTGTAAAATTTACTTTAGCTTCAATCAACTTATTCATAAGATTAGTGGTTGGTAAATGCAAAATCTGTTTACTCTGGAGTAACCAGCGACTTAACCTAAGAATATAATTAACTCGCGTTTGGTCGAATCCGGCCTGACAAATTTTGATTCAATAGGTTGAATCAGGGCATCAACAGCAGAGACAGAATGGAC